>OZ018322.1:176035171-176379915 GCA_963969495.1 Ceratothoa steindachneri | reverse complement strand
TTATCCTGGTTAATTCAATCAAGTAATCATCGTTTAATGGGGCAGTGTTCATCTATGAGGGTTTCAAACTCATCCTTTGTTACATCATCGACACCTTCGCCACTAAGGAGCTTAGCCAATTTAACAGAGGTGGTAATTGCCGCAGTTCTGATCTCTTCAGGAGATAAACCCTTGTGATCGTTTGTAACCTCAGGCCACATCTTGTTCCAACAAGCATTAATGGTCTGGGGTTTCACTTCCTCTACGGCTAGTATTATTATTTGAATGCAATTAGCGATGGTAAAATCGTGCTAGTAATCCTTTAAGTTGAAATTTTCATCTCTATCCATTGCCATCATCAGTTGTTGCAGAGAATTCCTTGTGTAGATGGTCTTGAATGCCCTTATGACGCCTTGGTCCATTGTTTTATAGAGCTGCCTTGCCTTTTCACGAATAATATTAGTATCCAAAGGGACACCTTTTTACGAGCGTCAGAAATCCAAATAATTAAAGCAGGCTTCATCCTAACAAGAACCTTATCACGCACTGATTTGCTAGTTTTCATCAATTGGATTACACTCACTGACACTCTCTCTCTAATATCCTTTTCACACCTTAAAATTGATCGAATTGTGCTTTCGTTCATGCCAAACTCTCGAGGAACTTCGGCTTTTTTCTTGCCGTCTTTTAAGCCATCTAACACTTTCGCCTTCCCCTCCAAACCCATCACTTTCTTGGCACGCTTAGCCATGTATTTAGCAACACTAGACGAACGTTATCAGTGGCGTACCTCAGGGATCCGTTCTAGGCTCTTTATTATTCATAGTTTATATAAATGATCTTGGGGAGGCTGTAAATAGAAAAGTGTCAATTTTTGCTGATGAGACTAAATTGGCAGCTGTAGTCAAAGAAGTTGAGGGCAGGGTTAAAGTGCAAAGTGACTTAAATAAGTTATTATCTTGGGATCAGAGGTGGCGAATGACTTTTAACCTTAAAAATGCAAAGTTCTTAACATGGGAAGGGATAGTAGGGAATTAGCTATGAAATGGATGGGCATTGATTGAATTCATTTGGGGATGAGAAGGACTTAGGCGTAGTAGTAGAGAGGCCACTGAAGTTTTCAAAGCAGTGTATTGAGGCAAAAATAGAGCAAATAGGGTGCTAGGATATATTAAGAGGAATGTTAGCTATAAGAGTAAAGAAGTTATCTTAAAACTCTACAACTCGTATGTTAAGCCACATTTAGAGTACTGTATACAAGCATGGTCACCACATTTTAGACGTGACAACAACCAGCTAGAGTCAGTACAAAGGAGGGCAACAAAAATAATATCTTCCCTGAAGCACCTTGAATATGAAGATAGACTGAGGGTACTAAATATGTTCTCATTTGAGAGAAGATGTGTGAGGGAGGATATGATTGAGCTATTTAAAATCTGTTCTGGGATGGACACGTTGGATTTTAGCAAGTTATTTGAGTTGGAAGGTAGTAATAGGACTAGGGGTCACCACTTAAAAATTAAAAAAACAGAGGTGCAGGTTGGATGTTAGAAAATATTTTTTCACCAATAGAGTAGTATATTACTGGAATAGTTTGCCATCTGAGACGGTAGACAGTCCAAACTTGAATGTATTCAAATGCAGATTAGATGATTATATGGGGAGGAAGGGTTAACTTTGGGGGGTATTCTGAACTCATTCCTGTAGATGCAGCTTTTTATTATTGTATATTACGATTGATTTGGATTTTGACGAGTCTTGATGATGATGCTTTATGTTTTTGACATATTCCTGTGTATGGTTCGAATTGTATATTGTAGATGCATGATCGGACACGATCCTATGGATTGTTTAAATTGTATATTGTAGATGCATGATCTGGCACAATCCTATGGATCCATTTTGTGGGTGGGTTTTGACAGATGTGGATGACCTTTGCTAAGCCCTTGTAGCTTTTGTCATTCGTGAAATTATGTTATGTTATGTTATGGTAAATAACGTTATTTTGATGTAAATAGTAAAAATATATAAAAAGTTTCAAGGGTTATTTGTTTCAGATGTGGTATAAACATGATATACTGTATTTACAAAGTTATATAAACAGTAATACAGTAGTAATAGCTATTATTTCCATTATATTTTGTTCTTTGTAACCTGGACAGCAATGGAAGTTCTCTTACATTCCACATAGATTCAGCACAAAGAATGTTTACTCAACAGATCAATTTAACTCTAGCTGTCACAGTACAGAGATCGTCACTTGTCATTGATAGAAGCATTCGTCACACATGGCATCAAGAAGTTGTAAGCATCCGACAGACTCATTTTGCTATATATGCGGCGAATTTATTAAGACAAAAGCGAAAAAGTACTCTGTAGAGAGATCTGCTAAAATGTGCGAGGCCTACAAGGCACATTTCGGCATGCCAGTCGGAGCTCAAGACAAAACTTTGGCACCTCATATATATATATATATATATATATATATATATATATATATATATATATAATGTTTTGTTTATTTATTATTTAAATACTGGATTTTTTATTTTTTTTAACATTTCTAATAACACTAATTGGAAAGAATTTATATATTTCTACTTATTTTTTCATTTTGTTTGTTTACAGGATGGTACAGAGGAGAAAAAAGAGCTATGAATTTCACAATCTCACGAATTTGGAGGGAACCAACTGACCACCCAAGCAATTGTTTCTGCATGGTTACCCCTTTCCAAACGTCGAGCAGGCAAAAATGCGCCTGTTATCATTTATCCAGACCTTCAGTCATCTATTGCGAAAGTGCCACATAGTTCTGAGCTCATCGTAACCACTTCTCCAAAAAGAGAGCAGCAATTTTTAGAAAGGAAAAGCAGTTCAGAAGAGAATGAAGGTTTTGATCCAGATTACAGAGATTCAACTGAGGAGAGAAACCCATACTACCCCAACCAAAGAGACCTCAACGACCTTGTCAGAGATCTTGGTCTTCCCATGTCTAATGCCGAGCTTTTAACTTCGAGACTCAAGCAGTGGGATTTTTAGGATTATAGTGTGCAGATATCTGGTCAGAGAAAGCGTCACCAGTGTTTTACAAGTTTTTTACACGTCAAGATGAACTTTGCTTTTGTCACAATGTGACTGGTCTGTTTGAAGCAATCGGAATCGCATGTAACCCCAACGATTGGCGCCTCTTCATTGGCAGCTCGTCCAGAAGCCTCAAAGCAGTGCTGCCTTATAACGGCAACATGTATCCATCTCTTCCCTCGCTCACTCGCTCCATCTCAAAGAGGATTACAGTAGTGTCAAAATCTTGCAAGATGCATTGAAATACGAAAAATACGGTTGGGAGATTATCGGAGACTTCTAAATAGTGGCCTTCTTGATGGGTCTTCAAGGCGGCTTTACCAAGTTTCCTTGTTATCTTTTCTTTTGGGACAGCAGGGACACTGTGGCACACTGCCATCAGCGGGATTGGCCACAACGGACTGAGTTTACTGTGGGGAGAAACAATCTCAAATGGGAGCCTTTGTTGGACCCTCGAAAAGTACTGTTTCTTCCTCTGCACTTAAAATTGGGCCTTATGAAACAATTCGTCAGAGTTTTGATAAGGAGTCTGCAGCTTTCAAGTATCTCCATGATTTATTTCCTAAGCTATCTGCGGCAAAGGTGGAAGCCGGGGTCTTCGTCAGGTCACAAATAAAAAAGATCATGGAGTACAAGGAGTTTCCCGAGAAGCTCACTAGTACGGAAAAAGCAGCGTGGGGAGACATCTTTATTGCAGTGATTCTGGGCTTTCTAGGTAATCACAAAGCCGAAAACTATGTAGAGCTTGTTGAGAACTTGGTGAGAAACTACGGCAAGATGGGTTGCAGGATGTATCTGAAAGTCCATAATCTTGCCTCTCATCTTGATAAATTTAAGGAGGACATGGCAGCGTACTCAGAGGAGCATGTCGGGTGATTTCACCAGGATCTACTGGACTTTGAACGCCGCTATAAAGGATCGTATAATAAAAGTCCGTTTGGAGCCTACGATTATATTTGGGTGCTGATTCGTGAAAGTAATTTAAAGTATAAGTGTAAATCACGGAAAACACTCATTTCTAATATTTTAATTGTGTCACTTATGTAATTCTAGAATAAATAAATGCTATTTTTGTATCGTCGTTTTGTTTCTACTTTCTGCAAATGAAGGTTCAAATTCGCCATTTCTTCCAGAGGAAATAGGTAAATTTCATATAAATATCATTATCCTGGACACAAAAGCAAAGTTTGAAATGAATAACAGTGTTTTTTATGTATCCTAGACACAAACAAATAGGAAATAATAGTTGGTACTCAAAGACAAAAATCGTGTTACACAGGTGTAATTAGATCGCCGTTTTCCATAATGCAACTCAGGTTGAAATGTTTTTGTATGTTTTTTTTAATTTGGTGCATCCAAATATAACTTATACAATCTCACGGAAACATAATAATGGAACTCTGCCCTTCTTAGACTGGCTAATTTCTAAACAAAAAGGTGTTGTAACCCAATCTTTCTGGAAGAACGACTTAAGGATTTTCCTTCTCCAATTTTTATTAAACTTATTTCCTTATGCGTCTCGGATTGTAAATTCCGCTATAATGATCAATTTTATGGTCAAAAAAATTGGTTTATCAATGGGCGGATGTTTATCTCCTGTGCTTGCAAATATTAACATGGAGTCTTTTGAAAGGCACTTATTAATTACTCCATTGTATTGATCTTTGTCCGAATGAGCGTAACATTATTAATGTATTTTTGGGAAAAACTGAATAATTTAGTTCCCTTTATAAAATTTACACTAGAAAGAGAAGATAATGGCAATTTACGTTTTGGGGACACACTCATTCATAGGACTTCTCACAGATTTAAATATGAACATAACATAACATAACATAACATGACATAATTTCACAAATGACAAAAGCCACAAGGGCTTATCAAAGGTCCTCTGCATCTGTCAAAACCCACCCACAAAATGCATCCATAGGATTGTGTCAGATCATGCATCTACAATAAAAATTTAAACAATCCAGAGGATTGTGTCTGATCATGCATCTACAATTTAAACAATCCATAGGATCGTGTCCAATCATGCATCTACAATATACAATTCGAACCATACACAGGAATATGTCAAAAACAAAAAGCATCATCATCAAGACTCGTCAAAATCCAAATCAATCGTAATATACAATAATAAAAAGCTGCATCCAAAGGAATGAGTCCAGAATACCCCCTAAAGTTAACCCTATGAAGTTTATCGCAAACCTACGTGAACGAATTCATTCATTCACTACACCTTTTTGCCGGCATCAGATCATCAAAAAAAAAGAAGTTTTTTTTACCTACATATACGAGGGGCGGTTAATAGGTTTTGCAATTCGGATATAAGGAAACGAGATATGAGGAAAAGTGTTTTATTATTTTTCAATATAACTACCGTCGACTTCAATGCACTTGCGCCACTTGTCCCTGAGGCTTCGAATTCCCGACAACCAGAAATCTCCCGACTGCTGTTCAATCCACTCCTGGAAAGCGAGCTGGACATCTTCATCGTCCCCAAACCGGAGTCCACTCAGTGCAACCTTGAGCTGGCGGAATAAAAAGTAGTCGCTGGGGGCCAGATCTGGACTGTAGGGGAGATGGTTGAGCTCCTCGAATCCGCACTCGCGCAGGGCAGCTTGTGCAACTCTGGCCTTGTGGACTTTGACGACGTTGAAGTCGATCATGGGGCGTGAGGTTTCTAGGGACCCGACGGGCAGAGACCTTGGTCATGGCCAAATTGTCGTGGATAATGTTCATAACACTTCCATGTGATATTCCAAGTTCTCGCTCGATTTGTTCGACCTGCACCCGTCGATTTTCGAGGATCATCCGCTCCACACGGGCCACATTGTCCTCGTTGGTCACGTCTGATGGGCGTCCTGGACGGGGGTCATCTTCAAGGGACTCACGACCATGGCGAAACGCCCTATTCCAGTGAGCAATGGTTGCAACCATGGGTTCATGGATCTCTTTTGCATTCTTGCCTTCCTTGGTCAAAGATTTGATCACTGCGCGGTGCTCAACCTTCTCCATTGTTGGAAAAATTGTGACTGACGATCTGCGATCAGTTACTGCTTCTTAAAAAGACGATGCAGGAGCGTGCGGCTGCAGGTCCTGACTTGTCATAACTTGTCCTAACATCCCCACAAACAGCCATCCCCCTTCCTCTGTTTTGCCCTACCGATTCGCAAAACCTATTGACCGCCCCTCGTATGTTACTTCGCGCTCTGCTCATTCCAGAAATTATTGACAAGGAGAGTGACTTTATTTACAATATTGGTTTAAAATTGTTACCCCTTACACTTTTGGGATACGACACATACTTAATCAGGCCGTGAACCTGAGTTGTCAACAAGGCAATGTGCGTACCACGGCGATGGTCTGCCTAAACACGTCATTGACCCGTAGCCACCCGCTACGTTGCACTTAGTGGTTACCATTTGCATCCATTCATGGATTTTACTCAATTCCCCCCCCCCCATAAAAAATGGGTTATTCCTGCATTATTAATAGTACGTTTATAGGAGGAAGAAGGTCAGCAATTTATAGGTAGGTAGCCAGGTTTATAAGTGGTCTGTTTATACGTGGATGGGGATCGGTTTTGGATGATGAAAAGGGATGATAAAATGTGGTTTATCTAATAGGGCTGTGGAGGTAAAAGTTGTGCCTCACAAGCTTTTCATCAACTCATACCTGCAGGGCAGTTCTCTGTAGTTCCTCTAAATTGGTAGAGGCTCGGCCTGTGAGAGTGGAGGATGCAATAAGCTTCTCGAAAAGCTCGGGTATAGTCTTCTTAAAGAGCCCAATCACTTCTGCCCTTAAAAGTTAATAATTCTGGTCTGATATAATGGCCGCCAGAAGACGATCGAAGCTCTCAGGAGGAAGTGAGGCCAATACAGGGAAAACTTTAGTATCTTCCTTTTTTATTCGGGACATTTGAAATTGGGCCTTCGCAATTTGGAACCAACCTGTGACTGTCGTTTCATTAAACATAGGTGGCCTGATGCTGATACCGTTAACGAACTCCGACTCACCTTGTCCTGCCTGAGGATGGCTTGATGCTTATATTTCCTTAACACCTTCACTGTCCTGCCGAAACGAAAGGGTCACTAGTTTATAGGGGTGTCGCCAGGTTTATAAGTAGCCTATTTCTACGTGAAAGGGAATCGGTTTATGGATGGTGAAAAGGAATGATAAAAGGTGGTTTATCTAATAGGGAAGTGGAGGTAAAAGTTACCCGGTTAGTGGGAGCTTGAAGAGGCCTCGGTGCTATTGTGCACGACGGGTGGTGAAGACCTTTGGCAACAAGGCTTACTTTGTACCTCCGTCGAATTGTTTCTGACTCCTTAATAATTCCCCACCAGGGTTATGATTTAGGCTGGGTTTACTGAAGGTTTCCCGGTAATAGAGGTAAGGAAGGACTTGGAAAGGACGTAGCAAAAAATATAATTTTATTCTTACATTGACCTAGTAAAAGGGCAAACGGGCACGTCACGAGTACTTTGCGGTCAATAAGTAGGCTTTCTATTCTACTCTAAGTATTGGGTTCAAAGGCGACAGGACTTAGGCGAATTAAACGGGTGCTGTAACGCTACCAAGGAAGTCAACGGTGTTAACGAATAATGATTCTCTTTCTCTGATTCTGCTTTTCCTTCTGACTGTCTGTGACTATCGAAATAATAAATGTCTGACTATATGTACATATATGTTCTTTTCTTAAGGGACGTAACCTAGACTTGTCCCTGATGGCGGACCCCAGTGGTCTGGTTTGTTAATTTCCACCCCTAGGGCAGAGCTACTGAAGAGTTGTGTGTGTAAGATATACCTACATGTTTCCAATAGTTATATATTTATTATAGGAATCGCTTGTTACAGATCTGTGTTAAAATTTCTCTTGGTCAAAGTCTGTATTTGCTCAGCTGCATTGTAGCCTCCCGTTTTCTGATAAATCTTTCTCAAGACGCGAATGTTTGTTTATGCGTGACCTCGTATTGACTCAGGTGTTCGACCTGATATTTGCTTTCTGCTTTCGTATTTGTGTGTTCCCACGCGCGACTCTACCGACCGCTTGCCTCATCTCATTTATACCAATTAACATATGTATTTTCATTTCCTTATTCTCAATACAAATTAATATATAGAAATCAACATATATATTTTCATCTCCTTATTCTCACATTAGACATATTATTTCCGTTATTTATAGGTAAGGCAATTTTTTAAGATTTGATATATCCACCGAGCGTCCATTTGTGGAGTTTCTCGCTGGGCCTATTAAATCCTGCAATTTGTTGCCAGCAGCCTACCTATTATATAACACGAGCACCACAGTACATCGTGTCATCCGGCCAAGTTTCCCAGAATTGGTTCGAGGAGCATTCTGTAGAGTTCACATGAATGGTATAGCAACCCCATTTACATTACAAGAAGTCAATCGAACATTTATGGGACGTGGTGGGCAAGTCTATTCGCACCCAAGATCCGGCATTTACAAATATCAGGAAACTAAACACAGCTATCGAGACGGCATTGATCAACAGCTATCCAGCGCTCTTCCGCCTCTGCTTGTGGAATCGATGTCACGTCATGTTGTTGCATCTCGCCGGGATAGAGAGGCACTACACGATACTGAGTAAATATCCTATGATTTTTAATACTTTAGTACATACCGAAATACTTTATTTTTGTATCCGACTTCTTTTACCTTGAGCACAGGCAAATCTACCCACATTATACACACCTTAAAATGACTTACCGCGACGTCTCTATTACACAACTTTCCTCATTTTATTTACGACGCATAAATGGGTTATATAAAATCTTTGGCTTCTTTTAAACTCCCTGTTACACTAGACAGGCAAGGGGTGAGGGGTGACATTTCTACTTTTCGTAGGGATGGCATAGGAAAAGAATTAACTCGTACAATCTCCTCACTGTTTCTTTCACCTTTCACAAATCAGAAACACAATTGTTCATATATTTCTTTAAAATTCAAATTTTATTTAAAATTAAATCCATCAATTATGATTATTCATATTTGTTTCGTAAGCGATGCCATGTTTTCCACAACTCAGAGGAAGAGAGGTGCTTCAGCTCCACATTTATTTCTAAAACAAACCTGAAAAAAAAGGTTTTATCTGCAATGCTTCATACTAACTAAATACATTACATGTGTAGTACCATATAATAATGATATTATTAATAATATTATAATAATAGTAATAATTCTTATTATTACCAGGCCTCCAGAAGGTTTGTTGTTACAAGCGATACCGGTATTAAGCATTGTCTTGGACCACGTCCAGGCATGCCAGGACAGGAGTTGCCTCTGATAGGCTCTTGATTGTGATTTATTTGTGCCTAATAAGAAAGTATGTTGCGGCGGAAGGTTCGTGATGTGAAAGTAGTAAAAGATATAAGTATGGGAGTATCCGACCACATGACTGCGCTAAGGTTTAATTGTTTAGTATATGGACGGCAAGAGGTATGGGGGTGGAAAGTAAAGGAGAATCAAAAGTTAAAGGGTTTTGGTTCTGAATCAGAGAGACGAAATAAGTGAGAATTTGTGGATAGAGTTAAGGTGGGACAAATTTAAGGAAGGGATAGTCGGTAGTGCAAGGGTTGTATGTGGGTGTGTTAAAACTGGAAAGAGGAAGCAGAATCTTGCGTGGTTGAATAGTGATGTGAAACGTGCAGTGCTGAGAAAAAGGGATACGTACTTGCAAATGCTTAATTGTGCAGATGAGAATGCAAGAGCGATGTGGACGAACGGACACAGGGGAGCGTAAAGCAATGCGAAACGAGTGATTGACCAGAGTGAGGAAGCAAAAAATAAAGCACTTGAATGGGGATGAATGAATATCCTGAAGCTATTTTAGATGGCAGTGAGAATCCAAGAGAAAAATAGCTGTGTGAACATCAAAGAGAGGAATAGCAGGGTACTCGTTAGCAATAAGGAGGTCAGAAGAAGAAGGCGAGAGTACTTTGACTACTTGTACAGTGTAGGCATGAAAGATATAGCGACTGTGAGTAGGAATGGGTCCTCTGGTGTAAACCGGGTGTGTATCAGGGCATGGACCCGATAAGAATGTAAAAGATTTTATATCTGAAAAAGCTCTTAATAATGAGAAGATAACTGGAATAGATGATATAGTCGTTGAGATGCAAAAATGTGGTGGCGATTGTGTTATGGAATGGCTCTGGTGGTTGAGATTTAAGTGCAAGCGTGCCCTAGGACTGGAAGAATGTTGTGATAGTACTGATGTATAAAGATAGAGGTTAGAAAGAAAAATGAAAGAATTACAGGGAGGTAAGTCTGTTAAGTGTGTGAAAAATCAGATGGGTAAAGGTTGAATTTATGTGGGATGGACAAGATGGGCTTAGAGCAGGTATTTTGTGTTCAGGAAATTGGAGAAAGTGATTTGTCGTGTAGATAGTGAAGCATTGTGGTAGGTTCAAGAAATGTGTGGATTGAGTGATAAAATGTTGGATAGTGTGTAAAGTATTTATATTGGAAGTAAGGCAAGTAAAAGATAGTCTGAGTGGCTAGAGAGAAGGGATGAGGGGGTAGAGATAAGCATGGGTGTGTGATGTCGCTATGGCTGTTTGATATCTTTATTACTAAGAGAAATACGAATGAAAATGAGTGTATGATATGGATGAGGAATATTTAAGGGGCAGGGGGGTATCTATGTGGCCATATGCTATTGAGCTAGTGTTAGTGGTTGGGAGTGAGAGAGGGTTTACAAATGACGATTGAGTGGTTTTATACAGCATGTGTGAAGAGAGTGGTAACATTAAATCCAAAAAAAAGTAAAGTGATGGTGTTTAGTGGTGAGATGGGGTGGGAGGTAATAATAGATTCCGTGGTGTTGATAAGCTCCGACAGAACATTTATGGGGAAATGGTTTATGATGGATTATTATTTGCTAAATGAATATCTTAAAAACCTTTAGTAAGAATTTGCCTTCTACAGAATTGTAGTAACCTTCATCCCCAACAAGTACTGGCATATGTTCTCTATGTACGGTTACACATTGCAAGCTTCCGTTCATGAAAAGTTTTGCTTACTATTTCCCCGATGTGGTCAATCATAAATGGTGTAAGTCCCTTAAAATATGTGTGAATTGTGTACAAACGTTACGTATTTTTATATGATCGTATATTATCGCTACAAATAGCGATAACGTTTACGATTTCGGTTTGAAAATCATCGAAATTCCTTGCATAATGAACGTAAGGAGAAGTGCAATGTACGCAGTGATAGTACGAAGGTAGTATATCAATGACTGGCCACCTTTACACTGTATCAGACACACCTGCAGGTCACTCTTTACCCATGCCAAGTAAGTGACTGTATCATACAGACCAATCTAACAGCACTAAAAAGAGCTGCATCAATGGTTATTATAACTTCACTTTGGCCGGGGGAATACGATCCCGTGAACTGCGACGGCAGAAGTGACGGTTGAAATTCCCAATTGATACATTTATTTTTAGGGCTGTTAGATTGGTTTGTATGATACAGTCACTTGCTTGGCGTGGATGAAGAGCTTACCCAGGATGTATCCGATGCAGTGTGAAGTTGGATATTCATTGCAATACTAATGACAGTGACTTTACTTTCCGCTTCCACCCTCCCGACATTTTTATGCGGGCCCACCTCGCCGCCACTGCAAGCCAGACTAATTCCATGACTCGGATTACCTTTCTCCTCTCAAAAGTTTGTCCACAATGGAGCTTCGAGATGACTGTAAGGGACTTCGGTAACTGACATTGTGAATATCTTGAAGATTCATCTGCAATGACCTGTTAAATATATAATTTCTTTCACTATGATATATAATTTTACTTCATATTTGTGTATCTCCTGTACTTAAACTCTTAATGTTATGAAACGAAATTTCGATAGGTCACCTTTTAGCTAAAATTCCAGTAATAAAGACATCTTCAGTATGGAGAAAGTTAGATCCATTTATCTGATTTGCTTGAGAAATTATTGCAGCGATACTAGAAATGTGAAAAGCATAACCGAGTCCCATGCAGTACTCAGGAAAGTGGGTTCCTTTATAGTCTTGCATGGATATTCCCTTTGGTCCTGTTCTCAAAACCAACGTTGATATTCCTCTATTTACTCGTTCGCATAAAACGGTGTTCTTTAGATCTGAGGGGTATATCAGGTGGCGCATCTATCGAGAAATTGAGTTATTTAAAAGTTTAATCAGTAAATGATTAGTGAGGTGATCAATCAATTACTATCAGGTATTTATTGGCATAATTGGTAAAATTGGATTCAAACTCATTGCGTACTTTTGACCTATTGTGCTATTTTATACAAACATATCTGGAAACTTTAAATGCCCTATCTTTGTACCAGAGAATCGGGATAACGGGTAAGCTTACTTATGTTTATCCTCTTTAACCTTGATATACATATTTCTCTACTTTTTCTCTTTCTTCCTTTCTTTCATTCCACTTTGACGGAGTCGCGTTAATTGCACAAGTTTTCATTTCCTACTCAATAGTATTCATCTTTATGGCTTTTGCAAAAGGAATCAAAACTGATCCAAATACCTTTGTGGTATTTAATAAAAAAACTTGTAATTTGGGGCTATGAATGAACATTTTGGGTACAGAGTTGAGACAATGGGAGCTGATTCCGGTTGTTCCTTCTTAGCCTCTATATAAAGACAAGTAGTGGAGGGGGCTAGAAGGCCATTGTGATTCTGTGTTCCTTATATAATCTACGCTTGTCGCTGTGAAAAGGGTTTGGTTTATTCATAAGAGACATACAACTGCCTCCTCCTTTCTTCTTTAACATTTTAAACAATATTTCCTAGCTGGTCACCATCATTCTCCCCTCTTGTATAATAAAACGCGCCAAGGAATCAACTTTTCCATCGTCATACCTTATCTGGCGCAGCACTGCCATTTTCTGCGAAGATAAGGTCACTGAAGTATTTACGAAGAGCAAAAATATTCAAGAAGGCGTCGTCGTCTGTTTTAAAGACCCATGAAGTGCCTTTGCAGAAATTATAAACCCACTCCAGTGCTGAAAACCACCAATTGATTTACTTAAAGCAGCTTTTTCTACTACTTGTCCTTTTCCAAACTACGAGGGGAAGTCAATAAGTTTTGCAATTCGGATATAAGGAAACGAGATATGAGGAAAAGTGTTTTATTATTTTTCAATATAACTACCCTCGACTTCAATGCACTTGCGCCACTTGTCGCTGAGGCTTCGAATTCCCGACAACCAGAAATCTCCCGAATGCTGTTCAATCCACTCCTGGACGGCGAGCTGGACATCTTCATCGTCCCCAAACCGGCGTCCACGCAGTGCAGCCTTGAGCTGGCAGAATAAAAAGTAGTCGCTAGGGGCCAGATCTGGACTGTAAGGGGGGATGGTTGAGCTCCTCGAATCCGCACTCGCGCAGGGCAGCTTGTGCAACTCTGGCCTTGTGGACTTTGACGACGTTGATGTCGATCATGGGGCGTGAGGTTTCTAGGGACCCAACGGGTAGAGACCTTGGCCATGGCCAAATTGTCGTGGATGATGTTCAAGTTCTCGCTCGATTTGTTCGACCTTCGCCCGTCGATTTTCGAGGATCATCCTCTCCACACGGGCCACATTGTCCTCGTTGGTCACGTCTGACGGGCGTCCTGGACGGGAGTCATCTTCAAGGGACTCACGACCATGGCGGAACTCCCTATTCCAGCGAGCAATGGTTGCATAGGAAGGGGCAGTGTCGGTGTACACTGCAACCATGCGTTCATGGATCTCTTTTGCCTTCTTGCCTTCCTTGGTCAAAAATTTGATCACTGCGTGGTGCTCAACCTTCTCCATTGTTGAAAAATTTATGACTCACGATCTGCGATCAGCTACTGCTTCTTAAATAGACGAGGCAGGAGCGTGCGGCTGCAGGTCCTGACTTGTCATAACTTGTCCTAACACCCCCACAAACAGCCATCCCCCTTCTTCTGTTTTGCCCTACCGATTCGCAAAGCCTATTGACCGCCCCTCGTATCTCCGAATCATTTTTCGATCCTATCATAAAGGCGCATACCAATACTGCAGTTATTAAAATCTATTCATAAAAATTAAATATTTAAAAAAAATTATATCAGCTGATAGTTTGTATGTTCATTCTGCCATTAATTAGTATAATTTTAGGAGATTGAAATGTTATATTAATATTGTGATCAATAGGAAAACAGGGAGTACAAGGTTTTAGGATGAATAATATTAAATTATAAGAACATCTTCAGAAAACGAGATAAAAAAAACTAAGTAGTGATACTAAAGTATGTTCTGTTAATCTGCTTTAAGAAAACCACGAAACCTCACCCATAAAATTACATGCAGACATCATTATAACAATTTGTTACCTGCCAAGCTTTTAAGGGTTAAATTATGATAAGACTCCACGATGTTAACTTGGACGATATCTCTATAGACTTGAGATTCTTTCTCGACGTACGTTTGACGCGTTGGGATCTTCTCTCGCCCGACCAGAAACACAAGAGCCATCTAGCAATAAAAAGATAAAACAATGTTTTAATTTTAAAATAGAATGTTTTATTTTGTAACTAAAATCATTTTATTTGAAAGAGCGTTCATTTCGGTGTAGGAGGATTTTGGTGGAATAAAAGTTTAGCCCATAAAAATGTTCACTGCTAGGGTTAGAGACGCTATGTGAGATAATATGGTTTATTTTGTTAGTAGAAGGCAAAACTGAACATCAACTAATACTTAACTAATATTAGTTTTAATCGTATTATCATTTCGACATCCTGCTTTTAGTGTGTGAAATATATCATTCACGCGATATAAATAAAAACAAGGCTCACAGTTTTAATCCTACGCAAACTAGCACACCTATTCTTATATATTCTCAACACAAATTCATTCTCTGCCATGCCAATACTAGTTTTTAACATTCAAAGACACTCCATATAAAGTTATGGCAAAAAGTTTTGAGACTACTATATTTTTCATATGGAAAAAATTAATACAACTAATTGAACGTTGCATTTTGTTTTAGTAGATTTGTATCATAATTTGAAGGCGGAATGTACAAAAAATTTGAGCCCAAACCCATTTTATTAATAAATAGAATCAAATGATACACGCAGTTAATATCTACAATAATTTCCCTTGTTCTTAAGGACTAAATCAATTCGTTTTGTCATGTTGGAGAGTCCAATGGCGGCTCGTATATAGGCACTGCGGAACTGCAGCCCCGTATTTCCACTCGATATTATCGATAACATTCAATATAATGAGTCCTTTTTATTTAATTTTTTCTTTATACTTGTACATTATATAATCCTTAAGCCTAATGTCAGTAGCCATCCCCTAGTTTATGAAAATAATACAAAAATCCTTGTATAGATTTGTGCGTTTCACAATTCCAGCAACGCGGTATTTAGCTGTAGCTGTGGTGCGCCTGCTCACATGTCTGAGATAGGAAGCTGCACGCTAGATGGAGAGAGCACTGTGGCTCATGCAGTGCCAACTTTGATGTGCTGGTGGAAGGTAGTGTTTCCTTTTTACTCCGCGTGTGTTGTGCTTAAAAACGTGTTTATGTTCTTGAATGTGATAAAGTGTAGGATTTAATTCATATTTTTTCGGTTCTTTTATTAATTGATTAATTAATTAATTGAGCTGCTGAAATTTATCTTGGAAAATAATCTAGATGATGTTCTTAGTGAAATTACGAAACTGATTAAAATCCTCTTGACAATTCCAATGACGACATCAGAAGCAGAACGCTGCTCTTCAACACTGACAAGAATAAAAACTTTTCTAAGGAGTACTATGAATTCTGAAAGACTAAATGCACTTGCAGTGCTTTCAATGGAGAACAAAAAATGTCCTCAGTAGTCACCAGAGATCAAGGAGAAAATAATTAATCTTTTTGCGCAAATTAAAACAAGAAGAATGGATTTGGTTTTTAAATGAATGGATCAAGCTTGAACTCTCACAATTTAGGCTATTAGTAAGTGAAAAATGTTTGATTTTGTTCTGTTTAGGATTTTATCAAGTTTATCTATAAATTTTCTTTTTATATGTTTATTTCCTTTTACACAATATAAAACAATGCTAAAAAATTTATGATGCAGCACCCCCACTAATTTTAGCTACGAGCCGCCACTGCTGGAGACCAAGTTTGCGATGATATCTTCTTGACATGATATTGCTCCATTCTTGTTTAATAATCACCGCCACTGCTCACGATTGGGAAGGAGCTTCATCAGCGAATATCACTTTGTCCCAGTCTTCAACAGTCCATCTGTATCTATAAGACGCTCGATCTGTTCCTGCGGCCACAACGTTGTTCGCTCATAACTAACGGTCATTCATACGTGCGCGTACACTGCAGGGCGCGTGCGGTGAAACATTTACTAATTGTAAGTATATTATGATATTATATGTTATTATATGATAGGGAGAGTGTGCAAATCTCTTGAATCTGACTTCACCCCACAAATAATAATAACCAGCAATTAAAGATATTTAGTGCCAGAATCTAAGAATTTCAAACAATATGCATCTGTATTTATTTGCGACAGGACTTTTTACCCCGGGCAACGCCGGGTACCTATGCTAGTTCTTTATATTTCCTACAAAGGTGGAACCTATCCGTACGGTTCTAGATGTGGTTTCTTCCCAGTACTTATTGGTGAGATGAGGTTTCTTCTTAGCCCTTATCGGTGAGATGAGGCTTCTTCTCAGCATTTCTTAGTGAGATGAGGTTTCTTCTTAGCCCTTATCGGTGAGATGAGGCTTCTTCTCAGCATTTCTTGGTGAGATAAGGCTTCTTCTCAGCCCTTATCGGTGAGACGAGGCCTCTTCTTAGCCCTTCTTGATGAGATAAGTTTTTTTTTAACTCTTCGTGGAGAGATGAGGCTTCTCGATTCAAATCTCCTTTATTCCTCTTCCTGCAAGTACAGTTACCTCCTTTTTCAGATCATATCCCTCAAACCTCACGCCCAGGTATTTAATAATGCTATCCCCACCATGGCTACATATATCTCCCATCTATCTCCTCGCACTTCCTGCCTGCTCTCAGCCATTTGGGATACACACTCTTCTTCCATTTTGTCTTCTTTACTACACTTCCATGAACCTGTACTTTCTTTCCCTCGTCATTTATCATCCCATCCTTTACCTGCCTCCCCTCACCATGGTTCTTCACCTGGTCATTCTCATTTTCAGCCTTACTCTCTACTTCATCTATGCCCAGCTTCATTGTTCTAGAGTGGCAATGCTCCCCCTCTACCTTTGTTTTACAATATGCTCCAGCTATCTTTCCAACTAAGCTCTCATCTCTCTCTTTTATCTCCTTTCCCAGCTTGATGTTTGCTTCCTCTACATTTCTCAATCTCTAGTTGTGTTTTGCTCTTCAGTTGACTTCACTTTAATGTGTTTCTGGGGTTGTTATTCTTCTCCTTTGTCCATGTCAGATGTTTGCATCTTCTGCATTGGAATTCACTTCCTTCTATATCGACCATTTTGTGCGTTATCCTTCAATGGACATCCTTCCGCAATCTCTCAATATTTTTGACTGTGGCGAAATTTAAAGAATGATTAACTCCTAATGGGTATACCTAATATCACTTAATGAATCATAAGCCTTCCATTGTCGCTCGTAATTACTGAAGCGGGCAAAATGTGTACTGTCGTATGTATTAAAGGAGGTATTAAGGTATCAGCCGAGCGGTCCAGTACAGGCAAAATAAATTCTTTTTCGATACTCGTTCGATACCCACAAATGCCCAAACACCCATATCTTGCCAGGCTCTATTATATTTAGATTTTTCTAAACTTGCGTTCATCTATCTCACAAAAATAACCACATTTCACCAATCTTTGATTGGTTTCTAAGGCAAAATTAGCAAACTTCTGAACACATCGACTTCGAGTCGACAACTGGTCGTGAACCGATATCTAATAAGTTTGGTATAATAAAAAATTATTACGTTTTTACTATGCATGAAATTCCGTTATTTACGAATGCATACATCATGTGACTTGTTTTTCGATCGTCTTTTTTTCTTTATCATGTCACTTTTTTATTTTTTTCATCCTTTCTCTTTTTTCAATTTTAAAATTACCGATTTATCAAACAATTAATGAGAACAATTAAGTTTAAATTCTATAGTTTACATTTTTTTTAAGAAGATAATATTGGATGGATTTGTTTGTTTTAAATCAAATTATTTTTTTTATAAAAGTAAAGGCCTAGAAATTAAATTATAGATCATAAAGACGCAAAAGAATTTAAATGGGAAGAAAATGGATAAGGAAAACGAGCATACAAAGAACACAACTTAGCAGCCCACTGAAATGGACCTCTCTGCCATATATGTACATGTGTACCTACCTACATATATACTTTTCGAAGTGGAGAGACTATTTGATAAATACAAGTGGAACCAGTCAGAGGCGGCTCCAGAAACCCCCGAGAAATTCATGAATATAATGGAGAAGAATAACGGATCGACAGTAGCCAAAAAGCCGAGAAATAGAAAAGTATTAGAATGGAAGGCTGACCAATAACAGCCCATCGACGAAGATTGTATATTACATTCAAGATGAGAAATTCAGTGTAGTGTCCAGGCTTGGAACCAGACTGAACGATTTCAGCAATTTTGGCGGAAGACGCATGTTCAATAACCCGGACTGCTATTAAGTTTTCAAGTAGTTTTTTTTTTGGGGGGGGGGGGGCATATGTGGGCGCTATCGCGATAACGATATCGCGTTATCGGTTATCCGATATATTTTTTCCGCGTTATCGATTCATCGGTATCGCATCGCCGATACTTTTGGTTTCAAACTAGCGATAATCGATAATTTCAGTTTTTGGTTCCAGTTTAGCACAGGGGCGAGTCTCGCGTGCCTTGGAGGCAGAAATAGGTAGGTCCGAAGTTTGTCTAAGATTTTTCTAAGACTTTTCTAACTTTTTTCTAAGATTTTTCTAAGTTTTCTAAGATAAAGATAAAAATTAAGATTTGGATTTATCGATTCTTTTATTTAAAATATCAATATCGTTATCGCTAGTATCGGAATTTGGGATTTATCGGTTATCACCTTATTGGTGATAAATTTATCGCCAGTTATCGATTATTGGTTATCGCCGATAAGGTTATCGTTATCGATTTATCGGTTATCGTGATACATTTTTTCGTTATCGCGCCTACCACTGGGGAGAGACACGTGTTCATTTACATGGAATTACACTAGCCCCTTAAAAAAACTTTGGGAGGGAGGCACATGTTTAAGAATCCGGACTGACACCAGCCTTTCATGGAGTTTTGGGAGGGAGACACATGTTCAAGAACCCGGACTGACACCAGCCTTTCATGTAGTTTGGGGGGTTGTGGGATACACGTGTTCAAGAACCCAGACTGACACCAGCCTTTCAAGAAGTTTTGGGAGGAAGACACGTTCAAGAACCCGGACTGACACCAGCCTTCCAAGGAATTTTGGAGGGAGATACGTGTTCAGGAACACCTACTGACACCAACCTTTCAAAGAGTTTTATGGGTCATTGAGGTCAATTGTATGAGTTATAGACTCCACTGGATGATATTTTCCCTTCAAAATTCAAAGCGAAATTCAACGGGCGCGGCTGATACAGAAAGTTCGTAAGGAGAGAAATATAAATAAAATTATGAAGATGGAGAAAGCGAAAATATGCGGATAATATATAGCCGTAGATCCTCCTACAGGCATAGAAGCCAGCGAAGAATTCATCAAGAGGGTAGGAAGAGTATTCGTTTCTCCAGGTGTGAGCTGCAGCGTGGTTTCCATCCTATACCTGAAACTTCGAGGAGACCGGTAGAGGAAGGAAGGAGGAAAAGTCAAGGGTCACTTGTTTCGGGTCATTGGTGGAACACCGACGATGGAAGAGGATAAGCGAAGGTTGGGGCAAAGGGAAGAAAGAAATAGAATTGAATAATCAAGTGAGCTCAGATATTTTCTTCGAGGGGTATGTTAGTGGGAGGTTATGAATTGGGAAGGAGGAGACGACCAGGTCAAGTATATTTCCACGAATCTGAGGAGATAATGAGATAAGTTGTGCGGTGGAGTAAAGATTTAATGGGTGCAGAAATCGGAGATATAAAGAAGCATGATGTGGCGTGTTGAAGTCACTAAGAATAATCAAAGGTGAAGCAGAGGAAGTATAAAAGACCCAGTTTTGAAATCCACCTAAGGTGGCACTAAACCGTAGTTTAGATAGCTTGACCACAAATATATCTTTTATGTACTTAGAAAGTATATAAGAAGTATAATCCGATGGGTACACATTCGGTTATTAGGTAAAAAAAAGGGGTGAATAGAGGAATAATAAAAAATATGAATAGAAGAGAAGAGAACTTAGAGAAAAGATAAATCCTCTGGGTTCAAATCCGCACTATTTTGCTGTTTTTTTTTTTAATTTTCAGAGGCCCATTCTTCCAGCAACCAACGAGGGCATCATATCTTTACTTTCAACTACCTGTACCCGTTGATCGAATTTGCTATTGATCATTTCAAATAGGGTCTCCCGGCCCCGATGTGCAGATTAATTGAGGTTGTTTTTGCCCTTCTATTTAATTTGCTTATTTTTCACTACATTTCCTTTCCTTTTTTATTCAATTTTGTTCTTTATTCTGCCCCTCCTCCTCTCTCGCTCTCTCAAATAGAAAACAGCCCCTCCCGATTCTCCACTTCGCGTTATTTCAGTTTTCAGTGCGTCAATTTTTTTAACAATCTTGTTGCGCTCAATTTATTCGTGATCAGTTGTTTAAGTGACAGACCATAATGGCGGTCAGCGCTTCCAAACTTATTAAGCGGAAAGACGCGCCAAAATTATCCTCCCGCTAACCTCGGTCTCCTTCAAACGAAAAATGTCCCAAGATTGGTTGCCTTACCTGAAGGGGTTGGAGCAGGGCCCCGTCCCCCCATGTAGCCCGGATCATCTGGCGCCGCCTAAATTTCCGCACACCAGAAAGGACGACAATGACTGCCAAGGGGAACCCTGTCCTCCATTCTCCTGCAGTCTCTCCTCCAAGGATGAACTCACCCCGTAGTCTGATCGCCTTCCCTCTGGTAGTCTCATCATCCTGACACAAATTCTTCGGGTGGTTTGCATGAGATGATCCCCATCTGAGTTTCGCAAGGGCAATAGCTCTTGGCTTTGCTGTGGTCACGTCGCCCTTTTCAGTCGCTCTTGCGGAACCGCCTTCATTAAAAAGAAGAAGCTTCGGAGGTCCAAAGGAATCAAGAACTTCTCGTCTGATCACTGACACACGAACAAAGTTCGATAATCCGCACAGTGCAAGAAATAGAATTAAAAACACGCAGCTGATTTTCAATTTATTTCTCCGTGTAAATATGTGTAATTGGAGAAACATACTTCTTTCGTACGCTACATCTTTAACCGAGATTTGGGATATAGAAACCACTTTGAACTGAGATGTTTTCAATTAAAATTAGTAACGAGAAATAAGGATATAGTTGAATCTTGTGGTGGAACCCCTTTCAGAGAGAGAGGGTCGAGCCACCTCAACACGACGGATAAACAGTGCCGAACCAGCCGCATCACGTTGCAAACTGGAACTGGATACAGAAGAAGCAGCGAGAGAAGCAAACTCCGTTATTCTATTTAGCCGGCGGATAGCACATCCCCTTCCAACTCCTCATTCTCCCAGTTTTCGGGGGAATTAAAAAACAACGGAATCATATGAGCTAAAGAATCTTACAGAAGAAGCGCGCAGTGCTGATATATATATATATATATATATATATATATATATATATATATATATATATATATATATATATATATATATATATATATATATATATATCTCAAAGTAGCGCGAGAGAATGATGAAAATGAATCCATTAAACCACATTGAAAGAGAAAACGGAATAATTTTTCCTTGCACTAATATTTTTATTACCTTTTTTTCGAAAAAACGGCATACTTTTAACTGTGATCAAAGCGGTGCTCGCTGCCTCAATGTGCCTGGTTCGAATCGTTTCCCTACACGGATTTTTTTCGAAAAAAGGTAATAAAAATATTACTGCAAGGAAAAATTATTCCGTTTTCTCTTTCAATGTGGTTTAAAGGATTCATATATATATATATATATATATATATATATATATATATATATATATATATATATATATATATAGCAGAAATATGAAGACCCAGGTGATTATACTAATCATTTATTGGCCGTACGTTTCGGACCTTTACTAGGACCATCTTCAGCGACTATATCGTCTAATGAGAAGGGAAAGGAACATTTATTGATAACACTTTAAAGAATGCATTAAAAAAAAAAGAAAAAGCGGAAGAAGGCAAGTTAAAATAATAAAATTGACAATAATTAGAATTAAAGTAAAAACACTAATAATATATAGAATTAAATAATATTACCCAGTGGTATTTAAAAAAAAAATAGAAAGTGAAATTATAACAAAATGTCTTGATTATCACGTATTAAAAGTTACTGAAGTAAACAAAAAATAACATTATATTAAATTGTAAAAACACACACCAAAAAAAGACAAAAAACCCGAAAATAAATCAGAATGAACAAAGGGACTGACCTTTAACGTGGGAGTTGAGAAATCAACTAACTAACATTTAAAATTACTGACGAAATTTATTCGGTTGGTCGGTTGGCTAGTTAATCTATTGAAGTGTTGGTTGGTTATATTGTGAATAATTTAATTGAGGAGGCGTAATTATTTAACTTTGGATTTATTTTAATGATATATAGTGACTCTAAGATTTTCAATTCGAGAGAAGTTAAGGCTGAAGATAATATAGTAAATGAATTAGAATTAAGAGGATGATGGTGATACTCTGAATGTTGCCTGATGGAAGAGGCTTCAGGTTTAGAAATGGGAATACCAGTCTTCATATTCCTGCTACATATCAGATTCCCAAGGAACAAATCAATTACCAGTATATTTATATATATATATATATATATATATATATATATATATATATATATATATATATATATATATATATATATATATATATATATATATATATATATATATATATATACCAGGCAATGGTTTCGCTACTAAGATTAAAATTTCTTCCTGTTTCGCCTATGTAAAATAAGGAGCAGTTAATTTCTTTACAAGGCATTAAATAGACACCTGCTTCATTAGTTTCATCTGTAGGTTTAGTTGTAGGTAAGTATTTTTTAATGGTCGAAGGGTATTTGAAAGTGGTGCGTTAGGAAAGAGGATACTATTTAAACTTTTCAGTAATGGGGAAAATGGAAGGGATAAACAATTTCTCTTACTATCAGAATTCCTACTTTTGAGGAAATAAAAGTTTGACCTGGCTTTGGATAAGCTTTCCTTAATGATGTGGAGGGGATTTTTCAACTCTATAAATATACAGGTGATGAATGTAATTTCATCGGACAAAAGACATGGATCACAAGTTCTCAAAGCTCTCAAAACCATGGACATTACAATGGCTTTTTTGACCTAAATTTTAATCTGATCTATTGTTGCTATATATATTTCATGTATGATGTGAATGCATCTATTCTTAGTATACGACGGAAGATGGCATGACAAACTCCATGCCGAAACTTGTTTCGTAAATAAAATACTACGCTCCTAAATAGTGGTTTTATTAATATATATATATATATATATATATATATATATATATATATATATATATATATATATATATATATATATATATATTTGGTGTCTGGGCCAAATTTTACGATTTTTTATGTCTCTTTTTTTTAGGAACAGGTTGACGTATCGGTAAGCAGTCAACAACGCTGAAGAACATAGAGAGTAAAGTTTTATTTGAGAAAAGGTTAGTTGACATAAAGGACTGGAAGCCATTTGAATATTGGAAAAGAGTTACCTGTATCATGATGATTCGCGCGGGTATCAAAATGTTGACGTTAGGATTGCTGCTTAATGCTATGTGAACACTGTGAAAGCTATAAGAAGTGACATAGAGAGCTGCATCGGAAACTACGAAGCCGTAGCCAGCAGAAAGGGACCCAACAGGCATTCTGACTCGGTCTGCACGCCGGATTTCATCTATCGGCCACAGGACAAAGTGATGGAAGACCCAAACAAGGCAATTCGGGCGTGGGCGAAAGATGAGGGTTGTAGTCGCCACTATGAAGTTGGCTCTGAATGACGACCTTCGCTACCAGTCATACGAGATGCGCTAGGGACAAATTATGTAGACCAAGGCTAAGGAGAACCGCTTGACGAAGTCGAAAAAGCTCCTGAACAAGCTGAAGCATTGTGTTGAGCAGTGGAGAGGGGAAAATCTGGTTCTTCTCAGACGACTAGAACTTTTCTCGGGCCCAATTGCACAATAGTTAGAACAACAGGTGGATTGCCTTGCCTACAATCCAGGTGACTTTCCATGTATCACGAAGACCAAGTTCCGCCCAAATGTGCTAGTCTTTAGGTATGTCTCCAGTCAGGGTGACATCATGATGCCTCACGTCTTTTAGCAGGGCCGTAGCACAATGCAGACGGCTATGTGGAGGTGCTGGAGAATGTGGTCAAATTCTGGCTAGTGAGCGTTGCTGCTGTAACGCCCTACCTCCGGAGAGAGTCAGGAATGATTGGCGGCGAATTTGTATGATTTCACCGGCGCCGCTTTCTGTCTTCCTAATTCCCCGGATTTTGATCCCATGGATTACTATGTGTGGGGCGCAGTTGAGAAAGAGACAAACTGCTGTGCCTCAACCTCAAAAACGAGCTGGGGCCAAGAGCAAGGATGTATTTGAAGATCTTCCAGGGACACAGTGATAAACCATAAAGGAGGGCATATTGAACCATTCATTAAAATTTAAATTTACTTTAAAATTTGGAATTTTTTTAAGGTTGCAATTTAGAAAAAAAACCACCATGTTTTTTGTAAATTATTTTTTAAAAGCTAATTGACTCATTAAATGACTTTAAAACGATTTTTACAGGGAATAAGTATTTATGGATAAAGAATTCATCTTTCATTTCGTTTTATTTTATGTCCCTAGCTAGCTGCAATGGTTATTGAGATATTGCTTCTCAAAACGGGCCTTTTAGGGGTGGGGGGGCACCCTGCATATATATGTAAATATAGACCAAGAGCAAATTTTGGGATATGGATAAAGTCATGGCCAAAAGTTTGAACATTAGTTTATTGATAAGAGTATAGTTTAACTTTGGAATTTTTTAAAACAAAATGGTAAAGTTTAGAAAAAATAGAATGATTATCGAAGGTTTTTAAGATTATGAAACAAAAAAAAATGCAAATAGGAAAGTTCAGAAAAAATAGAATGATTTGGAATTAAAAAAAAATATTGCAAATGCTGAAGTTTAGAAAATTTATTAAAGTTTGATCGAAGTTATTTATAAAATATATTTTCAATTTTAATCCTTAGCAGGACTAAGTAGCTACTGGCTTCTAAAAACGAGTAAAGCAAAATAAAATTATTAGAGCAAATTTAAAATTAAAAAATAGAACGTCGATTTGTGCTTTAGTATCTTTGTATCATAATTTGAGGGTGAAATATACAAGAGTTTACAGCCCAAACCCATTTTAATAATAAATGCAGTCAATTGATTTGCGCCGTCAATATTTATATTGGTGTCCCATTTCTTTAGGACTGCTTCAATTTGTTTTGGCGTGCTGGTGACCAAATTTGGGTTGATATATTTATCAAAGATAACTTGGGAAATCACTCATAGCATTTCCATTTTCTGTGACGGTAAACTAGGCGATATATAATGGAATCGATTGAACTACAATTTTTTAGGTGTATTAGAGCGATTCCCTCAAGGTCACCTACCTGGCAAGAAACGATGCTCAGCCCCCAGGACTTGATGCAGTGTCGATTATTAATTTTTACCCTCTACTAATCCCATATATATATATATGGGAAAGTAGAAAAATATAGAATAACATTTTGCTTATTAACTATTGGTACATGTTTTGGATTAACAAATATAAAAATTATACCTTCGAAAATATAAAACCTTTCCTCAATAAAACAATGAGCCATGTTTCTCCTCGATAATAATTTAGCAAACTTTGAGTACAAAATATGCACACGACATCTTGCTCGGGTCTGAAATTGGCCTCGATTTCATTACCCATGTTTTTCAATGGAGGAACATCTAAGGCTGACTTCACTCTGAGTGTCACTTTGTGTATGGAAAAGATTACCGCCCTTCGTCGGTCATCTGAAGATTTGTTATATCTTATTCCTCTGCCAGACCCTCTGCTTTCGGGGCATTAGTAAGGCCAGAATTATGAGGCGTTAATCTGATAAAGATTGACGTCCCCGATTTTATTCCCCCCTTATTTCGTGTCTGCTGAATTGCAGCAAAAGAACTGATTGACGCAGGAGTCATTGCACGGGATGGCTGTTGTTATTTAAATGAAGTTAGTTATGGTTACTACTCAGCCATCTCATACGGTATTTTTAATTCCAACCATCCGCAAGGTGGTGTCAAGTATTCCATGGGCAACCAATGGTGCAGCTGACATCTGAGGGATTGCTTGCCTTCCTGGTCACAACCTCTGTTTATAGCCTCTAGTTTTACACTTTTTTTTACAGATCTCTCTTTAAAATCTTTATGCGTGAAAGACCAATAGTTTTTCGTTTTACATTAAAAAAAAAAGCCTGGATGGTTTCCAAAAAGAAACTTCTGTGATGGAAATTTTCACCTCACCCTTATTATTCAACTTGAAAATACGTATATATTTAGCATCACGCAATTCTTCTCCATAATTATGTGACGTATTTAATATACATTCCAGCGGGGCCTAGTAAATCTCCTGACGTAATCCGATCGAAAATTTGTGGCAAGGATTTAAGGACCACGTCTACAAGAGGAACTTTCAAAACTCTCTCAATTGAATATTATATGTAGGGAGAAGTATGTAGATATTCCAACACAATGTTGCAAGTATCTGGTCAAGTCTTATAATAAGCAAAGCCTAAAAAGAGTTTACCTAAACAATGACGGTGCAAAAAACTATTCGCCTCTCTCTATCAAGGGCCCAAGTGCTTATTTTAACCAAACCGACCTACAATACCGAGAGGAACACGGAAGGCTATACAAATACTTATATTAATTTTAATTTTTCTGTATTTGTAATTATCTTGCACAAGTTGTATTAAGACAGTCATACTAAATGAGGCCATGAAAAAAAACATACCTAATTAAATTATTGAGGAACCTATCGAATCATTCTAGATCTATGTAGAACATTCTAGACCAAGGAATTCTTTTGACTACGCTGATATAAAAATAAATTCATGAATGTCTAAATGTTCTTTGTAACAATACTCTAATTGTACTTAACGCCGCTGTAATCAAAGTTCACACCATTACAACAACCGGTGCTCCAAATTTCCCTCCATAACATGCCGGAACCATATAGGACTCTTTACCATCTCATTTGCACACTTTTTTTAACATTTGCTGGTTTACTTCAATCTGTTCTGCAATAGTAACGAAAGCGATTGAGGTACCTTACAGTAGTCCTTGTAGTCATTTGGACTTGATATGCAGCATCAGTCGACTTACAGCGGTGATTATTTTCAACAATCTGTTTGACAGCACGAAGACACCGGCCAGAAGGCACAAGTGACCCGAACGGGATGCTGTTGATTACTTTTTTTTACCCCCCCGTAAGGGGCACGGTGATTTGCTTTCATGGCCGACGTGCTAACGGGACTCAGCGCCCCGTCCGGGCCCAGCTTAGCCTCTTCTCCTTCTTTCTGACAGCCTGTGTTTTTACCCTACTTCCTAACTTTCCCTACAACCTCTCCCACAACTTTCTCTGGCCGGCCTCTGATTTCACAGGGTAGACGATGACCAGCTTCCTCTCACCCAACTATCCCGAATCGGGGCTGAGATGGGACGCGACAACGTTCTCTCCCCCTTAAACTCCGGTCTGGGGAGGTGGGTTTCCTCACATAACCTTTCTTTCTCCTTTTGTATCAGTTTTACGCCGTGCCCAAAGGTGGAGCCTCTATGACGATGGTCTGTCAGGTAACTAGGCGGGAGGAGTGGCCTCAAATGGCGGCAGCTGGTTTCGCTGGCCCCGTGTTCACGCCTCGCAGAGCGGGCTACTGCGTGGAGGTGATGAGCGTTTAAGTCCAGTGTTTATTATAGGGTCAAAATTCCCTATGGTGAATTTATTAAAGAAAATAACTCCCCTCTACCTTCAGCTCGACCATCAACTGAGCTTTCTTCGGGCAGCTCCACCGAAAAAATGGCGGTCACTCCACCTGTGCTTTCACAGGGGACCATGCAAACCTCTTTGACCGGACAGGAGGTTTACTCCTGTCATATACACACCTTCACCTCCTTCTCTGGAGTCGCCCTTGGGCGACTCACTTTTTACAGCGGTAGTCCCCCCTTTGACCGCTCCCTGTTTGAGCTGCTTGATAGGGCCAACCCTAAACAATGACCTGCGGGCCCGCATATCAAGGTTAAAGGGGGTCACTGTACGTGCCCCCTCTCTTCCCCGACGCATGATGGTTTGATGGTTCGCCTGGCCAGGATAGGACGGCAGGTCCCTCGAAGAGGACCCGTGATGTCTTGGGTGTTTGTGTGTGTGTGGGGGGGGGCATAAACCACATGGAGGCCCGCCCCCCTGAGAGGAACATGTTCCCTGATGTGACCCAGCCCGAAGCCTTACAAGGAGACAAGGAATCTCCTCCCCCGGCTGGTGCTCCTGTGATACCCAAGACCTTCTCCATTTCAGAAAAGTATCTTGCCGAAGCCGGCCCATCTGACCAATTGGCTCCTACCGGTGGAGGAGAGAAGTGGGTTCATTCCCCTCATTTCCTATAAAAAAGAACAGAATAAAGACGAAAAAGACTCGGGGCTTCTTTTCCTCCGCAGGAGCTGCGGGGACGGACGGGGCCCCTGCTGTTTCGGTATGCGACCAAGCCAAGAAAGGCACATCTGGCACAAAAACGAGCAGAGCTGAGCCTAGATTACGTCGGGGACCTTCATTCATAGGTTACCTGGCGTTTTCGAGCGCGCTGGCTCCAAACACTTCCTTGGCTAAGGGTAACATGATCCATCAGAGGAGACCTTTAGCTAGCATGATTGGTAGAGAGACGAATGTGACCGGTGTCTCGGACGTGAACCTGCTGGCGAAAGCGTCGACTCCCTCCGTGGCGGCCAGGATTAGTGCCCTTAGGACACTTGATGGCTCGCTGATGAGTGTGACATTGCACTCATCCATGAATTTCGTGAAACTAGTAATTCATGCTAAGGAACTTGTGGAGTACTCCATACATTACATCACCTTAGAGCTGGCCGACCATGGAGCGGTCAAGGTCGAACCTGTGATGAGAAAATAGGGAGGGGCCTTGAGACCCACCACTACACACTTCGTGGCAAGCTCCCTAAGTAGGTGCGTATGGTTGGTATCACTACCGCATGAAGGCAATGGTGCCACTACTGCTGGGGTGCTACTACTGCCACAGCTTCGGCCATAGGAATCGCTCCTGTAGACGTGCAAATTTAGGGTTATCTGAAATCTGTGTAAGTTGCTCCAAGGCCGCACACGATAAGTCTAAATCGTGTGTGGCCAGGTGTGTTAATTGCAAAGAGCCACACCCTTCTTTTTAGAAGCAATGTGCTACGTATCTTCTTGAGAATGAAATCCTGGCCGTTCAGGCCCAGGATCGTCTCTCATTTCACGAGGTTGAGGCATTGGTCCTGGCGTGCACGGTGCTGCCTGGGACATCTTATGCCTTAATGTTGAGAAAGAGAACCTTTGCTCCTGGCCCCTCCAGGCCTCGGGGCACTTTCGTTTCCGCGTCCATTTAGGACCCTTCTGAGGGTTCTACCCACGCCAGGTGCTCCCCTGGTAAAGCTGGTGGCATAAAGGGTTCACACCCAGCCATGGCAACAACTAGGGCTCCCTCCCTTCCCGCAGCGTGACCGTTGACCGTATGGCGAAACGGCCGCACGCCCCCACCGAGTCCTTAGACTCACAAGAGGCAACACCCCTGAAGTTCGTCGTGAAGCCATCTTCCGGAATTCCTAAAGCTGCCTCTCTAAAGGAGGAGGGCAGTAAAGGAGCTTCGGCTCCTTCGCCCACACCCAGTGGTAGGCTAGGTGGCTCGGAGACGGTTGAACTTCCAAAGGAGTGACTAGTGCTCTCTGAATGGGAAATTGATCACTACCTCCAAGGTAGTGATCAATTTCCCATTCAAATATCCTTTCCTGGTCACTTCCGCCTGAGAGCCCGCCACAGTGGTGCTTGGTGTGGGCTTGTTGGTCCGCATTTCAGGAAATGACTGATTTCTCTGTCTCAGTCGAGGAGGTAGTTCGGTAGATGAAGCTTTTGAGCTCTTCTCCGGCAACCTCATTTCCATAGGCGTAACTACTACTGCTTGAACATCTGGCGGTTTTGCATGCAGACCGCTTCCGTGGTGGTCAGCCGTGTGTGATACGGCTCTCAAACAGAAGCGCTAGGCCTACATGCCCTATAATCGTCACCCGAACGATTTCACTCTCGGTGAATTTCGTCGAGCTAGGGCTAGGTTCCTGGATATTCCGAAGCACGCCCACCGCTCTTCTTAGCGGGCATACGTGTCTTCACTTAACGATAAGATCCGTCTAGCAGAGGTGTAGAAGGGAGTCAAAAGGATTCAAGGCAAGTTTTCACAGGACCCCCCTCCTGTTCTCCACGAGAATGAGACCCCAATCTCGGACCCCGCGTCCGTGGCGGAGTACTTCGCGGCCGCTTCCTCCGCATTCTTTAGCCGGGATGCTGCTCCACCAGTATTCAATGCGTGATGTGATTTCGCGGAAGGCTCCTGACTGGACCTTACTTCCAGAGGCGGAGAACACTTCAAAGACAGGTTTACTTCGAGTGATTTGCGTTTCACTGTCTCTTCGTGCGCGGACACCATGCCTGGTCCGGACAATGTCCCGTACGCCATGCTTCGACACCTAGGTGAGCGAGGCATGGCCTTTATGTTATATCTATTCAACAGGATCTTAGTAGAGGATATCTTCCCAGACTCCTGGTGAATCGCTACTGTACTCGCTTTTCGCAAACGGGAGAGATCACTCTACCCCATCCGGTTTCCGCCCAATATCTCTAACCGCCTGCGTGTGAAAGTATTGGAGAAACTCGTAATTTTATATTAGCCTTTTTTTCTGGACAGCGGAAGCCATCTGTATTCTGCACAGTGCGTCTTCTGCAAGTTCCACTCCACGTCAGAAGCTCTGCTCCGACTGGAAAATGTCATCTGCGAGGCTTTCTGTCGTAGCCAGCACTACGCTACAGTGTGTTTTGATCTGGAGAAGGCCTATGATACCACATGGTGATACGGTATCATGGGGAATCTCCACACGATGGGGTCGGTGCTGCCAGAAGATGTTCTCTCTACGCTCTACGTGGACGACTTTTCGACCTCTTTTGGCGCGGCCCAGATGCCAACTCTGGAGCGTCGACTCCAACATGCATCGAACCGCGTCTCTCACTATGCCGAAGCGCACAGGCCTTGGTTTTCCTTGGCCAAGACTAATGTGATGCACTTCTGGCGCTACCCAAGGCTCCGCCCTGACCCAGACTTGTTTCTAAATGGGGTTCGCCTGGTAGTGGTGGACTCACACCGTTTCATTGGTCTTGTATTTGATCGAGCGTCAGCTGGGATGCTAATTATCGCAGCCGTAGGGTCTCTTGTACTCGCGCCATGGATATTCTTCGTTCCGTAAAGTTCAGCGCCTGGGGCGCTGAAGGGGCTACTGCTTTACTTTTTTCGAACCTTCGTTCGTTGAAGCTCGACTACGGATGCGAGTTTTATGTAACCGCATAAAATGGAAAGAGGAATTGTTCACCATACCGAGCTTCACCTGGCGACCTGTGCCTTCCGCACTTTTCCTATTGAGAGCCTACTTGTCGATGCTAGGGAAAGCCAATAGCTCTGCGACGTGCGCAATGCATTAGTTGCCTGTATGCTCGAGCCCGGTGCCTCTATTAGTCCTTAACAGCTCTCAATGCATCCGCAGCTGATCTTGACGGTGCCTATGCCGCCGAGAGACGTCAGTCATACCCTAAGCCCTCTGGGTTTAGGGAGAGGAAACTCTTTCGAGAGCTCAGTATAGCTCTCGGGCAGGTGACTTCCCTGCCTTTGTCCAGGATGCCACCCTAAAGGATACCAACTTTGACTATTTTTCGCCATGCCTCTGTTCCCAACGCCTCAACAGCACCGAGAATACTGCGTTCGACCTTTTTGGAGCAAACTTCGTGTCACCTTTGAACTGTGCCAGTGTATACGGATGGCTCTCTGTCCCCAAAGGAGTTCGGTTTCCACGCCTTATCCCCTCTGTTTGAAGTCAGTGGCGGTTCTGCCAGGTGCTGCGTCTGTCTTCACCGCCGAGCTGGTGGCAATACATTGCATGGTACTGGAGATAACACGACGTTCCCGGTTTGGAGACCGGATTGTGATTTATAGCGACTCACAAAGCGCCATGTGTGCTCTCGGGGCATTGGAATCTTCGCATCCTCTGGTTCTCGATATCCGTTACGCTACGGTTTTGGCGAACCGGGCGGATGTCGAAATTATCTTCAGCTGGTTTACTGGACATGTAGGAATTTCGGCTAGTGAGCACGCCGATGAGGTCGCAAAAGAGAGACCGACGATGGGAACTTAAAGTTATGTGCCATTGCGCCGCGATTGTTCCCATGGACCTACCCCCAACGACTTGACGGCTTCAGGTTGCTTTATTTCGTCTCTGAATTGGACACACTCGCGGGACGCACCACCATTTGATGGATCGCTCACTTGCGCCTTATTACGAAGATTGCGTTGTCCCCCAGACTGGGGGTCGCATGCTCATGCGCCGGGAGGCTGGAGCGCGCTTACTTCTTCTTACCGTTTTTCTTTGTTTTCTTTTTGTTTTTAGCCTATGATCTTTTTATCCTTGTTATTTATTTGTTTTTTGTTTTTTTAATATAGCCTAGTCGTAGGCTGTAGTGAGTGCGGCTACTTATGCCCAAGTAGGCAGTCGCCAGATTGGCTCCTGAAAAAAAAGGTTGATTTTACTGGTGAATTGGACATTTTGTTGAGTGTGCAAAACGAATCCCAAGGTTCTGAACAATCTGACGATGGCTAAGCCCACCCTCAGGTTAACCCAAATTACGTCCTCTTTGAAAATCAGAAAACTCTTTAGTTTCTTAAAAGAAACGAAAATAACTCAAAAAAGAAAGATAGAAACAGAAATAAATAACAAGGTTAACAGAGCTAAGTCGCGTACTCTCAATTATTCTGACTTATAACGTTATAACCATATGACCTTACGAGCTTAAAAACTTTCAATAATTCTCATACTAACCTTGGGAGGATCTTTGTAATTATATCATTTGAAATAGATTTTAAAACAGCATAAGACTCTTAAAATTCGTTAGAATCGGCCGAATAGTTACGATATTATTGCCCAAAAACACATTGAAAAGTCAAACGGTTACCATCCGACCGACCAACCTACGGACTTACATAGTAAATTATAGAGTAGCGTGCACGAGACTAAAAAATAAACAAATAAACAGAAACAACTGAAAAACAAACAAAGAAACAACAATAGGTGAAAAACAAACAAAGAAACAACAAATGAAAAATAAACAAACAAAGAGAAAAAGATGAAAAACAAATAATATCTACAAACAGAAACAGGTAAAAAAGAAAGAAAGAAAGAAAGGAAAAATGCTTATAATTTGGCTTCGATAGATTTATTGAAGCACTTTTATACTTTCCTGAGAGACCAATATTTTGTAACTTGTTATTTTCACGAAATTGATACTAATAAGTACTGGAGGTGACATTCATTACATCCCTCTTATATAATATTAGGTAATTGTTAAGATTAGGGGCCCCTGATTTTGCGCGCTATTTTGGGGCTATTTTGCTATTTGTTTAGTTTTTTTCAGCTATCCCACTGGCCAATCAGCGAACTGTATTATACACCGTCATTGACCAATCATAGCCGTTTATTTTTCCCAGCTTTTCTTCGTGTTTATAAAGACGGGTAAAAAGTAGTTTTTTTTGTTATTTTCTATGTTTTTTTCGTAAGTTTATTATCGATCTAGCCTAAATAATATATGCCTGCCACTATTTTGTCTTTTGACGTAGTTTTCTTTGTTTTTTTATTAACTAAAATCACTTTTCCCTCTTGCCAAGGAATAGTGTTCGCTGAATCGAAGTATAAAAAGCTTCTTTTTTTTCAGTTTATTTGCCATTACTTTTTTTACTTTTTTACAAACTATTTTTTGCGCTACAATTTCTAAGTATTGTTGAAAAACAATCCATTCCGTATAGGCTTGTTTATTACGAAAAATTTGACATACAAATCGACATTAGGAAATCGACGCTATGTTTCAGTCAGGTATTTCAAAATAGAAAGTGCGTGTGCTGTGTGTTCATTATCTGTCCTCCATCCAGATTTAGTTCTAACTGACCACGATAAAAGAAACGAATTTTTAACTAACCATCAGTTAATAAAAAACAAAATCGAGTGCCCTACCTGTAGCTCTGAACGTACAGTTAACAAAGGTGTTTTTTTTTATTAAGTAAAATCACTTGTTGCTGCTGGGGGCAAGCGCGATCGGAGGAAATTCAAAATGTCCGCTTGACTTTTACATTCAAATATCAATAATTGGCTTTCGAGTTAGGAATATTACGAGTTTTTTTAAGTTGTGGGGGGTACAACCCCCCACAAGATAAGAAAAATAGTAGAATCTATATTAATAGGAGATATTCACAATTTTAATTTGTCAGATGGGCAATTGAAATGCAGCCTCCATTCCCGTAACCTCATCGTAAACATCTTAGTCAACGATCTTAGACTCACACCCCAAGATTAATGACCTTTTCCCCTGTTTTGTGTTTCTTTGTGTTTTTTTCTGATCTCTACGCTATTTATAGACTTTTGTAACACTCACATTCTGAGTATACGACTGAAGAGGGTATGATAAACTACTTACCGTAACTAGTCTCGTAAATTAAAATTTTGGCTCCTATATAATTGTTTCACTATCATTATCCAAATATAAATGAATCAAATTTTAATGATTAAATCCGAGGAATGTAGCGAAACTTAGTTCTTCTGTACTTAGCTCAAATTATTTTGTTTATAGGTTGATTACTTGCCTGGAAAATCATAAATTATGGCTTGGGGATTACCTCCTTTTTGTGGCTTATTTTTGTGACCTCAGGTTAAGTAAGAGTCGCTATACTATATTGCCATTTTCTGATCTAGAATGATAACGTTCAGAGAAAATAGGGGATAACCTTGTATCACCATATGACTTGCAAGGCGTTTATGGCACATTTTGAGTTACAAATTCACGCTTAACTAATGCTATTTGTTCTAAATAAGGAACAATTGTTTAAACAGTTTACGTAAGTGGAGCTGCTGCGGAAGCACGTCTCATTTTCTGGGATAAACAATGTTCGCATTCTTTCGTAAGTAAATATTTTTCTAATGAAGACATACGTCCATTTACTAATTCATAGTATATACAAAAATAATGTATAATATAATATATTTATAACATTTCCGTGTTGGATGTGGTGTATATATGTGAATCGCTTATACATGATTAAGGTAAACTAGTTTCCCAAAATTGAGTGTTTTGGAATAAACTCCATGTATGTTCTTTATGATAATTTCCATTCGCAATATCAAACATTAGTGTGGATTTTCTTGTGTCCAATAGGTGAAATAATTATGCCTATTAATTATAACATTTAATTTATATGTAACTTCATCATACAACACAATTTTGTCCGCAAAGTGTCCATATGCGATTAGGATCAATCTCATTCAAGGCATGTAATAACACTGGACTTCATCAAAAATGCAACATAAATAAATAACAATATCATTTTCCAAACCAATTTTTGCGTCCTGAACACTGTGGTAGTATTCGTTTTGCTCCCGAGGTTCTAGTTTTGTGTTGCACAGCATGTGTTATAGAGCTAGGTGAATAGGCAGCTATGTATGAATTATTACTGTGTAATGTCCCCGTGTGGTCATTGACTGTGTCTTATGTTCATTTATTTTGTGGCAGATTAACTGAAGAATGCCGCAGACTTGCAAGAACCATCCTGACTCGTTCTGCTACATATGCGGAAAGTACACACCCTCAAAACAGAAGCGCACTATAAAATCTTCAGTAAAACGTCTGTATCGTGCTTACTTTGTCATTGAACTAGGAGATCAGGACAAGCCATAGGCTCATCACTTTGCCTGTGTGAACTGTATTTCTGGGTTCAGCCATTGGATTAAAGGAAAACGTAAGTCAATGCCATTTGGTATACCAATGGTTTGGCGGGAACCGAAAAATCACCATGATGACTGCTATTTTTGTATGGCGAAACCGCTGGGGAGGAATGCTTAAAGCATGAAACACATTAATATCCAAACATTCCATCAGCTATGCGACCTGTACCACACAGTGATGACGTGCCAGTACCAATATGTCCTGAGAATGTGCACCGTAGCAGTTCTAGTAACTATTGAAGTAGTGACCGTGAAGATGCAGATGTGGATGAAGAGTTTGACCCTACCGGGATCCGTGGGAAAAGCCCTCAGTTGTTTGAACAAAGTGAGCTAGATGACCTTGTTCGAGATCTTGGGCCGTCAAAAGAATCTGCACAATTGCTAGGCTCAAGGTTGGCAGAGAAAAATCTTTTGGGAAGCAGCACACGCTTTACATGGTAAAAGCATCGAAAGCAGGAATTTGTGCGGTACTTTACTAAGACAGATGACATGGTGTATTGCCATGATGTTTCAAGTCTTGTGGGACACATGGACAAGGACTACCATCCTGAAGAATGGAGGCTCTTTATCGACTCCTCTACAAGGAGTCTGAAAGCCGTGCTACTTTTGAATGGCAAAAAAGTAACATCATTGCCCATTACGCATTCCGTCACCCTGAAAGAAACCTACGCGACCATGTCACTTCTTCTTAACAACATACAATATCAGGATAACAACTGGCTTCTTTGTGGTGATCTAAAGGTCCTAAGTATTTTGTTAGGGCTGCAGGGAGGCTATACAAAACATCCATGTTGTTTTATGCTTGTGGGACAGCCGTGCAGATTCTGTACACTACCGACAAGTGCAATGGCCACAACGGAAGGAATTTGTACCTGGCCGCCATAACGTCAAAGCTCTACCATTTGTACCAGCGGAAAGAGTGCTTCTACTTCCACTTCACATAAAACTGAGATTGATGAAGAACTTTGTAAAAGCACTTCCGAAAGATGGAGAAGGGTTTAAGTACCTGTCCCACAAATTCCCTTCTGTAAGTGATGCTAAAATGAAAGCTGGCATATTTGTTGGACCACAGATTCGTGAGCTTCTTTCAGATACTGGCTTTACTGAAGCATTAACACCTCATGAAATAAGTGCTTGGAATAGTTTTAAGTAACAGGCTTCTTGGGGAACACAAAAGCCGATGACTACAAGGAAAGAGTTAGGAACATGCTTCAAGCATATGAGACGGTAGGTGTACGGATAAGCATAAAAATGCATTTCCTCCATAGCCAGCTTGACTACTTTCCTGCCAACTTGGGTGACTTCAGTGAGGAACAGGGGGAGAGGTTTCATCAAGATATATCCGAAATGGAGCACCGCTATCCAAGCAATTGGAGCGTGACGATGATGGCTGATTTCTGCTGGTTGCTTCAAAGAAGCCGGGCAACATCTGCTGATACACCGGCACACAAGAGAAAGTCTCGAACTTGTGCCTTTGAGGGAGAATAGCTGGCCTCAACATTCAAATAAAATGGTGATTTTCGTAAGCAGATATGTACATTCCTGTATGTGTAAAGTACATTTATCATGATTTAGTTTCTTCTCAATAAAATAAAATGGCCTGTCAACCTCTCTTTGCCTTTACTTACGTATATAAATTTACAAGAATTTTATAGACCTGGCTCAGACTCATTTCTGCACGATAAACCTGAGTAATTGAGTGTCGGTTATTACAAAAAAATGAGAACCTGCCTGAAAAAATGAGTATGATTTCTGGATTCAGCATGCAAAACTCTAATGGGAAATGGTAATGACGTCTTTGTTGCAAGGAATGTTTTGGGAGATGCAGCCCAGTGTAATCTTGGGATGTAAGATTTAGATCAAACATTCATCAGAATTCTCGAGACACCTGGCTTAATTCTCTTCGTTTCAAGAGTACATTTTTATCCTCTCAACTTTAAAATACAACCTTACTATCCATTTTCGTTGCTCAAATGATCATTGCGCACTTCCGTTTTACACGTTTACTGTAGTCAGGCAAGACTAATACTCATTTCTATTTTGTATCTCCTTAAGTTATACCAGGGGTGGGCAACCTTTTTAAGAGTGCGTGCCAAAATCGGCCAAATATCTAACACAAAATTTGTTCACGTGCCAACCAAATTTTTTGAGAACATATTATTTGATATCTCTTAAGCATTTGAAGAACTTTTTTAAATAATAAAGAATCACCAAGAGCAGTAAAGACACAGTATTGTAAGTCATTATGTAAATTATGTAAAACTGACTGAATGAAAAAGATTATAACAGGCTTTACGAAAAGGTTCTTTTTGTGGATTTTTTTATTAGCCTGTAAGTTAACTGTAACTGTCATACCTATTTACACAATTTAACGACTATTATTAACATCAACACAAAAAATTAACATTGATATTTTTTTCGATTAATCAGTCATTCGAATATTGCAAAAAATAATAGTATTTGTCTATTTACCACGAATTTAGAATAATTGAATTAGAAAAGTTAAAATGATTAAAAGGGGTATTTAAAGTTAAAGAGAAACTGATACCGAAGGAAACTTATCCTACCATACAATGTGGAGTCCATTCTGAGAGTGGAGGAATAGGAGGGGAGCGGAAATTAAATTTAGTTTCGTTTGATGCTGTGTTAGTTAATGTGGAAGGAGATGGAGGAGTTACTCTCATTAAGTAATGGTTTATTTCTCTTAATGTAGATAGATTATAATATTTTAAGCGAAAGTACAGAAGGGGCAGAAAAGAGGATAGAGAATTAATCTCTCTTGTGATTAAGTGACCTGTGCTATGTAAATAATTTCGTATACTAGAAAATTCTAAAAGGGATAGTGGTCTTAGTTTCTATAAAGACATTCCCTGATGTTTATAGATCCTCTTTTGAAGATGTAGGCCAGTTTGTCCCACGAAACAAGCATTGCAGTCTGCACACATTCATTGGTAAACTGCATAAAATATTAACATCAAAGGAATATGATCTTTATATGGGAAAAATGAACGTATATTTATACGAGTATTATGATTATGATTAATTTGAGGTATTAGGTTGAGGAATAAGTTCTTGCGTTTTTATGTTGTGTTGATTTAAGGTTTGTTAACGTGATTTGTGCATATATTAAGAAACAATAATAAATAATGAGAGCAAAATTTGCAAAGGTTAGGCTACGTCTCTTAACAGCGTAGACTATTAGGCTTTTGCATAGTCTACGTCTTGAAGTTGAGTAATTAAGTCATTGCAGTTTATTTAAAAGTTGTGTTAATTTAATTTTTGTTTTGTACCCTCAAAATGTAATGTCAAGATGAAAGAAAGGCGCATTTTCTATACTTATTATTTATTTTCAATCGAGACGGGAACAATGCAAACGCAGCCAAAGCTCGTCGCGATATTTGTGCTGTGTACGGAGAAAATGCTTTATCACGTTTCAAAAACGGTCATTTCAATCTTAATTACGAAGAACGTTCTGGTCGGCCCATTAAGTTGGATGAAGATCGATTGAACGACCTTCTTCATGAAAATCCTCGTCAATCGAGGAAAACTGTGTGATCAGAAAACTGTAGTGAATCACCTTCATTCGATGGGGAAAGTTAAAAAAACTCGGTGCATGGGTTCCGCACGCTTTGAGCGAAAGCAACAAACTTCAACGCTCCACGATTGCCGCAGGTTTGCTTGCTCTTTACAAGGCTACTCGTGGATATAAGGACCGATTTCTTCACTGAATCATCACTGGCGACGAAAAGTGGTGTGTTTATGTCAACATGAACCATCGAAAACAATGGCTTAGCCCCAATAAAAGAACCACTTCTGCGATTAAAGCACGGACTTCATCCACGAAAGACGATGCTTTATGTGTAGTGGGATTGTGAAGGCATCATTCTATATGAGCTCCTTGCGAACAACGAGATTGTCAATGCAGAACTCTACGTTCAACAAATGTATCGACTCGCCGAAGTTATTCGTGAAAAGCGACCTCATCAACGTTATGGAGTCCTTCTGCAACACGACAATGCTCGTCCTCACATTGCCAATATTAAAAAAGACGCCATCCAAACGCTTAATTGGGAAATCCTGCCGCATCCTCCATATTCACCAGACTTGGCTCCATCGGATTTCCATTTATTCCGATCGCTCTCCAACAATTTGCGTGGCGTTTCGTTCAATACTGATGTAGAATTAAAAACTTTGTTAGACGAATTCTTCGAGTCAAAATCTAGAGATATTTATTGCAGAGGCATCTAAAAACTAGTTGAACGTTGGGAATAAGTCGTAAATAACAACGGAGAATACATTATTGATTAAATTGCATATTGTTATCAATCAAAAATGAAGTTTTTCGAAAATTGTTAATGGTAATGAATAAATTTGATAAAACCGCAAGAACTTATTCCTCAAACCCAATAGGATATTGCGTAAAATATCCTTTAAAGATGTGTCCAAACTGGAAGTGGATGGGCCAATAAAGTGAAATGAAGCGCACGAAAAGTGATCATAAGATCGTCTACGCTAGGCATAAAAAGAGGATCTTCCTACAGTACAGAGGTCATACCTTTGGTGCTCAAGGGAAAGAGAGTGACAATGAAGACGCTTCCCTGCTCTCTTAATACCCTATTGGACAAGAGAGAGGCCCCTCTATCCGTACGTGGAATTGACGATATCGCATGAAATCAGACAGGAAAACGGCGAGGCGCCCCTCGTCTCCATTGTATGGGGATCGTCTTCATGATACCGTATCACTATGCGGTGTCTAAGGCCCTTTTCAGATAGCATTTTCCAGCCGAAACAGAGCATTCGAAGTGGAGTAGAACTTGCAGAAAACCCACTGTGCAAAAGACAGGTGGCTTTAGCTGTCCAAAAAATAAGCTAACCTACATGAACCAATTTTTCCATCAACATGCACACGCAGGAAGTTATAGGAATTAAGCGAAAGGTAAGTACGGTAGTCATTTGCCATGAATCTTGAAAGATACTCTCTGTCCAGATCCTGTTGAACAAAGCTAACAAAAAGGGTATGTCTCGCTTACCCAGGTATCAAAACATAGTGTACGGGGTATCGTCCAGCCCAAAGGCGCTATCCGCGCACGAATCGAGGGGGTAACGCATCTCGTCCAGTGAAACAGGTTGTTGAAGGGTTCCTTGCATCTCAATTCGAAGTCAAATCAGCAACCATCAGTGAGTCCATGGCGTGATTTACATGTCTGTGGAGCAGCATCCTGGGTATAAAATGCGTAGCAAACGGTCGCAAAGGACATGCCAACGGACGCGTGGTCCAAGATTGTTGTCCTCCAGGAGGACGGGAGGAGAGACTTGAGATAACTTGCCTCGAATCTTTTTGACACTTTTCCACACTTCTGCAAGAGAGTACTCCCGATAATTGAAGAGATATATACCCTCCAAGAAGAAAGGTGAGGTGCTTTAAAACTTATTGGAAATTCATCCCATGAAATTCACTCACGATGAAATAGTTTAGACGCCGCTTGTCTAGCTTAAATACATATCGTTTCTCTCTGAAGGGCGCCTCACACTCGGTTGACAACCAAGGAAGAGGACGGCGTAAAAAACTATCAAACGTTCGATGAATGGTAGTCAGGCCAGTGACGATGTGGGTATTGGGGTAAAAAATCAAAGACCTCATCAATCGACCTAAATAAGAAAGTTAGTCACATCCTCGAATGCTCGCCCCTGTGCCCGTCCCAAGTACCTCTGGGGTGGCTTAGCATAGGAGAGCAGCCCAGCACAAAATATGTGAGGGGAAAGTGATAGCTATAATGAAAGTCATCGACCACCTCTCACCCCGAATCAGGGTTTGTGTCGGAAGATCAGGAGAGATCGGGCAAAAAATTGAAGCGGGCAGTGATAGGTGAATTCATCCACATTTAGGACAGCCATTTCCATTTTTTCCATCAGACCTGCAAGGACCTGGCCGCTTGGATTAGTTGCTTAGTTATTGCAGAAGAGTGCCTACATTTTAAATGTCTGAGGAGGAAAGGGGGCCTCGGCAACCCTGCTATGATCGAATGATCTGGGGCAGCTGACGGTGCAAATGACTGAATGACTCCTATTTAGATGTGGATTGATAGACATGTCGGATGTAACTCACAAACCCACCTGCCCGACCCTTATCTCGTGGGGTTGGGGTTCAAAACCCTTATAGCCCGTAAGAGTGGGCAGGGACGAGGCACAAAATTTTTTTTTCTCAAGATAAATAGTAAAGGAGAACGTGAGTAGACGAGTCTTCGCATCTCTTACCCAATAGTCTGAATGCTTGAAAATTATATAAAAGAAAATGCCTTCCAGGCCTACTTCAAAGGAAATGTAGGGGCTCTTATCAAAGTGAAGACCCTACGCGAATGGCTATCGACTTCCTTGAAACAGAACTCCAGCCGTTGCTGGTCGCAGAATTCGCTGAAGGGCGCTGCCGCCTTCCATGACTTACTCAAGGAAGATTGGATCAATGTATAAGCCAAGCCTGAACTCCTTCATACATTGAAACCTTTAACTGGCGCAGCGGCTCTAGAATCGAAGGTCCCCCGTCATTTGGAGGAGTCCGATTGTCCAAAACGACCCTTTCGACCTCGGAGGAAGGGAAAGCCCAAGCTCCCTTAGTCTCATTTTTTGTATTAGAAAGGCGAGGTGCGCGCCATCTTACCCTCTCACCCCACCGTAACTACGAAAGATCTCCGAGGTCAGGGCTGGATATCTTCGGCCTATTGCTTCGCCGAAATGTCAAAGGATGCGACCGTCTGTAGAGCTACATCGGAAGGAGGAGAACCCTCTTCTACTCTTGAATCCCCCTTTGCCTGTGATCCATTGGAAGGACCTTGCCCAGGGGCCAAACGTAAGCTCGGGGGTAGTTCTCACCAAGTCACAGTTCCTCTTCTAGATGTCTTGGGATAACAAACTCTGTAGTTTGCTCTCGCCTCGGGAGGGGAATCCTTTCGGTCATCCCCCCGTTTTCTAGGTGACCGCGACGGGGAAACCGATAGGCTAGCAGCCTAGATTAGGTCTACATGACTGAGAGGTCTGGACACCAGCTTCCAAATGGAAGTTTCGGGGTACCGGCACGCCTGTCCACAAAAAAAGGCTATTACTTTCGGATTTAAAGAGAAGTTTGTGTCTCGAGAGGCCATCTGCTGCTCTGTTCGGGAGGGGTTGATTTTTTCGCGAGAGTTGCCGAAGGGAGACTATGAAGAAGGGGCCAAGAGGAAAGTTCATTTACCTAGAGACAAAAGAGAGTGAGATATCCCTCTCAGCTTGCAATAGTTTGGATGGCCCCCTATGTAAGCATAAGGGGAAGGCATCCATTTTTGCGATGGAGCTGCCTGAGGACAGTTCAAGAAGGTATTAAGGAAAAAACCTTTTACGAAATAAATATGGTGAGGGTGGAGCACGAAAACTAAGACCAAATAAAGATTTCGACTATAAAATAGAAAAAGGGAACTGGTAGTGGGCGATATCTCGCCTCCAGCTGCCCCTGCCTATCCCGTCTCGGACTTTCGGGCCTCTCAGGCACTCAAATTCTGGCCGCGCGATGTTTGCGCTTGTGCGACACACACCGACCAGAAGTTACCCAGTAGATGATCATTCCTTAATGGTCTCAGCTCCCAACTGAGTAGCTAGAGAGACAGGTGCGACAGAGTGGAATCCATTTATAAGTTTTATTAGTCGATGACAAGATGGCTAGGAGCTGAATATGTCATGTAACAGACACAGAGACGGGCCCCGTGACTTTTATTTAGCCTGGAAGCCAACAAGGTAGTACAACCCCCTCTCATAGGTAGCACGGCATTGTACCACAGAGAGCGGCCGCAGGAAATTTGTTAGTGGGGTAAAATCGATCTTCCCATTATTCGTGCCTCAAAGGCCAAGACGCCTCAATTCCGGTTTCCTGCGACTTACGAGAATTAAAGTATGTTGTTTATAGAGGTTCCATGCCTCTCTTCTGACACGACACGACACGAAGGCAGAATAATGGATACTGTTATACTTATAAACACGGGGGAATAGAGGGACCGGGGAATGTACTAGCTTCTTCAGACTGGGCCAAAGAGGTGAAGTCAACTCAATGAGCTACGCCTTCTTTACAAGCACTCAGGCTGGAAGAAGTGCTGCTTCTGCAGTGTTAGTGAAAGTCTAAAAGTAAATGCAAAAAGAGTAAGGTAATGTGCTTGTAAGAGAAAGGTAGAATATGATTTTAGAGTCCATGGTGTGGTCTTGAGCGAGTGAAACCTTCTTGTAATTGGCGCAGATCGAACAGAACTGTAATGGTTGGGATATGGATAACAAGAAAATTTTAGGTACGACCTGATCAATAATGAATGTTAAGGTAATGCGCAGGCTATATGAATGCTAGACTCAACATTAGTGCAAGGCAATAAAATTATGGTATGCATGAAGAAAGAAATTGAGATCAGTGCAAATGGACAATTTGTAAAAGAAATATTGCCTATGAGATGCTTAAATATTTGAGGGAAATATCAACAGTTCTCGAACCTTTTAAATTAACAAAAACTAAACATCGGATTTCAATTATTTCGCCGCCACGATAAACATCCGACCATATGTATAAATAAAAATTGATTTGGTAGATTGCCAAAAAAGGAAACATCGACAGTTTAATGCGATCCAATATTTGAGCAACATTGCATCTGTTAAAATGGAGTCAAGAATAAACATCGATTTAGGGGGGAGTTAGAGGGGAGTTGGGGCCAGTCGGCGGGGCTTTAGATTATTCTCCTTGCATAAAATTACTTTAATGAAGGAAAAACAAACTAGTTTAAATTAGTCAACACCCAAGATCATTGATAACTAGAAATTTTACATCACGTTTGGATAAGAGCTTACAAAGATAAAGACCCTAAGTCAGTGGTTTTCAACCGGGGTGCCACGGGATTGACCAATAAATCATTTTTAAAATGCCTAACGTGCAAACAATATGTATTTAAAACATTTCTTAAAAAATCTATCGACACTTGAAGGTATTTTGAAACTAGTTTCTCTTCATTGTGAAACATAAAAACAACGAAAAGAGAAAGATTGCAGACAGTGAATGAAGGAGTGAGAGTTACCTCGTTAACTATACTCCTCATTATTCCAGAATTATGTGATACTCATTAAGCTCAAATTTTCCATTAAAGTAAGATTAATTTATTTTAAAATTTATATGTCCAATTTCGATTAAATTAGTTTAATTGTCAATCGTGGTTAATTTTGAAGTGCTTTCCACGTAATTAAGTATTTATACGTATATTATTTTATATTGGGGGGTGACACGGCTGCTTCTAGATAGCATTTAGGGTTCCACTATCATCAAAAGGTTGAAAACCACTGCCTTAAGTCAAACACTATCGAAAAAATATTATGGGCTGGAGATATTTCATTACTACTCGTAGCTATCCTGGCCATTGAAGAGAAAAACTAAACAGGTCTCGGACAGTTACCTCATGAAAATTTTGTTGAAACGACAATGACGCTAAATTACCGAAAAAGAACTCAATTAATGGTTTTGAGTGTGCCATAAAAATATTTAGCTCGAATTAAAAAAAAAATGATGTGAATGGAAAAATAAAGTGAATATTGTAAATCATAAGTAAAATAATGAAAAATAAGACTAGGCTCATATTTCACCTGAACGATGCAAGAAATACCGATTGCGACAGGTAGTAAGTGATAATATTGACTATGCAATTAAATTTTAACGAATTATTATCCCGCTGCCCACGTATACCCTTCTTTTCTTTGGATGGGGTCCACTGACAGGATAATCATACCAACATAAAATTCAGTATGATAATCCCTGGTGAGCCCAATGGCGACTAGAGGCACGACCTCGTTGGATAGGTAGGTTGATGACGAATGGTAGTATCTTATTTTGCTACCAGGAAGAGTTTAGAACCGTCATGGATCATGAGGGAGACACCAGATAAGGGTGGATAGAAAGCGCTTCGGTTGGATCGTAACATAGGGTCGAAGGAAGGGAGTGAGAGAGACAGCATTTAATTGGCTATGTACCTAATGACTTCTTGGGTGGAACTGCATGCACGGACGTGCCAGACTCGACGCCTTGCCATAATTAGCAGGAGTTTTCTACCAGCGGCGAAAGTTTTGTGTCCGTAAGAATCGAAAACGAGTGCCCGACGAGGAAATCCAGCGCCTAATCCAATAGCCCACGAGAAATCCTCAAATGCTAAGTTGTATTAGGTTGCCTACCAACTAATTTTGGTTTGGGAAACTATCACTTTTAATGGCATTATAATGTATACAGTCGCTAGCTATAAGTAATGTATTGAGTTTTAAACATTTTGACCTATATTTGATTTCGCGGCTCACGATAGCCGCACGAAAAAGCAATATCGTCTCACATATACAGTAACCACCTATTTTTGTTATTTCTTCCAACTTTACAATGTTGGATATCATGTAAACAATACATTAACACTTTGTTTATTAGGGAAGGGTTATTTGACCGAAATTTGGCTGAAGCCCATATAACAGAAGGGTTTTTTTTTACATTTAAATGTAAAAACCTTGCTTGTATTTAACAAGTAGTAATGCAATCAGGCGTATGAATACTTTCTTTTTCTATTCCCAATACAATCATTCCGTTAGCAAGTGCTAAAAGTTTATCTCCATCTTGCAAACAAATACCTGAATAGAGACTCTAATGATCCTATTAATAGATCGAAGTTGTTCTTGTCGAGCTCAGTTGCGGTAGAGCAGTTCGTCAAGGAGGTATTTTCTATCTGGTCGTGGAATTGTTTCAGTTTCTTATCTGTGTAAGGAGCATTGCTGGTGGCAAGTGGGAATGTAAGCAGGCGTACGAATAGTTTCTTTTCGCATTCCCGATGCAATAGCAAGTTTACGCCTGTGAGAATAATATTTCGTTGTTTCTCTCTTAAAGAGTTAACAAAAAATCCCATAGAAGTAAATCTTAAAAATAAAACCATTTACGGGCAAAAGGGTAAATTCTATGCGAATTTTGAGTAAAACAAAACAACTTTCATGATTTGGTTATTACTCCATAGCACAAATGCTTCATCGTGTCAAGTAATGTGATAGTGTGAAAGAGAAAATTTGTGCGCAGGTAGATAGTAGAGGCTGGGTATCCGAAAAGTCTTGGATTGGTTTTGATACGATCCTCTTACTCCTTCAGTGAACCCAAACCCTCCCTATTTGAATTTTTGAGTGGCTGTGTTCATTGACGATGCTTTATAATACACTTTCCCATTCTCTTGAATATTTGTCACACACACACCCATACACTTTTTTATATTTATGCATCATTTTCCTTCACCCTATAAGAGTGTGCGGTAATCTTCCAAAAGAGCTCGGGGTAGGAAATTTATAGTTCTTTTTCACTGAAAAACGTCAAAATCCAATTAGCAAAGAAATAATAAATACAAATATTGTTAATTGTTAAGATTAACTCCGGGCGAGATATTTTAGTTTTTTTTACACTGATAGTCGCTCAAGATTGTTTTTCTAATTACTGTTGTTTTCTAATCGGCGCTAATCTTTTTTGTTCCCTAAAAAAGTACTGTCCATGAAATTAGGTTCTGAACTAACTACGGAATTTATTATAAACTAATACAACCTAAAATAGTTTCAAATAACCTAGGTAGTTAGTTATTTTAGTTTGGATCAGTTAATAATTAGCTCCGTAGTTAGTTAGGACCTAACTTCATGGACACTGAATAATTTCCTTGACGAAAAAAACCCGATGGGGACCGATTAGAAAACAAAATAAGTTGTTTTAAATTAAAAAAGAACTATAAGATATCGCCTGGAACTAAACTAATAAAAAATCCATTACCTCGAAAAAATAGAAGTTATTCTTGGGGAAGACGCGATGGTGCGCTAAAAAATAATGGAATTTAAAGGGAACATCCGGGATTTATTTACGAATAGCGCTGTTATAAATGTTCATTTTTGACAAATTAATTGTCAGGGGATATCTTCAAGTGATCGACTCTCATTTGCAAGGGTCCCATTAACTTTTCCAATTAATTGAAGGGTAACATTGCCACCTCATAGTAATTAAAGGGAAAATTCTTTCATCGATATTTATGCGATACGCCTTTATTGCTTAAAAAATTAGTGTTTTATATTTAGAAAAAGAACTCGAAAACCTCTACAGGAGCTACTCGTAAAAATTATTAGAGAAAAGATTAAGATTAATTACGGATTATGTAAAGGGAAAATGGCTGTTATAAGTGTTAATTTTTGACAAATTAATTGTCAGGGGATATCTTCAAGTGATCGACTCTCAATTGCAAGGGTCCCATTAACTTTTCCAATTAAGTAAAGGGTAACATTGCCACCTCATAGTAATTAAAGGGAAAATTCTTTCATCGATATTTATGCGATACGCCTTTATTGCTTAAAAAATTAGTGTTTTATATTTAGAAAAAGAACTCGAAAACCTCTACAGGAGCTACTCGTAAAAAATATTAGAGAAAAGATTAAGATTAATTTCGGATTATGTAAAGGGAAATCGCTGTTATAAATGTTAATTTTTGGCAAATTAATTGTCAAGGGATAGCTTCAAGTGATCGACTCTCAATTGCAAGGGTCCCATTAACTTTTCCAATTAAGTAAAGGGTAACATTGCCACCTCATAGTAATTAGAGGAAAAAATCTTTCATAGATATTTATGCGATACGCCTTTATTGCTTAAAAAATTAAAGGGTTTCATATTAAAAAAAAACAAACTCGAAAACCTCTACAGGAGCTACTCGTAAAAAATATTAGAGAAAAGATTAAGATTAATTACGGATTATGTAAAGGGAAAATCGTAAAAAAATAATTTAACTCTGAAGCATTAATGTAATGCACCATCAATATTTAGATATATATTAGTATCTAAAGCACTTTAGATGTTTTACACTTGAAAACCCTAGAGAATCTCACATCTAATTATAATTATACTAGCGCACGCACGTGTGTGTGTGTCAATCTGTGCATTTTTCTAATTATAATGATCCTAGTGCGCGCGCGTGTGTGAGGGTCTGTCTGTGTGTCCTGTGCATTTTTTTTCTAATTATAATGATTCTAACGTATGTGTGCGTGTCTCTGTGTCCTGTGCATTTTTTTTCTAAATATAATGATCCTAGCGGGTGTGTGTGTGTGTTAGTCTCTGATGTTTTTTCTTGCACACCAATTTTGAATGTGTCGTGAATTAAAAACCTTTTACCCCTCGCACACTTTATTATTTGTTTGAACGAAGCGAACAACCGCCGCCGGCCTAGTAAACAACCCCTTAGGGCAGATTTTTGCTAGTGAAACTAATCTTAGCAATTAGCTAAATGCGGTTAGTAGAGCAATGGGTAACCCCCTTCACACTACCTCATCGGGTACCCTTGAGAGACTCCCTTCATCGACGCCAAGCAAGGGATTGCAACCATTAGACCGATCAAACAGCAGTCACTTATTTGCCGTGGATGAGGAGCGTCTCGCCGTCGAGCCAGAGCCAGTGTGAAGATGGTACTTATTGTTCTAGTAACACCATACCTTCACTGCATACATTGCTGCTTACTTTATTATTACAATTAATCAAATATTAATAGTGCATTGTATAAAACGTCATGACCTATCTATTTTTGGTAGGGGGCGGGGACTTCCGAAGAAGAAGAGCCCCTGATCTTTCGCTCTTTCGATTTCTTTTATGGGGGGGGGGCAGGAGGGAGGGGAGTGAACTATTTTTTCTCTCCCCTCGGAAGCGGACCCGAGGCTGTACGAGCCGGCTTAAGCCTTACCCTTTTACTAAATGGGAAAGGATTCGGCTATCAGGAGGGTCCCAGCCCAGGGAGGAAATTCTTCCTCCCTTTTGGGGTCCTCGGGACCTGTGCCGCTTCGGGAGGATCTTGAACAGAGGCAGAAGTATAGTCAGACTTGGGAGTTCGCCCTTAGGGAAGACCATACCATTTTGGGCGTGGGGTGGGACCTTCATGTTCATGTCTATATTGGCGGGTCATAAATATTCCCCCTCCCTCCCCCGAGGTGTCGAGGATCCATGGCGGAGACTCAAAAGGCCTAGAACCTATAAATGTGATGCTCGTTGTTGGAGCCGGCATGCTGACCTCCATCTAAAGATAATGAGGGGCGGGTTGATAAGCGTTCGAGATTTGTTCAATTCAGTTTTCCCCGCTCCTTGGATCCTTATATATACCCAAGATATGGACAGTGAGTTGGATTTTTTTCGTTCCTTAGTACTGAAATCTGATACTCCTCTTTCTAAGTTTGATGTTTTTGATTTGAACGACGCTTTTGAATCTCATTGCGGTGAACCACCGCTAGAGGTAACGGACGGACACATTGTATTGGAGGTTTTTTCACGTACTGTCAGGAATGTCTTAGGTTTTTAGACATTCCATTTTCTGTTTGGTATCTTCGGATCTCATTAAGTCGTTATTTTGAGATGTCGTGACGCTGTTTCAACTGCACTCAGTTCGAACATCCGAGTCGCACGTATCGATATGCACGGACATGTCAACTGTGTCTCGGATTAACATGACCATAAGTACAGTAGATCTCCGTATTGTGTCAATCGTGGTGAACTCCACAGTAGTGCAGACATGACATGGCCGATTTTCATACTTAGAAGACTCTTTTCAGCGCGTGACTCACGTTTAGACATTGTCGAGTTAAGGGGTAGCTCTCAGTATAGGCGGCTATATTCAGGTGTTTTGAGTGGCGCTTTGAGGAACCGTCCTTTAAATCACCAGATTGTTCCCCCAACGTTTCATACGCCCTTTGATAATGCTCGTTACCCTGCCTTTTCCCCTAGAATGTGCGATACCTCCCTTCTGGTGCCCCCTCCCCCACTCTGGAGTGTAATGACGATCGGGATGAGATACTGTCTGACATTCAAAGCTAGTTACATGTGACTTCTTCCCGCTCTGGTGGATGTGCGACCTGTTACATACGACCTAGACCTCAGCAGGAGAGAACAGATTCATTTTCTTAGCCCTCGGATATGAGAAAGCGTACTACGCATCAAACTGAATCCGTGGACAGCGATTCACTTATGGTTGTGCCTATGAATGATTCCACAATTTGATACTTAGTTCATTGCCAATATTTGTCCTCTCAGGACTGCTCACAGAAAATCTTCTGGAAGAGGCAATTAAGCCTGTGGCTCCAGTGTTTTGAAATCAGAGTTATCCTTCTCTTAGGTGGACTGCCTGTTATGGCTACGAGCTCCACCCGTGATGCCCACTTAGAGAAATAACCTCCCTAGTAAATAGTGTAATCTTAAAAAGAATCCGGACGGAGATTCGAACTGCCGACCCAACGATTGCCGGGCAAACGCGCTAACCACTATACTAGCCGAGAGTCTAGTGTCATACCTTTAAGCACACTGTCCCTAAAGTGCATGATGTTTTCAAAGATTTTTCCCCGTATCCGACACCCCTTTTTGAGTCCACCTCTGGCTCAATTACCGGCTCCGACCAGTTTGTTTCGGCTGATATACAGAATATTATATTAGTTATGTTGATACTAAACTTCCTTTTCAATAAGATGTTGGAAGGGCAAATTTTGAGTTTCCGTTTTCACCTGGTTTTAAATCTTCTTCTATCAAACGAGCGACCATTTAAACTTAAATCTCAACATTCGATTCCACTTTTGTCTCATTTAGTGTTACTTCTAATATTCCAACGCGTAGCGAACGTTTATCGTTGCTTCCGTCCCCCTCTTTTGGACGCTCTAAAAAAAAAAAAGACAGGCTTCTTATGTCTGAGTTAGTGAAACTGCTACAGTTGTCTCCTCTTGTAAGACTCAATAAGTTTGATCTTACAGTGAAACTGTTAGGGAGTTCTTCCCAAGTGTGAAGAGCTTAAGGTTTTATTACATGTAGTTCAACCTTCTGTTGTGCGATGCTAGAAAACAAAATTGGCATTTGTCCGTTTCTTTGTATCGCTGATTTTCAAACCTTTAATTCTTCCGCTCAAGCTAGAGCAGCAGCACATGGTGAATTTTCGACTTTAGTAGTGAAGTTTCACTATTCTACCTAACACCCTCGTCCGTACAGCTACACAGTCATTGTCTGTGCATGTATTTTTCGCTTTTAAAACTTTGCTCTCTCTAGTGGACCTTTTGAATCAGCTACCCTTTCTTTTTTATTGTTAAGAAACTTTAATACCTGCCACCCATCATAGGATTGCATTGTTTTCGGATGTTAAAGGTCGGTATCTTTGAATCTCCTTTATTCTTCAATATTTTGTGTATTTTTAACTTTCGTGAATTCACTTATTATCATGTTCAATTGCACACGCTTAGTTGTGTTGATCTGTTATTGTACTCTCCAGACTCTTTTTATGACTACCAATGATTTGTTCAAGAAGGCTTACATGGGTGTTATCATTTCTCTATTTTTGTATCACCTGTTCTTTCTGGCCCTCAAGCTCTCTTGGCCTCCACATTGGGATATACGAAAGGCAAATTGTGAAAGTTTTCGAGACATGTCCTATACTGATGTATGGGTGTAAGCCTTCGATGGCTTCCATCCGTAGTCCCAGCCATTGTCTGCGAGGCTGCCGAGCATATCTTTCCAAAAGCCGCTTTGAAATCCGGAAAAGGGAGCTATTCACCAGTCCTATCAAACTTTATGGCAAATTTATGTTTCGTCCATCTTCCCTTCTCCCCTTCCTTAAAAGGTCTGGAATAGAGCTAATTGGATTCGGGGTGGTTACGTTGTCCATACTGCTCCTGTGTTAAGCATGCAGGGTATCTAGTGTCTGATAAATTCTTGGTAGCTACTATTTTCTGTCACCGCTTTTATGAAGTTAACAGTGTCGCCCGTTTTTAAAAATGCGCGGTGCTCTTTCACAGTATGCATCGTCTCACGGATTTGAGACGTTCATTATGATTTTATCTGTCACCTCCACTCCTGTGCTGAATTGTTTTATCTGGGTAACAGGCTCCCATCCCTCACCATGGGCAGTTGGTGTGGTGTTGTTATTTTCTAAGCCTGGCAAGAATGCGTTAGAAAAAAGTAATTATCGTCATATTGCCTAACTACCTGCTTTAGTAATTTGATCGAGAAAATGGTGAATGTTTGACTCAATTGGTCTTGTCAATCTAATGGTTTACTGTCTGTGTTCTTTGACAGAGAAAAGGTTTATGATAACGCCTGTCGGCATTCCATTGGTGGCCAGCCCATCGCTTAAAATTAACCATTGACGCGGTATTTACGCGAGCTCTTCCCAGGAGATATCGATGTCGCAACCCCCTCTCTCCATCTCTTCTTTTAAATTACTCTAATATATTTGTTTCATAAATCAATTTCTTGGATGTAACTTTGGATTCCAAATTAACCTGGTTGTCCCTTTTGAGCAACCTTAAGATCCACTGCCTGAAAATCCTTGATCATTTGAAAGTTCTATCTCATATACTCGTACCACGATGTAGTGACAGTCGCACCTTATGGATGAATACTATATACTGCCCTTGTCCAGTCTCTATTAGATTACTTTGCAAAGAAGTACCCTATGTAGCTGTTACATATGATACTTGGATGGGTGATACTTCCTCGCGACCTGCATGCCCCGCGTTACCCCGTACTAAGTTTCGAGAACTTAGAATTTAGCTCTGCTAGATATTTTCACTTTACCTGACCTTATCACTACTGTCTCTACCAACCCCTTTTAACCTATCTTCTCTACCAAAAATGATGGACATTAAAAACAGATAAAAATCCACTGATGTAACTCTAGCCTATTGTGGTGGCACGCCCTTCTGGCCTCTGGCCCACTGGCAGTTTAGAACTAGATTTAGATTACCTGAACTTAACTCCTTTAAGACATCTTCCTTTTCCCCTTTTTTCATAATTTTCTTTACGTACTTTTTCTCACTAATTTTATTAGCTAGTGGTTAATTTGCATGCTAGGTACTGACCAGTTTCCATCCATGCATCCTAATTTGAGGCCTGTAGGTGGGAGGGGAGATTACCACGTCATCTTGGCTCTGATTGGGGCTGGTAGTTTTTTAAAAGGTCTGCTTTCTTACCCACTTCCACTTCTTATATTACTTCATCTTTCTTTTCGATCTTTAAACGTTCAGGCGCTAAGATGTTGTTGTAAATGGAGCCCTTCACCTATGCTTTGCGGCTAGTTTGGACCGCAAGGTCTGTTGTGGCCTGTTCATCTATGTAACTCTATGTAAGTAGGCAATCGCCAGGTGGCCGATGAATTAAAAAAACCCCTCACTTATGCCGCAAGGTAAAGGCATTTCTCCTTTACCTTCTCTCTAGGAGCCAACCAAAATGATTCTCTCTTTAGAACGGAGGTACCTTTTTAGGAGTACCTTTTTAGGGACCCCTCAACAAGAGCAGGAGGGGAAGGTCCGTACGCTCCCGACGGGGCATTTGTGGATCCACTCAAAGGAGACGTTAAAAAGCAGACTCCTCTTGTGCTCGTGAATGTCGTAGTGGCGGGCGCAACGGCTTTCATGATGCTACCCTGAGGTGCAAGTGCCCAGACATCCGGGATATGTGACATTTTTGGAAGGATGCCAGCCTTGGCCGTGCTCCTGCGACAACTTCAACCACTACAGGTCCCAAACTAGACCACCGACGTCCCAAGGAAAAATATCCCATGGAGGCCTCCCTTAGGTGAGAGAGGACACCGACCGTGGAGCTAAGGTGGCCTCGCCAGAGTAAAAGGAGCTCAGTGAGCGACATCCGTAAGCCATATATTTCCTTGGGTAGGACCCTGAGGATGGCAGTGGGGCCATTAGAAAAATGTAAGAAGAGCAAAGTCTCTTCCTCTTACGGGAGAGTGGCTCTCTCTTTGTGAACGGGTCTTTTATCATCTTGGCGAGATACCAGGAAGAGGCAGGTCCTTCGGGCCACAGAGTTCCCTCAGGGAAGAAGAAAAAAGGTGGAGAATATCCTGCCCCATTCCCGTACAAAGAAAAAAGAAAATCAAACGGCGTATCTTCAGGGGTCTTGGGAAAGCTGATCGAGAGGCTGCAGGGCTCTTCGAATATATTGGCTTCAAGCGATTCTTGATCATTCACGCGACTGATAGAACAAAGATGAAACAAGAACCTAGCTGCGTTTCTCTCTAGGAAACCGATTGTCTCCTTTTTCTCGGCCGTTACCTTGTTGTCTAATTTGGCTAACCTTGCCCAGAGTTCCAAACTGAGTGGTATCCGAATACACAATGACTCACCTGTACGGATGACAACACCCTATTGTGTAACTGAGTAAAATGGATAGTGTCTCATAGGGAACAAGAAAAGGACGCCCAAACGATGGTCAGAGTGGAGCGAATGTCAAGGGAGGGGTCTATAGTCCCACCACAATGCTTTTCGTCAATTTCGTTCTGGCTCGTGTCGCTACCACGTGAAAGCATTCGTACGGTTACCGCACTGATTTGACCAAACAAATAAATTCTGTTAACGTGTTAAGTTGGATCAACCATAAATCTGTTCCGACTACTCCAATGCTGCACATTAGTTATTTCGTGTAAAACCGTGTGAATTGTGGCGGATTTCACCCTGATAACCTCTAAGCGATTTGTATTTGCTTGAAAATGAGGTCTTGGCGTCTAGACTGATTATCGAATCTCGTTCAAAGAGGCTAAGAAATAATAGGTCCTGTCGCGCTGAACGCAACCAAGAACTTCATACACCTCTCAACTTAAAACGGCATCCCTTTCCGCTTTTGGCCCTTCCAGGGCTACGAGCGCGGTAGCCCCCACACCCATTAGTAACCCTTCTATGGGTTCTACTCCCCCAGCCCCCTGTACACCAGCCCGTTCCAGGGGGTAGGCCAAAGGGCACAAGCCATGCTCTGCCAATAAAAAGTCCCCCTCCCACGAGTGACCCCTTCGTTAAAAAAAAGGGTCACAACTCGCAGGATGAAACATCCACGAAGATGGCAGTAGTTACCCTTGTGCACTTAAAAAATACCCCCTCCCCTCAAAGAAAGGCAGCATCAAGGCAATCTAGTCTCCCTCACCCGCAAGAAGATGTCAGATGATACCTTCAGGTATGTGTGCCCTCACGGCCCCAAAAACCTATTTATCCCTTCTCAGCCCCAATACCCTTAGGGTGATCTTTGGCTATATAACTTCCACTCATCATCACTACCTCTAGCTTCAACAATTTATTAAGATCTCTGCATACAAACATTCTGCGCCATATGAAATCGTTGCTATGCACCCATGCCTCTCCCCAAAGCTAGACAGGGCACTACTAGGGGTTCATTTTCCCTCAAAGACTGGAAAACTCTCCGCCAGCAGAAAGATTCGACGCATGAGAAGGCGAAGGCTCGCGTCCTTTCTACATCCATCCCAGCGAGGGTTTTTCTGCGAAGAGGCCTTCCTAATTCTTTCTCTATAGAGCTTTATTACACTTTCCTTCAGAGGAATTCCGTGATCTTCAGGTTAATTGGGAAGAGCTCAGGAGGCTTGTCTTTAGACGCTACCGTCAGCCGAAATGGACATAGCGGAGTTCCGCCGTATCATTATGCACTTGCTGAGCCCCTTTCTCCTTCTCGGAGACATAAACGGTTGATTACCCCCTCTGTGGTTAGTATACGATCAATCCAAGTGGGCGAACCCTTGCAACCTGGTCAATGAATTGTAGAGTGGTGTCTTTAAGGTGGATTGTTTGTGTTTAATTAATTCCAATATACATGGGTTGAAGAAAATAATTGGAAAAGTAGGAATTTAACACCTAATATTTTAATGAGACATTATATTACGAATATCCATTAAAATTCCATTGCGAGTGTTTTTTTATTGTAAATACATAGTTTTATTTATAAACTTTAATAATTATTTGTATTTCTTTTTCAGATCGTGGTATCTATGCTAAGATGCATGACTACACTGAGTTCGAAAAGGGATAAATTGTTGGAGCTAGAATTGCAGGAGCTTCCGTCACCAGAATGGCTACGGTCCTTGGTTTTTCTAGAGCTACGATATTAAGGACGATTACAGAATTCAAGAAACATGGCAAAACCTCCAGCAGATGGAGTAATTACGGCAGGACTTCGAAACTCGATGAAAGAGACAGACGAGTGTTGAAACGCATTATGATGAAAAATCCCCTGACAACTGCCCCTAAAGTGACTGCAGAGTTGAATCAACATCTCACTAACCCAATTTCGACCAAAACTGTTCGCCGTGAGCTCAATAAAGCCGGATATCATGGAAGAGCCACCATCAAGAAACCTCTGCTTTGTCATCAAAACATTTAGAAAAGGCTGAACTGGTGTCGAGATGACAAGGGCTGGTCGATAGACCAATGGAAGCAAGTAATATTCTCCGACGAGTCCAGTTTTTTTATTTTCTTCCCTCCAGGGCGAGTTTGTGTGGAGGCAGCCCGGGGAAGCTTTTAATCCTGACTGCTTTCTTCCTACAGTGAAGCACGGAGGAGGGTCAGTTATGGTTTGGGCAGCCATATCTTGGAATTCTATTAGTTCAATCATTGCCCTGCTTGGTAGGCTCAAGAGCAAAGAATATCCGAATATATTGGAAGATCAAGTCCACCCCATGGTCCAGACATTATTCCCTGATGGTGAGTGCTTTTTCCAAGATGACAATGCCCCAATACATACCGCTCATGTGGTTAAGAATTGGTATGAAGAAATAGGAGTGAACTACGACACATGGAGTGATCCTCACAATCTCCATATTTTAATATTCTTGAGCATTTGTGGTGCGTCTTGGAGCGACATATTACAGGTAATTACCCTCCATCGTCGTGTCTGAAACAGCTGGAGCAAGTATTGCAAGAAGAATGGCTCAAGATTCCTCTCAATGAAGTCAAGAAGTTGTATGAATTAATTCCAAGCCGCATCGACTATGTTCAGAAAGCAAGCGGAGGACTAACTCCGTATTAGATAAATATTCATTGAATTTAACACATGTTCCAATTATTTTGTCCAACCCTTGTATATTTACATATGTGTTAGTGTGCATTTATTTATGATTGTATATATGTATCCATGTGTGTTTAATAGTAGTATGGATCGGCTCACACAGAATGATGAGGGCATATGATGTCATTCAGAATATTATTTGGAATTAGTAATAATAATAATAAAATAATTTAATCATGGGTTTAATACTAATACAAATATCGTGCGAGTTTTACTTAAAATATTAAGGATTTTATATATTTCATGTCGAGATCATTTTCCTTCTATAACAAAACGGTATCGTTCTTTATATATTTTTATCGCTTCTAATTTCAGCACGTTTCAGATATCTTTCATAATATCTTTTGACCATGATGTTCAGTTACTCCTCCATATAGACCATCTCGTAGGTTAAGGAATGGTACCCTAATATGATCAACATCATCTTCACCTTCGGAATCGTCACATCCCACTAACTTTCTCATTACGTCGAATGTGATGATATCTTATGTCCGTTTTGCCTTCCGATGTCCTCACTCTGATCGCATATAACTTATGTCCCGTAGAACTAAAAGACTCCCCATAACCATTATGCCCGTAACTATCCTTGATTTCTTCTGTGAGATCGCCTAGGAAATCACCAAATGGCGGCAGTCGATCACCTTCCCTTTCGTTGAAGATTGCACTGTCTGTGTCACAGTCCAAGAGATGTTCATCAAGGAAAGAAATCAGACTGTACAAATGTCACTCTTGCATAAACAGTCGTTAAAGCGGCTAGAGGTATAAGGTGACGGTGGATTCCAAATCATCGTACCCTATATGTTCGTATCTTACGATAAAACCATCCCCGATGCTCTCCAAATAGGTAATCATCAGCGAATCATCCATTGAAAGTTTGATAACTTCATCCACAACAAGGCAGATCTCGATGTTTTGACCACGTATCCTGTATAAAAATTTCTCCTAGACTGAAAGAGATAAGCCATAACATCTTCAATGATTATAAATAATAATATTCATACATTTACACACGAACTTAAACACACGTGAGATCTAATTACTTGCCAAGACTTTTTGGTTTGAATCGTTTTCTGGTTTTTCTCCATCCTGTCCATTCGCACTTCTAAAGCTTCAGCTCTGTTCAGCTTTTCTACATACTAACACTTTTCCTCATCTGATTTTATCCCTCGAAGAAAGGCTAATACTTCAATATTCTCTTAAAAAGAATATTTTATATAATTCTTGAAGATTGCGTCATGCCTTTGAAACTGCTAGAACTCGTATAACATTGTGATTGTATAGCCATTCTCCATTACTAACTTCAATTCTAGTGTAGTATAGACTCCTGTAATATTTCTTTGACTTTCATTATGGTTGCACTGATACAAGTTTAGAATAAATCTGAGGAAATATGAGTAACTTCAAACAATAAAAGTATTGATCTTACCTCATTCCAGGAAGCTAGCCGTACAAATACTAACCAGAGACTACACATCTTGCAGCCGGTAAGCTGGCAGAGGGCTATTTACTGATTTATTGTAGCATTTAAAAAGACGTGTGCACTACACACATCATGAAGAATGACACATAATGTGTCTCCAATTAATGACATAGTGCGCAGGTTCTCACTTCCATGTCGCACTAATGTAAAACAATCCTAATCCTTCAACAAGATTATCAAGGCTGTTTTTAATACCATTTAACTCTATCACCATTTTTCGTCTGTTATCCATCTTATTGGCTAAAATAACACTCTTGCAAAGGAGGAAAGATGTCTCTGTGCAATCCTAGAAAGCATTTTTGTTTTATCAACAGTTACAAATCAGCTATTTGGCTTTCAAAATATTCTTTCCCTTTCTACAATCTATTTTTGTTTCTAAGGTTTCACACGACATTTTGTGATATTGGACAAATTCTCGCAGTATTATCCCTCCTTCCGACAAGAATGTTCGAGTTTGTTATGCTATTTGCCGAGTTGCAAGGATCCCAATCTAAGCTAAAGATGAGGATTTGACATCTGTTCGCATTTTCGACGAACGTGTGATTCTTCTTCATGGTATGGTCTGTAGAGGGGCAGCAGTTCTAAGATTCCTCCATATTTTACCAGTCGGTTCCTGGCTAGCGGTTACTGATGACATCACCCACGTAACCATCTAAGGGTATCCCGAAATATGATTCCCTCGTTCGTTTTCTCGAACTCAGGATTTCGCAAGGGGTTGTTTTTAAATGGTTCTTGACCGGAAGAATGGTGTAATGTACACCTAAAAAAGTTGAAGATGCCGCTTGTGAAGATTGCGCAGCAAGATATTTAATACCTTACACTATCGGAAATCGGTGCTACAAGAAACCACATCGATATTATCTTGACCATCAGCTGCTAGGGACATGTGCACTTGTTCTAGAAAGTATTCACACCCCTACCTAATACCAGTGATTTTCGCCATAGTTCATGAGCCGATTATTGTTGGGTAACGAAATTTTGAGGCATTGAGAGAAACACCCACAAAATCTCAACAAGTTTGATGGAAAATAAAGTAGTAATAACACTTTAGGATAATCCGCAACCAAAATGTATTCATCTGATAACACTTTTACATTCATATGTTAAATTTTTATGGTTTAAATTATGACAGTTTCGATGTCACACGAGTGGTTTCTATGACCTATTTATAATTTTGACTCGCCACGAGTAGTCTAGAACATTCTAACAACCCTTTCTTCTGCATCGCGAACTTGACAGTCTTATTATACAAGCAATCATAATAGTGAAAGTTAGTAAACTGTCTTTGTACATTAAATAGAGAATAATTGGACTGAATAAACTATTAGTTTTAGCAAATCTAGATTGGAAGAGACACCTTGCTCTTTTAGTATACATAGTATCAAATCAAAAAGTATATCAAAAGATGCCACGAAAGTTATAGGAAAAACTATAATTCATGAGAAAGTAAAGTTACTGAAAGTACAAGTTTAAACCAATGATTATTTTTACTAAAAACGTAATGACCCATAAAGGATAAGTGGATGAAATTGGTCTATAGATTAAAAATATATGCGTCCCACGTCAAGGTGGATTGCGTAAAAATCAATCTACCAGCCATTTCTTGGAAACATTTTGGAATTAAAACTGTTGAAAATCTTTCAATTATGTGTTATGGTAAAAACGAGGAGGCAGAACACTTCAATATTCTAATTGAGATTTAAATACATGACTTATGTGCTTGAATTTAATCCTATGAAAGTTCTGTACTGAAAGAAACTTGTGCGTGGCAAACTCACTCTTTCAGCACAATGATATAAATAAATACATAAGGTTACTACAAAGAAAAATGAGAGGAGTTAAAAATGATTGATCTGTGCCTAATAGGACAAAAATATGATGCGGAATGTATTTGGTGTGAAAGCTTTAAGAGGTAGGCCTATGAGACTCTCCGATCGCATGATTGTAGTGTGTAAGGTTCAACTGGTTGAATGAGAAGAAATGAGGGCGAAAAGGGAAGGAAAATCAAAAGTGAAAGGATGAATCAGAGAGAATGGGAAGAATATTTAAGAATGCTTGAGGGTACGAGAGAGGAAACAAGTGTGGATAAGGGGATAAAGCATAGAGGGAACAAATTTATAAGAGGGATAGTGGCTGTATGTGAGTGTGCTAGAACTGCGAAGAGAAAATGAAACACTAAATGATAGAAATACGATGCGAAATGTGCAATAAAGAGCAAAAAGGAGACGTATGTGCACATGCGTAATGGTGCAGATAAAAAAGTGAGGGAGATGCGAATGAATGCATAGAAGGTGGTGAAAAGAAAAGTGAAACGGGTGTTTAACAGCGTGAAGAATCACTTAGACAAATGATAAATGAGGATCGGAGATGGGGGAGAGAATAGGAAGTTATTCTGGAAGGAAGTGAGAAACCAATAGTTGTGTGAACGACAGGGACCATATGAGCAAAGAGGAGGTCAGAAGTAGATGACGAGATTTTTTTCCTATAAGGAGGCCATTCTGGCAACTGCATGCATGGGCATAAGTCGCCGTAAAATCAACGCATAGACTTGTAATTAGGCTATATTAAAAAAAAACACAAAAAAACAACCGAAACTAACAAAAATCCCCTCAAAACTACATACATAAAAAACACTAAAAAAAAACAAGCAAACATGCTTCAGCACTCAAGAATTTCAATAAAAGAGAGGAGGCCAGTCTCCTCCAAAAAGTCAAATGAGCCACAATCGGAAATGCACGAACCCACCCTGAGTACAAGGGACAAGCGGTAGCGAGTCCCTCGTCCGGGTGCCGGAACAGCTAACGTGCACGAAGATCTTCAAGTCTCGAACACTCCTCAAGAATGTGCCGGACCATCTGGGGGGGACCGAGCAGTCGTCGCACTAACGTCTGGACATGAAAGCAGAGAAGAGTAAATTAAAGCTCTCTGTGTATGAGGATCTGGTAGGGTGTGGTATTAAGGCTGTGATTTTACCCTTTAACCAGTGCGAAGGTTTGAGTATCTAGTATCGTGAATTATAGTGGTATATACAGATGAAGCTGATTGCGACTACAAGGTTTGAAGTGGTAGGAAAAACTGTGTGACAATTAGTATGTTAACGGACATTAGGGATTGAGTGTGAAATGTACCAGGAAGCTGCAAATACCAACTTTGCTACCTTGGAGTGAGGCTATGGTATGAACGAAGAAAGATCGTAAGCGAGAGAAGTGTAAATGGACAAGAGTAGATAAAGTGAGGAAGGTCTGGGTAAGAGATATTTTAGTGGTGTGATGAAGGGTGTGAAAGAGAATTTGTTCGGAGATGGGATGGGTATTTATGAAGAATGGATGGTAATAGACTTTTGAAGAGAATGTAAAGCAGTGTTAGGGTGTGCGAAGGGTTGGAAGACCGCGGAAAAAGATGAATCGATTGTGTGAATGAGTGTTTGACAGAGAAGTATGATAGCTGTGCATGGAGGAGGTTTTTTGAGGGAGTGTTCTTGGGGCATTCAAAAATACTTATGGTTGAGCCTAACCCAACCAGATGCTCCAGCACATATCACCCCATTGCTATTAAGGACCCTTCGGCACGAACGAAATGGTGGGGTTTTTTTCTGCTTGATATGGCAAGAATGGAGGGGTAGAAGGGGGTAGGTAGTCTTAGGGGCATTGATGCGGCCGACCCCACTTTGGGAGACAGTGGTAGAATATAAAGGTATAATAATAATATAAGAATAATAGATAATTTTAATAATGATAAGAACAATAATAATCCTGATAATGATAATAATAACATTATTATAATAATAATGATAATAATGATGATGAGATAATTATAATAATACAAAAAATCAGCAATTATAATTATAATAAATAAATAATAATATTTTTAACTTTATCATGACTCAAAGGACACTTTTCCCACAATTTCTAACCCTCCTGGGATCTTATTAGGCAGCAACCATTTCCTGAGTTATTTAGCGATGAAATTGTAACTCTAATTCATCATTAAATTCTCTTTCAGATTTTTCTATAATAATTTTTACTGTTCCCGGCATAGTGTAACAAATTTATGATGATCAAGGGAAGACTTAAAACAACCGATTACAGCCAGTCTTCCAACAATTTAGAGCTAGGTCTACCCCTCACAGACAAAATTCTCCCTCGTCCTTATTGCAGTATCAAATCTTATAGTGAGAAATCTCCCAGGTCATCGGATTCACTAAGCCCAGAACTCCGCCATTTCTCTGATCAAAGGGGAAAAATTCAATATGAACGGCAAGTAGCTAATTTTTCTATATTTAAAGATTCAAAAGATAAATATTCTTCAGCATTTGACAGACAAAAAAGTAACGCTATTCGAAGGCGTATCCATCCCCAGCTTCGACCCAGAAGAGTTAGCAGGGGTTCTGTAGCTTTTCCCCAACTTCCTCTATCTTTGACACTGGGCAAGAAAACAACCCCGCAAGAAGTTGGTCATAGCGGTCCTGTGAATGAAACTTATAAAGAAAGTGGTGATGTCAAAACTCGAACAAACACAGAACAAACTCTCCCGAGGAATGAATTGGAAGAAATGACTCAATCATCATTCACAAATGACTCCTCAAATTTCATACGATCTCTACCCAATCAAACCCAAGAATTTTCAAGAGAAACAAGAAAAGCCAAGATAAGAAAGTGGGTTGAAGGGACCAAATTCAAGTAAGTTCTTTATCGCAAAGAGTTCTGATCTTAAGTGTGTCATATTTGATCTTTTGCGTAGCATAACTTGATTTTTTCGGCGAGTTCTGAATGCACTTTCCTTTTTCAAAATTATGGATTAACAAAATTTGCTATCTCACACTTTTTATCCTTAATCTATTTCACTATTCTGCTATTTATACTTGTCAACATTATTTTTGGCCCCCCCTCCTCTCTCTTTATTCATGTTTTATGTCTATGATATGAACCAGAGAAAACGAAGAGTACAATTGAAAAAGAATAGGGAAGAAAGGATTATTTTGACAATCCTCAACAACACAAATACTGCGGGTGGTGGGGTCAATTTGAACCTCGAAGGAACAAATATTCATAATGAGCACAATGTCAGTTGGAATGTCCTTGATGAATCCTCTTTAGAAAATACTATTTCTTCTAAGCCTATTTTTTATTTTCTATTTTAGCCATATCTGCTCTTGGGTATTTATTTGTGTAACTTATCTCATCCAGTATTTTTAATCATATTAACAATTTTAACCACCAAATTGACTATTCAAAGGCACAAATCATTTATAATTGTAAAGATTTCCGTAAAAGAAAAATAGTAGAATCTATATTAATAGGAGAAATTCACAATTTTAATTCGTCAGATGGGCAATTGAAATGCAGCTCCCATTCCCGTAACCTCATCGTAAACAGCTTAGTCAACGATCTTAGACTCGCACCGCCTGGTTAACGACCTTTTTTTTCCCCGTTTTGTGTTTCTTTGTGTTTTTTAATTTTCTTTATGATATGTACGCTATTTATAGACTTTTGTAACAATCGCATTCTCAGTATACGACTGAAGAGGGTATGATAAACTATATAACTCGCCATTGAGTTATTTTACTTATATATATATATATATATATATATATATATATATATATATATATATATATATATATATATATATATATATACAATGTTTTTTGGGGGGCAAATTACCAAAACTGCGGGTTTTTTGTTAGGATATTGCAATGGCATCATATTGTATTATATATCATTTTTAAAGCCCTCCCCCCGCATTTTAAAAATAAACTCGTAATATTCCTAATTCGAAAGCCTAACATGAGATTCGAATTCAAAGGCGATTGCTAAATGAAATGTCGTTAGGCCTCTAGACTTTCTTCCGCGTTGCTAGACTTCAGAAATGCATATAAGCCATTCAAGATGGCTGTCACTCAATTTTTCCTCAAAACAGCATAATTAGAAATTTGTCCATATTAAGTAGTGAAAAAGTGGAAGGGGAGGGGGGTAGATAGAGATATTTATAACAAAGCGCCTAAGAAATTCGACGGTGAGCATAATCCCCAAATTAACCTGTTATTTTTAGACATTTGTTTTATTCGTTTAGCTTCATGTTATTTCGTTATTGGTTAAATTATATTAGTTTATGTAAGGTTAGCTTAGCTTAACCTATGCTAGTTTGCCTTAGCTTAGGCTAGTTTAGGTTAAGTTAGGTTAGCTTAGAATAGGTTGGGTCATAAGAAAAAAAAAAGTCATAAACGTGTATTGGAATACATCGTTTTTCTTCGTATTCAGCCTAACGTTGTCTTGACATTACTTCAGAACAAACCTAGAATCGATATAAAATTTTAAGGCATCGAATACTTGATTGAAATTAAAAAATAGTAAAGGCTATTTTCAGACTCATGTCATTTTGCTTTCTACAGTTTAGCCTTAGGCGTAAGCTTCGAGTGACGTCATCAGAAATCATTCTTTTTGGTGAGAAAGTAAAGAATATTTCGCATAAAATCCAATCTTTGGATGAGGTCATAAGAAAACGGGAAAGAAAATTTTCACAATTCACCTAACTCTGAGAACGTTTTTCGGTGATAAAGCAACGAGGCTTTTTTACGTGAATTTATTCACGTTTCCCTACGGGGAATTTAAGAGAAATACTTATTTAAAAGAGAGCACTACGAGCCCAAGAATGTCGGGCTAATTCGACCACGCATTCTCCCCCCCCGTGCCGGGGCTGGGGAGCTGAAGTGAACTGAACTGCATTTCATTTTGCCACGTTCCAACTATGCCGTTCGTGTGATAGGCATAATTGGGGGCGCCCAGGAAAGCAGGTTTGTGGACTAGCCCACTGCAGAACTCGGCGTCAGTGGTAGCCCGGTTACGAGGCGATGCTGAAAGCTTCGGGGAAGAGTTCGCTCTAATCTCTGAGGGTAGTTTCCGGCCAAGACCACAGGGGGACATACAACCGTCCCTGTGTAAGTTGGAAGCAGCATCGATAACCAAACCCCGGACGGGGCGGCACCCCTCTGGTGGTGGTAGTTGATTCAATCACCACCCATCATTAAGTCCGTCACAACCAACCGTCTGAGGCGCCTCCCCGGGTTCACCCACATTCATTTCATCCCTTCATCCAGCAGTTCACGTTCATGGAGGCTCGCTTGCAACGGTGGTGGGGGGGGGGGATGCCCCCCCTCCAAAAAAGTAAAGCTCTTAACAATATTGAAGAATTGTTCATTCTGGATAAACTACCCTTTTTAAATAGTTGGTAAGCGCATTAAGAACCTAGAAGCAGGAGCTACCCCACAGTGGTTCATCGCCCCTTGGGGCCAGTGCAAAAATGGCACAGAACCAACTCCCCCGGGTGCCTCTGCGCACCATGAGCGGTCATACCAGACCCGCCAGAGAGACGGTCTTCGAAGCCGTCTACGGTAAATTGAAGATTGCCATGGTGAGACTTCTGGAAGTCCCCGTGGGCTATGTCGCCGTCTGTGAGACGGAAAAAGACATAGAGTCTTTAACCAAAGAAGCTGCCATTGAGGTCCTTCGGGAGCTTGGCCTAACTCCTGCTATCCCCCCGCAGATCCAATCACACAGGAGTGTGATATGCAGAAAACTAGAACCGTGGATAGGAGAACACTCCAGAGAGGAAATTAAGGAAGAAATCCTCAAAAACCACGCTTGGGCAAAAGTAATAGACATAATTAAGTTCAGAAACAAAAGAGATAATACGGATTATTCCCATGTGTTTAAAATAATTTTTGGGGAGACATCCATGGCAAGGAAGGCAAAGGAGTCTGGGCTCCTGCTTTTCAATGCCAAAGTCAGCGGGGAGCAGATAGAGAGGGAGGAATTCCACTCGGTACAGTTCTGCTTCCGCTGCTATAAAATGGAGGCACACACAACCAAAGACTGTAAAGCGCCCGAGGAGCTGTGCTCTAGATGCAGCGAACCAGGCCATCACTGGAAGAGCTGCCAGAGCCCCCGGGAGAGGTGTATTAACTGTGGACAAGGGCATCGGACAATGGCTATGACCTGTCCGAAGAAAAAGGAAATTATAAGAAATAAACAGAAAAATAGCCAAGAAGCGGAGACTAGGAAAGCGCACACCTCGTACGCCCAAGTCGCCAAATCTGCTCAACCTGCTGCAACTGTCAACAAGACATACTTAAAGCTTCAAAACGAGGATTCTACTAAAATTCTGACGTGTATCTTATACGCACACGTTAGAAACCTGACCCAACCTGGTTGCTTCGCTAAGGAACTAAACCAGATGCTGGCGAAGAATGGCCTGAACCAGATGTGGTTCCCGGACGACCCCCCTTCAGGGGACGTCCTCCAACTGCAGATGGTAACCAAGGAGGTTCAACCAGCTAACGTCAAGGAGAACAAGCCACAGGAAAAAACCAAAAGACCAGACCCAAGAGTAGAAGCGAAAAAAGAGCGAGAAGCTGCAGTCAGATCTAAGATCGAAAACAGGACGGTTAAGGAGGGCTCAGATGACTTTGAATCTACGGAGTCTTCAGACAGTGATGCCGAATCGAGCGTCAAAAAAGCAGATAAGAAAAAGAGAACGACGAAAAAGGCCCTAGACGCGGATGAGCTAAATCTGAGGATTTATGCATCCGAGCATCTCCCCTTCCCAAAGGACAACGATACCAACAGGATACTAGTTGGTATCAAAAAGAAGTTTTATAAGTGGGATTTCGATGCCCAGTGTGATGAAGAGGTAGTCGAAGAGGCCCTCAATAGCCATAACATCACCCTCTACAGGGACACACTGGAAGAACTGCCCACGTCAGAATTTAAAAAGAAGAGGAACGGGAGAAAACGTCCTTTCACCAAGAAACACTAGAAGCCAGAAAAGAGTATGGAAAACCCGAACAACAGGTTGAAGATAGTAACACTCAATGTCAATGGATGGGAGGGAAAAGCAACGGCATATGGAAACATATTCCGTGTGCTAGACCCCGACATCATATTGATTTCAGAGCACGGTATCGACACAACATCGTACCAAATAAAGATACCGGGCTACAGAGTGATTACTAAAAGCCATGCTCAGGAGAGGTTTGACGGCGCCGCGATTGCAATCAAAAAGAATCTCTCGTTCAGGCACCTTCCAGAACTGGACGAGTCATTCGTGGCGATTGAGATGCCCACATTAGTGGGCAACCTCGTGATCGCGGCGGCGTATCAACCCCCTCGCAGAGCGTACCTGCCCCTCAATAACTTTTACACCTTGTTTGGTCATGGCAGGATGGTGTTCCTTGGGGGAGACCTCAACGCCAGATGCCGAACGGCTGGCTATGGTAATACAAATAACAGAGGCCACAACTTGGAAATGATTATGAGACGTAAAAACATCCAGAGGATAGGCCCGGATTTTCCGACCTATATAACCTCTCGGGCAGCAACCAAGCCCGACATAATCATGACAAGTGGTGGCTTCCCGTTCAATTACTATAGCGAGCCAGGACCAGCAGTACCCAGCGACCATATAGCGATACTCACCACCATCTCACTCGCTCCGATCCAGATTCCGGTCCCTCTCCGCAAGAGCTACGCCTCGGCCGACTGGGAACCCTACGGAGAAATCCTAGGCGTTTACGAACCAGCCGACCTAAGTGAGGCCACATTAGAAGAGATCGACGGGGAACTGGAAAGGGTAACAGCCCTCATCATTGAGGCTGACCGCGAGTGCGTACCCTTGACAGGGTACAGAACTCTTCCACAACCACGTTGGACCGAAGAGATGAAGGAGATCGCTAGGGAGCACCGGGAGGTGTACGAGGAAATAAGAAGAACAGGTACAAATCGGGAGCGTAGCTCGCTGCTTCGTCGCCTCTGCGACGAACTAAAACAGGCTATTAACCTACAACAGGCTGAAATCTGGAACAGCCTAATAGCCGGGTTGGACAGCGAGATGGCCCCCGACAAATTCTGGCGACTAGTGAAACAACTGAAAGGACTCCCAAGTAGAGGAAAGACCCGCATCAAGGAGGGCGATGACTACTTGGAGGATCCGGCGTTACTGGAGGAAAGATTCCGCACGTTTTGGAAGGAAATCTTCTCTATAACACCAGAGGACGATGCGGAATTTGACCAGGAGTTCGAAGACCATCTGATTGAGGAACTCAATCAGATCATACATCGAACGCACCCACAAGCCTACGTTGACGAAAGGAGGGAAATGGTGGACCATATCTGACCAATAACAACGGTAGAGGTCATGGAAGTCTTAAAAACCTTTAAGCAAAAGGCACCAGGCTGGAAGGGCATCACTAAGAACAATCTGGTGCATGCCCCTCGGCAGATCATTCAGGGAATCACTAACATCTTCAATGCTTCCCTGAATACGGGCTACTTCCCCGACGGGCTAAAAATGGCCAAAATCATTTTTATCCCTAAAGGGAACAAACCTTCAGATCAACTGGTGGACTATAGGCCAATATCCTTCCTAGAGTTTGTAGGTAAAATCTACGAAAAGCTTCTAGCCAACAGGCTACAAGATCAGCTGTCCGAGCTGGAAGCTCACAACCCTCAGCAGCACGGGTTTCGCAGGAGGAGGGGGACTGATACAGCCCTTGCCCTCCTCACCGAAAAGCTAGCCCGCTGCAAAGCTGAAGGGAGGTACGTAGATGTGGTGTTGCGCGACGTGCAGAAGGCCTTCGACAAGATTTGGCTGAGAGGTCTACAATACAAGATCTTAGGCCTCCAGCTAAACCCGGTCCTGGAAAGGGTCCTCTGTGATTACATCATGGAAAGAACAGCCCGTATCTCAATCGAGGGCTACAGAGGACCCAAGTTTGAACTAGAGGCGGGGGTTCCACAAGGTAGCTGTCTGAGTCCGCTGCTGTACATTGTGTACACGTTGGACTTACCTGCTCCAGTTGGGGAGGATGTGATGTATCTGCAGTTTGCAGACGACATCACCCAGATCATCCCCGGTTCCTACAGGAACGCTGGAGTTCAAGCAAGGGAGACAGCTACCGAAATCGAAAACATTAATCGTTTTGAAAGAATGTGGAAGATAAAAACAAACCGCCGCAAGTTCCAAATCCTCCCTATGAACCGCCGGAAACGAGACGACGTCATCGTCAGAGACGAGCTTTACCCGTACTCGAACGAGGGTAAAGTACTGGGTCTGCGCCTTACCTCAACGGGGTACAAGGCGCACATTAACAGCCGTGTCTCCCTAGCCAGAAGAGAACTTGGAAAACTTTATAGGTTCAAAGATCTCAGCTCAAAAAACATCAGCAAACTTTACAACCTTCTTGTGCGTCCAGTGCTGGTGTACCCCGCGGTGGTTATGCAGGCGGCCAGTTCTACCTCTCTCAAACACATGCAGAGAGTTCAGAACAAGGCTACCCTGCTTATAACCGGCGCGAGGAGGCTGGACTATATTCGGCAGACGGAACTGCACGCAAGAGCAGGACTTGAGCCACTGAATATAGTCCTTCAAAGGCTAGGGAGGAAGACCTGGGAAAAGGTAGAAAGCGAGATTCTCCCGCAAATAGATGCGGGCCTCGAGATACCGCAGCATGCTATCGGACGGGCTACGAGGAGAGCACTATTCCCCAGTGGAAGAACGTGCTCCCATGAAAACCAAATAGCCCTGTTCAGATAGCGAGCAAATCTTTCGTTCAGGACGCTAAAAATCAGTCCTCAAGACAACCGTTTTTTAAGAAAGATCAACAAACTCCACTCAAGAACAATAGCTCCAAATCGAGCAACAAAGAAAAAGAGGCGAAGTGCCCAACAAACTTAACTCTGAAAACCTAAATTGAATAAAAGAGGCGAAGTGCCCCCCCCCCCCAAAAAAAAAAGAATCTAAAGTTAAATAAAAGAGGCGTAGTGCCCACAAAGGTCACAAGACTAAAATAAACAACAACAAAATTAACAAAAGAGGCGTAGTGCCCAAACAATAAATAAACAGATAAAGCAAAGCAAGAAGAATAAATGGGGAGTAATTCCCCCATTGGCGATAAATAAAAATCACCAAACAAAGCAAGAAAATAAAAAATACATAGGCTACGAGTTAGCAAAAATATAATTGAAAGGCTTGAATGCCCTCTTCAAATTGACGGAGGAAAAAGTATATACAGAGAAGAATTATTTATACAGATTTTATACAAAAAGTAAGACAAATAAATAAGGAAAAATGAAAAGTAGCTTAACGCTACAGGAAGGTCAGCTGACGCTGTTCCAACCAAATGGAGGAAACCATGTAAAACGAAAAAGAGTAGAATGCCTGTGATGCCCTCTGCTCCAGGGCAAAACTACAATCTTCTTCAGCACTATCATCATCTACTACACCTTTCATCTCTTTCTACATCAATCAATCAATCAATCATTCATAAGAAACCAAGATTGTTAAACTCCGAAACAAAATTACACGTATGGCAAAAATTCCGTAGCTAATTCGAGACTTTTAGGCCAAATTAATTACACTGTAGGAAGTTAAGGTTAGTAGGTTATTTTAACGGGTTTAGTTTTGGTAATTCTATAGAGTAACGACTAATATTCACTCGAGTAAGTAAGTACCATTGTATTACATCCGTAACAAAGATCAGCCATTTTGAAATGAAGTCTAAGGCTATTATGCCACAGTAAGCTCGCTAGAATAGACTTGTTTGGTTCCTTTTCGGCAGGAAAAACAGTTTACCAAACCTTATAAAAACTACTAAAAGCAAACTAAACGAACACAAAAATTGACAGTCTAAGCACACAAAAAACTAAGAACCCCAAACCGCCCCCTAACCCAACCATTACATTTTATGGATCAAAACAAGCTATCAATGACAAGATGGCTGCTGATCTATTTTTCTTTATCGCACCATAAGTATAAATTCCGTGGTCAAGAGTAGTGAAAGCTCTATATAGTACGAGGGGCGGTCAATAGGTTTTGCGAATTGGTAGGGGAAAACAGAGGAAGGGGGATGGCTGTTTGTAGGGGTGTTAGGACAAGTTGTGACAAGTCAGGACCTGCAGCCGCACGCTCCTGCCTCGTCTATTTAAGAAGCAGTAGCTGATCGCAGATCTTCAGTCACAAATTTTTCAACAATGGAGAAGGTTGAGCACGGCGCAGTGATCAAATTTTTGACCAAGGAAGGCAAGAATGCAAAAGAGATCCATGCACGCACGGTTGCAGTGTACACCGAGAACTTGGAATATCACATGGAAGTGTTATCAACATCATCCACGACAATTTGGCCATGACCAAGGTCTCTGCCCGTTGGGTCCCTAGAAACCTCACGAAACCCCACGCCCCATGATCGACTTCAACGTCGGCAAAGTTCGGAGGAGCTGCTGCTCCTGTATAACCAAGAACAGGCGGGATTCAAGTCACGCATAGTGACAGGTGATGAAACGTGGGTCCATCACTGGGGTCCCTAGACCAAGCTCGAAAGCATGGCCTGGAAGCACAGGGCCTCTCCGACCCCCATCAAGTTCCGGACTACACCCTCAGCCGGGAAGATCATGGCCACCATCTTCTGGGATTCTGAGGGAGTGTTGATGGTGGACTATGTGCCTCGTGGAAGGACCATCACAGGCCAATATTACGCCGAGGAACTGGTTGGGTTGAAGAAGTGTATCCGTCAGAAGCGGCGCGGCAAGTTGACACGCGGTGTCTTGCTCCTCCACGACAATGCCCCTGTCCACAAGGCCAGAGTTGCACAAGCGGCCCTGCGCGAGTGCGGATTCGAGGAGCTCAACCATCCCCTCTACAGTCCAGATCTGGCCCCCAGCGACTACTTTTTATTCCGCCAGCTCAAGGCTGCACTACGTGGACGCTGGTTTGAGGACGATGAAGATGTCCAGCTCACCGTCCAGGAGTGGATTGAATAGCATTCGGGAGATTTCTGGTTGTCGGGAATTCGAAGCCTCAGGGACAACTGGCGCAAGTGCATTGAAGTCGAGGGTAGTTATATTGAAAAATAATAAAACACTTTTTATCATATCTCGTTTCCTTATATCCGAATTGCGAAACTTATTGACCGCCCCTCGTACATATCTACCAGGCAATGGTTTCGACACTCCATCCTACGGGGGGAACTTGCGCTTCGCTACTAAGATTAAAATTTAAAATCTAAAAAAAAGCAGCCAAGTTTAAATTTTCATAAACTTTTTGAACTTCGCCAATTATAATAATTTTAAAAAGGAACCTAAACTAAATTTGCCCCCTTTCAAAATATCACGTTGCTAAAATATAGTTATAGAATAGAATAGAAAATGTAAAAAAAAATTTTTCTGAACTTTACCATTTGTAATTCTTTGGGTTTTAAAAAATTCACAAAATTTCCATACTTATATTTATTTCTGAACTTCACTATTTTGTTTTTTGGATATTATAAAAGAATTATTAGAAATAACTTTGATAAGAAAACATAAGTCATAACCAAACTAAGATGAAATTATTATTCAAATACTCAAAAAAATCCCCTTCTTAAATTATAGAGTTAATGATAATGATGATGAGGATTATTATTTTAGAAAATATTTATTGAAGCAACCCTATTTGATTGGTTAGTCCATTAAGTACACTTTCTGTAACTTAAAATTGGCATTAGAAAGATAGAAATGAAAGGAATCAAATATGGCCATTTGTCCATATAGGGATAATATGACGTGAATCGATTACTACCTATTATTACAAATGTACTTTTTTACTGCCGTGGTGGTAAGAGTTGGTTTATTTGGATGAACTAAACATAAACCAACCTAATAAATAAATATGCACGACTAAAAGGTATATCAAATAAACAAATGGTGATATTTACTAAGACATAATTATAAAAGAGGTGAGAAAAGATAGGTTTAGAGAGTAAACCTAACAAAAATAGATGCCATAATCTCCTTCATAATTTGGGAAAGTAATATGTTGAAGGTGCAAAGGAATGAATGGTTGACCATAAAGGAGGGCATATTAAATCATTCATTCAAATTTAAATATAGTTTAAAATTTTGATCTTTTTTAAAGGTTGCAATTTAGAAAATAAAAACCATGATTCTTTCATTATTTTTTTAAAGGCGAATTGACTCATTAAATGACTTTAAGACGATTTTTACAATGAATAATTATTTATAGATAATGGATTCATCTTTCATTTGTTTTTATTTTTATTTCATGTCCCTAACTGCAATATATATAATACTGGTAATTGATTTGTTCCTTGGGAATCTGATATGTAGCAGGAATATGAAGACCCAGGTGATTACACTAATCATTTATTGGCCGGACGTTTCGGACCTTTACTAGGACCATCTTCAGCGACTATATCGTCTAATGAGAAGGGAAAGGAACATTAATTGATAACAGTTGAAAGAATGCATTAAAAAAAGCGGAAGAAGGCAAGTTAAAATAATAAAATTGACAATTATTAAAATTAAAGTAAAAACACTAATATATAGAATTAAATAATATTACCCAGTGGTATTTAAAAAAAATAATAGAAAGTGAAATTATAACAAACTGACTTGATTATCACATATTAAAAGTTACTGAAGTTAACAAAAAAAAAAATAAATAAAATAACCTATTATATTAAATTGTAAAAACAAAAAAGAAATCAACTAACTAAACATATAAAACTACTGACGAAATTTATTCGGTTGGTCGGTTGGCTAGTTAATCTATTGAAGTGTTGGTTGGTTATATTGTGAATAATTTAATTGAGGAGGCGTAATTATTTAGGTTTGGATTTATTTTAATGATATATAGTGACTCTAAGATTTTCAAATCGAGAGAAGTTAAGGCTGAAGATAATATAGTAAATGAATTAGAATTAAGAGGATGATGGTTTAAAAATGAGAACACCAGTCCTATGAGACATATATATATATATATATATATATATATATATATATATATATATATATATATATATATATATATATATATATATATATATATATATATATATATATATATATATGTATATGTATATATATATATATGTATATATATATATGTATATATATGTATATATATATATATATATATATATATATATATATATATATATATGTATATATATATATATATATATATATATATATATATATATATATATATATATATATATATATATATATATATATATATATATATATATTTTACAGAGATCCAATTGGAGCTCCTAATCAGGGGCGTGAATTTAAGTTCATTAAGGATATCTTTTAAATTCACGCCCCCTGATTAGGAACTCCAATTGGATCTCTGTAAACTATATATATATTGTACGCTTGGTGTGACGGCATGTATTCTTAGTGTTCGACTGAGGCTGGCATGACAAACTCCATGCCGAAACTGGTCTCGAGATAATAAACTACTACTACGCTCCTCCACAGTGGCTTTATATATATACGAGTGTATGTATATATACATATATATATATATATATATATATATATATATATATATATATATATATATATATATATATATATATATATATATATATTATGTATATATAAATGTATATATAAATATATATATGTATATATTATTATCATTCTGATAAGTATATTATTAGCATTATTATCATCACCATTAAGTCAACCACCCACAGTCAGACAGCCAGGTCGTCACATGGACAGCTTCCGAACCTAAACATTAAGTAGGGCTTGTCACCGGTTATGGGGTGCTCATCTCCCAAGGAGGTAGACTCCATGACCGGTGACCCCTCGGAGGATGGAGAAGAATACTGGCGAGTTCTCCATCAAAAATAAAGAGCCCGCCACCTCATTCCTCGGTCCGGTCACCCTTTCACCCTTATAAACTGGTGACCCCTTCCACCGGACAAGAGATAGTCGAAAACATGGACGCGTCGGACCATCACCAAACGGAGCAAGGAGAAGCAAAATTCGCCAACCTCAAGCCTACTCTTAGCTCAAGAAGAAGGAGTCCTGGCGAACTCCATTACCCTCGATATCCCCTTTCAACGAGCCGACCGTTACAATGGTAAAAAGCTTATCTCATTTCTACACACCAGACCACTGCAAGCAACCTGGATGAGCTACAGTGAACCGCTACAGGTGGACGTAGGTTGAGACCCAACCCTGCAAAAGTTTTTCCAGTCTCTACTTCCAACCCAGCGCCCATCATCGCAGCTCAAAAAGGACAAATCCGGTGGATCAAGATGAGAACAGCGGACGAACACACGCCATACGTTCGGGTAAAGTTTTTCAACTTTAATAATAGCAATCGTAAAGGGTTTCGCATAAGAATAATGTGTATATAGGTTCCGGTGCAGACCAGTTTAACAACATAATATTCAGTGCTTATTGAGTTTAAATGTAAAAATGATGAAAATCCAGTGTCTGGTAGTGGGAAGAATAACATTAATTTTAGTAGAAAGAATATAATGGATAAACTCTGTAAAATTATTAATTTAAAGATAACCCAGGATTAAGCGTACATAGTCTATCAAGTTATTAATTTAAAGTTAATTCTATTTAAGTGTAAAAAGTACGTGTCGATATTAATTTAGAGTTAACCCCGTATTCTTATTTCTGTCTGGTTAAAAGAAAAGTAGTGTGGAGCGTACACAAATCAATGTACATAAAAGAAGAAAAAAAAAGGTTTAGTTCGCAGAGTAGGATATGCATCTTGGACATCCGAACCCCCCAAATGTTAACACGCTTGGCATTACATGGCATTACATGTTTTGCAACCAAGCATAACAAAATGAAATAAGAAAGTAGATTTATTGTTGTGATGCGCCTGCGCAAGTCTGTAAAAGTTGAGCAATAATAAAGTAGTAGCACCCGCAAACACACACACGAATTTTGTTCGCATTAAAGAGCTGCAATTCCCACCTTAGAACGCTCCAAATAATCGCTAACTACAGTATGTAATTATGGATATTAAAGAAAGAAAGTATTGTAAAACTCTGTAAGTCAAAAGAATCCAAATTCGAGGTAAAGATGTACTTAAAATAAGACTTTACCTCTCACTCATTTATTTTAAAACCGGTTGCATTGTAAAATAGGGTGATATCAGAATATAAAATGTACGCGTTCACTCTATTGCCACGGCCTATTATAATAAAAAGAGGCAAATTGTGGCGCCCAGTTGCAAGATGGAGTAGAGCCAACAAGGAACCTCACACCCGTTGGCCCTACGAAATCTTGAAATTGGGCACACAAATCGAAAATTGAAATAATGTGCCATCTTGTAACAATTAACTAATGTAACACAAAGCAAATACTTGTAAATAATGTAAAATTGCAATTTAATATGTATCAATGCAAAGTGAAATCGTTGTGTTCCCACATGAACATACAAACATACACACATTAGAAAACAAATGCGAGCCCACGGTCTGACTACAGAGATAACGGGGACAGTGGAAAAGAGCTGTGCCCACATAGAACGGAATCTGATCTGACCCGCCAGAGTTTACATGAACCTGCGAAAAGACGAAATCGATCTTGCTATGGATGTCGGCTTGATAAGCCCGGTCAGGTGTCCAAATGCAAATTAGTCTCTTGGTGCACACGTGCCTACACTGAACATGCGCACACCTTTTTACTCCGCCTAGCGATCTTAGTAGAGAACAAACGCACATACCTTTGGCCCGATAAGCTCCGCCCCACGTTCAGATTAAGAGAAGTCAGGACCCTTTAATTGGCATTAGTATAAATAGACGGATTATTATATTAGTAGCGTTCTTATTATTATTATTATTATCATCATCAGCTCTCAATCCGTCCCTCCATAGTCCCAACAATCTGATGCAGAAGAAACACTGAACATTAACACTGATAGTCAGCCAAAGACTTGAGTGCCCAAAAGAACCACGGAAAACTCAACTATTTCATTTGCCCGAACTAAGGTAGCCCTAAGCCAAGCTTAAATCCTACAAAACCGCCATTTTTCTTCCGAGTCCTTCCTTCTGCCAAGCAATAGCCAGGTTAACATTCGAACCCAACCTAAAAGCGAATTACCCAAAGGAACACTATGGAGTCGGACCAAACTTGACTCTAAGGCCTCCGTAGCCCGACACCCATAAACTGGTAACCCATCGTCAGCCCAAAACTGGTGACCATCTATAAGATAAATGTAGGGAATGAAGGCTGGTAAATCAGCTGAGGGTTAATATGGTAGAGTCATTGAAAATATACTACACAAATAGCAGAGGCATAAGCAATAAGATGGATTTGTTAATCGGGCCAGAAATTATATAGAATTTTTATATTATTGCGATAACAGAGTCATGGCTTGATTTATCAGAGAACTGTAGATCGGAGGTACAGATTAGTAATTATAATATGTTTCATAGAAATAGGAACAGGATGAAAGGAGGAGGAAATGGGTGATAATTTATATGAGGGATACTCTCTATTGTCGTGAAACAGATACGAACACCGAGTCATTATGCCTAGACGTTAAGGAGGAGATGAATAAATTTGTCAGAGAAAAGCATATAGACTGCTAAATCTTAACAAGGAAGCTTCGTGTGTTCTACCGCATGGCAGGGAATGGAACGTGCATGTAGAAGTAAACATGTCTGTATAGTGGGTGATTTTAATTCCAGTAATATAGACTGAGAAGCTTTTGTAGGCAGAAATGGGCACGATCTTGATCTTGAAAATCACTTTTATTATGGGGATCTTGATCTCGATCTAAAATCACTTTATTTCTTGTGATCCAAGTCTTGATGATCACTTTAAACTTCAAGATCACTTCAATTTCAGATTCTTAAATATGCCGCTATGCAAATGCCATTTGTTTTGTTTTTTCCAAGCTACATCTAGTGGCAACTTTGTTCAACACCGACTGTTTATGTTTTCTGCAACGAGTTTGCATAAGGTTCCTATTTAAACAAGCAATGGTGTCACATACCCAAAGCTGTAGATTTATCTTTCGCCAAAATGGTAAAGATCACATACAAACATGTATATGTTTGCAAACATAGACATGTATGTTTACGTATATTATAATATAGGCATAAAATATTACCTATAGGTCCGTATTCATAATAAATTAATTCTAAACATATTTGATTTACAGAATTAATTTTCAATAATGAGTCTAATAACTTCAACAGGCTCCTAAGGAAATCAAATTATTCTAGGTTCTCACAAGAACAATATTCAATATATTTAGATCACAATGTTGGTAATAAAGAACAATTTGTGCTCGTGAACGAAAAATATTTTCAAATTGTTGAAAAAACTGGAAACAGTTATTTCTATGCATTGTACAAAGAAAATTACAATTCTGTCTGATGGCCTCAACTCAACGGGCAATCTTCTGAGGCACCTCAAAGCTAGTACTACTTAGTAACGAAGTAGTAAGTAGCGACATTAACAATGGTTCAAATAAAACCATTTTTAATGTTGCTACTTACTAATTTTATTAAACATGCTATAACAAAAGACCCATTAGGGGTAATAATATATTGGATTTAGTTCTAACGAATAGAGAGGAGTGTATTAGCGAGACAGAAATAGGAAAATTTGTGAAATAGTGAAGAATGCAAAATTAGACTTAAGTTAAAATGGAACGGTATTATCAGTAAAACCAGGCAATGGCTACGCCACTTACCCCACCCCAACGGGGGAAGCTTGCGCTTCACTACTAAGATTAAAATTTAAAATCTAAAAAAAAGCAGCCATGGTTTAATTTTTATAAATTTTCTGTGTTAAGTGAGCTTTTAGCACACATATTTACAAAATCTTTAAATACATGTTGTAGCAACGGCGTGGAGGAAAGCTAATGTGAAATCTATCTTTAAGGAGATAAAACGACCATGTCTGAAATAGCGAAATCTATTAGGGATCACTTAGATAAACACAAGTTGATTATGGAATTTCAAAAACGGCCTTAATAGAAGGGTGTATGATGCTACCTATAGAGATGAGAATTACGATATTGTTTGTTAGAATTTTAAGAGAGTGGCACACTTTCCATTTTGCAATAAAGTTAAAGAGCATGAGATCGATGGAAGGATTTTTAGGTAGCTTCAGTTGTGGGTTAGTGACAGACAGAAAAGTGTTAGTATCAATGAGACCAAATTTGAGTGGAGAAATATTACCAGTGGGGTTCTTCAGGGGTGGGTGTTGATGATTATATGATCTGACTCTGATGTTGAATGTATTACAAGAAAAAATAATCAAATTATTCCAAAGTTTGGAGAAATGATAAATGGAATTTAAAATAAGGAAGTGTAGTGTACTTACATAGTATAGTTAGGTGTAATCCACTGAATATTTATAAATTGAATAGGAGAGTTTTAGGAAGGTCAGAATGAGAAAGAGACTTAGGTGTTCTCGTAAGTTCTGACCTCCGGCCTATAAAGCAGTGTAACAAGTGCTAGGAATAGAGCTAACAGAATATTAGGAATTATTGGGAGGAACCTGAGAAATGCCAGTGCTGATGTCATACTGAAACTGTACCTTGCATTAGTTAAGCCTCATCTTGACTATGCGATGCAATTTTGGTCACCGTATTATAGTTTGGATATTGGTTTGCTTGAGTTTGGGTAGAGAAAGATGACTAAGATGATTCATGGGTTGAGGAGCTTACCTAAGGATGAAAGGCTTAGGAGACTAAATCGACATACATACGTTAGAAAGGAGAAGAGTTCGATGGGGAATGGATTGAAGTCTTCAAGCGGGTAAAAGGTTATAATAGGGGAGACAAATGTGAGGTTCTCATTTTTAGTGAACACTATAGAAAACATACTAATAGGTTAAAGCTGGATAAGTTTAGGCTTAGGATTTCAAGTACTTTCGAATAATATTCCAAATCATTCCCTGATAATAAACTTGGAATAGAGTTTAAAATATTGAAATTTTGGTTTCACGGCCTTTGTTGCATTTATTGCTTACTTAAGTGATACTTTGAGTGATCCCTATATATATATATATATATATATATATATATATATATATATATATATATATATATATATATATATATATATATACTTATAAATATATGTAAATTTTGTTGAAGACCATTGTGTATATAGCCTTAATTAATTACCTTTGGCAACTTTCTCTTCTTCTAACTATCTTTTTCACTCCATATTGTAAATGGTGGATCACTTGTCCTGTATTTATCTCTCTATCAAATGAATGTATTTGGTAAAAAACAAACTAAAATTGCTGAGCTTTCGATCTTATTCGATCATCTTCGGAGCGTTTTGATATGTTCTTGCCTACTTTACCGATGTAATGAGTTGAGTGAGGATCTGACAGAATGAAAGAATTTTGAATTTGAATTGTTATAAGAGTAGGTGTGAGGTAGATAGGGGATAGAGATAGGGTGTGTGGACAAATAGCGGAAAATAGACCAGTGGTGAAAAGAGAGAAGTGTGGAAGGTTGCAAAGAGATGCTAGTGCCTGGTGATCAAGACTATCGCTTTTAAGTACTTTTGGTTTTGTGGTTCCTTTGTTGTCTTTGAGTTAGTTTATTTATATATATATATATATATATATATATATATATATATATATATATATATATATATATATATATATATATATATAATATGGCGTTTAAGCCATTTGTCTTCAAAAAACAATTAATTTCATTGGGTATGATATGCGCATTTGTTGTTGTGGTAATAATTACTTTATTGTTGTGCTTAGTGTCTTTGTCTTTTTTTGTATATCTTGTAGTGAGTGTAATTCGTGTTTTTTTGTTTTTTCATGGGTCTTCTTCGGTAATTTTGGGTCTTCATCAGTAAATTTGGGTCTTCATCGGTAAATTTGTAGAAATCGGTGAGGTTTCACAATTAGATAATCTTTTTCTTGGTGGGGTTTTTTATTTGGTTTAGGGTAAAAAACATTTCTATTCTCATGTGTAGAACGGCACTTCTGCTCCGCCAGCTAAAACCCCGGTGGAGCTTGGAAATCTGGCGCGACTCATTCCTTTTCTGTTCTGGTCAATCATTTGGACGATATCACCGTCCTATTCATGATTGACCATCTCCTGCATATTCCTTGTCCGTTCTTCCATGACAGTGTTAATGGGACTTAACCCCGCCTCCCGGCGTCTTCTCTCATGTCTGTATGTACCTGTAATTAGGTACGTACATTTATTCTGCACCACTTGTAGTTTGCTCTTTTGTGTTTTTGAGAGATACGAGAGGGCGGAAGCTGGGTATAGCAGCGTCGATCTTACAAGTGCATTGTAGATCTTTTCTTATTGCTTTGACGAAGATTTCTGAACCTGTATAGAGTTTTGACTGCACCAGTGGCCTTGGTGATTCTTTCTTGAACGTGCTTCTTGTACCCAGATGAAGTAATCTTCATTCCGAGTACATTGCACTCCGCGGTGTAGGGATAATGTCTATCCCACACCCTGACGTCCTAAAGTAGTCTCCTGCCTATGGGGACTACTTTGAACTTTTCCTGGTTGGTGCGGATCTTCCACCGGGCTTCGTAGGTGTCAATATTTTCAATTTCTACTGCTGTCATACGAGCTTGCCAAGGCGCATTCTTCCATGGACAAGTGATTATCTGGGTGAAATCATCAGCGAATTGAATGTTGAGGCAAGTGAGGCTTACAGGGGCTGGGACATCAGGGGTGTTAATGAAGTAGAGAGTGGGGGACAGGCAGCCCCCCTGCGGGAGGTCCGCAGTGAGCGAAAACTTTGGTCCGTCCGTGCACCCTAAACTGATGTACGCCACTCTCTCCATGACATAGTCACAGAGAGTTCTTTCTAAGTTTTAACTTAAGCCCAGTCATTAGATTTTGTTCTGCATTTCCCGTTGCCACACCTTATCAAACGCCTTTGATACATCCCGACAAACAATGTCCACGTAACTCCTTTCCCGTTTTGCTTGGGCTAGCTTTTCAGTGATGACATTAATCGGCATCTCCGTACTTCGCTTTCTCCTAAACCCGAATTGATGTGGGTTGAAGAAGGAGTTCTCTCCCAAGGTCAGACACCAGTCTTCTGTTGAGGATCTTCTCGAAGAGCTTCCCGCCAAATTCTAAAAGTGAAATTGGCTGGTATCTATCCTTTAACGTTGAGTCCTTTCCGTTCTTAGGCGAGAAAATCATCTTAGCCGTTTTATATGCATCTGGAAAGTATCCAGTGTTCAGACAGGCGTTATTTATTCTTCTTATTCTTCGATGACATTGGTTGGTGCCTTTTTAAAGTTTAGCTTTGTAAGCCTCGATTGTCCTACGGCTTTTTGTCGGAATGAGCGGAGCGCGCCGAGTAGTTCTTCTTTGGTAATCTCTGCGTCTCCTTTGCGCTGTCTATCCACCTTGTGATGAGGGTGCGTCTTGTGTATTTGTTCGTTAAGCTCGTCTATGATTTTGCTCTCAAACTCTAAGTCATAATCTTCGTTTTCCTCCCCAGTTATACTGAAGATTTTTTTCCTACTAACTTCAGAATAGCTCTTCAATTCTTCCTTCTTCCATTTCGATGTTTCCATCTTCCTTTTGTAGTTCTATCTTCTGCTTCTTCCCAGTCGATCCTTTGAAATTTCTGATCTTTTTCCAAAAATCTTTGGGAGTTGCTTCGTGATCGAGGCTATCGATCACATCATCCCATCGTCTCCATTGTTATTAGAGGATCAACTGGTACAGTTCTTCTTTGACTTCTTTACTTCGTTGTATTGAATGAACTGACGCATTCCTGATATGTTGATTCCATACAATAACTTCAGCTCACGGTATAAGTCCTTCATGTATTCGGTCCATCTGTACGTAGAGATGGTCCTACACTCGGATTTAGGAATACAAGCCCTATCTGCGCTGATGAGATGGTTATTGAGGTCGCCGAGTGCCTCGTCAATCTCCTCGAGAATTGCCTCGTCCAAGTTGGGCGGATTGTAGGCCTCGAGAAGGCGCGCGTACCGTGTCCAGTCTGCAGCTTTTGTAGTTCTTTCTGAATACAGCTGGAACTTGTATAGGGTTCCTGTTGATAGTGAGTAGAATCCCTATTTGGTCACTACATGGTACCTGGACTGGTTCCATGTAGTAATTGAACGGCAGCTGACGATTCGCCAGACAGATGTCTGGTTTTATGGCACTTCCTGCTCTGACAAAGGTGGGGAAGTCGGGGCCTATTTGCTGGACAATATTTCTGTCCAGAAATAGGTCCAAGCTTCTTCTTATATCTTTGAAGGTCCTGTGACCGGATTCTCGGCATCTGGCCTTCAGATCCTCCATTAATATAGTGGGGGCTGTTCTGTCAAATAGGCCTGTGTGAGTGTGAATTGGTAACACATCTCTCCTTGGCGGTTGATATCCGGTAACAATGACCAACTTTCTTAAGTCGAGTTCGACCTCAATCGCGAGGTAGGATTCTTCTAGATTTCTTATTTGCTTGTATTTAATCCATGTCTTTATTGCAATAGCGGCTCCGTCGAACTGCTCCTGCGAATAATTTGTGATCAACACATCGTAGTTCCAGATTTTCACTTCTGCACTACGCGTGTCGATCTCGTGTTCCGAAATTAAGATGATGTCCGCATCAATTTACCTGAGTACATTTTAGGGAAAGAAGCCATTTCATCGTGCAGCCGTTGGTATTAATTTCCAATATCTTTAGTGTGTTCCGTAACATGGTGAATTGTATTTACCTATGCTTTTTCTTATTATTCTTCTTCTTGGGTGCTGGCTGGGTGGTTTTACTGTGCCTAGGGTTTTCCTTTTTCGGAGGGGTACTCGGGGTTTTGGACCTGTAGTTTATAGCTAGTGTACGGGTGCAGGGGCCCTCTTCGTTGTCAGAAAAGGAGGATCCCTCCTCACTTTCAGCCTTTTCTTCTTGTTCTTCGTCGTCGTCTTCGGATTCCTCCGATGAGGGAGCTTCGACGATCTCCTCCAGTCCAGACTTGACAGTGTTGTTCCTTATGACTAAATCCTTGAATGCCTTGAAGCATTTAGCGTCTGCAAGCATACGCTTTCAGGAGAGGATTGAGTAGCTGGATATAGCAGCCAGGCTTCACTGCAATAGTCACATTTGCGTGGGTAATGCAGATCAGTATTTTTGCACTTAGATCTCCCGTCATGTTCATCTGTGCAAGTTCAGGTGCAGGTTTTATTTCCGCATTCTTTTTGGCGGCGTTCGCGTATGTCGTTTCCTTAGCTCTCTTCTCTTCTTCTTCCTCTCTTTTATGATCTCGCGGCGCTTGCGACAGTTCAGGGCTTATGGTACTATGTTGCCCCGTTGCAGTTGAGGCATTTCATCGATTTGACAAGTGCGAGAGCCCTTGTCAAATCGATGTCCCTCTCTGGCGCATTCACTGCACCACAGTAGTATTGTCTTCGAGTTTATAGTATACAAAGCACATTTATATGCTATTAATTTTTTTCTATTGTATGTTTTGGCCTGGTATTCTCATATTAAATACCAGTATTCCATTCTGCATCGATTTCTTGGCCATTTCAGTGGTAGCGAAAGTTATCTTAAACACGTGGGTGTGTTCGCGAAATTTTATTATTTTACTACCTTGGGCCCAGGGATTGCTTTTGGTAATCTCCTCTTTGAGCTCCTCGAGTGTATGCTCACCCACCCAGCTCTTCACTTTGCGGCAGATCACGATTCGGTTTGCTGCCACTTGTGGATGGGTTTTCGCTTCCAGTCCAGTGTTTCTGAGGACCCTCGCTCCCTCTTCCGATAGGAGCTGGTCCACGCCCTTAGTCTCGGCACATAAGGCGATGAACCCATATGAGACTTCAATAAGTTTCACCAGTGCTACTTTCAACTCGAGGTATAGGGTTTCACAGAGGTGCCTTTTTTGAGGTTCTTTTTTTCGAGGATGGTCCTTAGGGGAACCCTCTTAGTGAGGGTCTCCATAGTCTTCTGCGTCCTTACTATGTCCCTTTGAGAAACCGCTGTTCACGAGTGTTTGTTTTACTCGTGCTATCTCAAACAGCATGATTGACAAACAACTCCAATCATTTTTAAATAATCATTGCAAAGATCGTGATAAAACTGAAAGTAATCAGGGAGAAGTCAACAACATCAAAGTGTATTACAGAAACCAGATGTCCACGACCTATAAAATAAATGAAAAAAACATCAAGGAGATTATTAACCGTAACATCAAGGTTAAAAATCAAATGGATAAAATTCAACTCATCACTTATTATAAAACAACAAAAGCCAGCAATCTCCTTATGAAAAAACAACAGCTGCCTAAACTCCTCGAATCTCAAGTCAACCAACATAGTTTACGAGTTCATCTGCCCCGATAAAGACTGTAAGCTTTATAACAACTCAAAATATATTAGCATGACAGCTGCTACACTTTCGAGACGTTAACTGTGCATCTGCGAAGGGTTTGGCGTAAAAATCATATAGAGAGTGCTCATAACATTAATCTAACGAGAGATATGCTAGTTGATAACACTGTTATTGAAAGAAAAGAGGTTAATAAAGCTAGGCTGAACATCTTAGAAGCCATATTAATAAACGAAGATAAGCCGGCCATCAACAGTCAAGCGACAAGCTGGAATTGCACATTAAAATTATTTTAAAATTCCATTCACCTGACTGACCCATTTCCTCTAACGTTATGCTCAACCTAGGCGGCATAAATACCCCTTAAAAATCGTTTTATTTCATTCTGTCAGATCCTCACTCCACTCATTACATCGGTAAAGGAGGCAAGAACATATCAAAACGCTCCGAAGATGATCGAATAAGATCGAAAGCTCAGCCATTTTAGTTTGTTTTTTACCAAATACATCCATTTAAAAGAGAGATAAATACAGGACAAGTGATCCACCATTTACAATATGGAGTGAAAAAGATAGTTAGAAGAAGAGAAAGTTGCCAAAGGTAATTAATTATGGCGAAATACACAATGGTCTTCAACAAAATTTGCATTCAAGAAAGACTGCTACCCAACTATACTAATATATATATATATATATATATATATATATATATATATATATATATATATATGGGTGTGGTCCTTAGTCTCTAAGTGCCCCTCAAATGGAGCTACGGGCCCTTTTCCAAAGTTGCCACGTCTGTTCGATAAAGGGAACGTGAGCTGGGTTTAAATCGTTAGACAGGTTAATTTTGCTTTACATTATTATTCACATGTGAGAAGCAAAGGCAACCTGTTTGCCCATGCACCACAAGGAAAGATGAAGAATATCGTCTATCAAGAAGTGTTATGATGTAGCATTGGTTAAAGAATAATTTTTAATAGATATATGAATTTCAATTTATATCTTGTTTATGATTTTTTTTCTACCCATGAAACGCCGGGTACTTCATTCAGTGGCTCATACTGTAATCCTTAGAAGCACTGGACAGGACAATGCGAAACATCAGGGATTATGAGGCTCCTAAGGGAGGAGCCACTCTTTTGAAGTAAGCTGATTTCAAGCAGACACTTCCAGTGATCCATAAATTAACCAGGATAGATGAGGTCCGAGTTCGCCTAAAATCATCTTCTTTGTGTAGAAATATTAGAACACTGTCGCTAAACACAAATATGAGAGCAGAGCCCTTTTGTTATCAACTGTCAGCACAATTCAGCAAAACATTCTGACACTGGGAAATGGCATAGTACCACTTGATGCTGATGGTGGAATAGAAATACTCTTAGCTGCATAGTTATTAATACTATTGATGATCTCAAGGCAAAGGTATTACACAATATTCAGCAAAACTACAAAAACTGCAACTGGCTTTGTGAATGAGCTATAATGGTTTGAAAGAAAAACACTGTCTGCAGATTAAATAAACATCTACTGCTTTCCCTCTCACGAAGTCCACAAATTTACAAGTCAGTTAGTACAATTTCGGATCATACTCAAATAGTCGATTATTCCACAGAGTTCTTAAACTCTCTAGAATCTCTTGATATAACTCCTTACCAGCTTGAACTGAAGCTAGTAAATCTAAATAATATTTAGTGCAATTTCGATCTAACAAAACTCTCTAATTCCACTCGTCTGGTGGTAAATAATTTGATGCCCCGTGTCATAGAGGTAACCATTCTTACTGAAAGTGGAAAAGGAGAGGATGTCTTCATTCAGAGAATATCACTAAATCCATCAGGGTCAGAATTGTCATTTAAATTCAGATGACCACATTTCATAATCCCTGTAAGTTTTGCTATGTAGATTAAAAAAATCTTAAGGTGAGACTCTATTAGTGGCATAGTTAGAATTAGAGGAACCCTGTTTTTCTTATCGTCAACTCTATGTTGATTGTTCTAGAGTTAGAATCAAAAGTAATCTGTTTCTATATACTCGACAAAAAAAAAAGAATATTGTGTACCAAGAAGTTATGTAGCGTTGCTGAATAAGATTAGGTTTAGTTCATAGAATGAGAATATTGTTTGTGAAGAATAAAAAAGAGAAAGATCAAATCCATCTTAGTTTACTTACGAATGCCTATTTTACCCGGGCAACGACTGGTATCTCTGCTAGTATATATATATATATATATATATATATATATATATATATATATATATATATATATATATATATATATATATAAGTATATTAACGTACATGTAAATGCAGGAAAGAATACAGTGTTAGGCTTAGGATTGATTTATTTGCGAAACAGGTTTCGATGGAGACCTCCGTGCTCTTCAATCGCGGTCAACTAATGAATATGGAGAGATCCTTAGCCTAAGGACACCCAGATTTACAAGTCAGAATGTAATTAGTGGGGCGGCATCGAGGAGCAGCGGCATTTTTGAGCAGATGAAGGACAAATCTTCTGCTTATCAAGGGATTAGTGTTGAATTTCACATCGGAAGTATTAAAGTTTGGAATTTCTTTTATTCGAGCTGATTCTATTAGACGCCTATGTATATTATTGTGAGAATTATAAATTATTTTTGCAATATTGAATGGTTTTCATTTGACATGTGTACAAACAAGCTAGATGAAAGCCTTCCACGGTGCATGTCGCATTTGTTTTCTTTCATTCTTTTGGAGAATCGGCTGCTCTCGTCAATGTATACTTGATTGCAACTTTTGCATGGAATATAATAAACCCCCGTTCTTTATCGGTGGATCTATTTTTAGACAACTAATTTCGGATCGTTTTGTCGTATTGAAAGGTAACATTGATTTTGTTGGCCCGTGCCAACTTTTTAAAAATAATTAATTGGGGCGAGTATGGGAATGTAATATAATTATTATTACATACTTTTTCTTTAGGGTGAGCTGGTTAGAAAAGGTTGGCTCTGGCTTTCTAATGACATTTTTCTATGAACCAAAGGGGTTACTGCAGCTCAATGAATGTTTGGATGATCGTGTTCATTTCATCCTGCAAGAAACAAGGATCACATATGCGATATGCTGCCCGGAACAGGGAAGAAATTACAGACCTCTTTACAGATTCGTCGTGGCAAGAGAAATAGAGAATATAGGCAATAGAGTTGGTTGGTTTCCGCTGAACAGAACAATATGCTTTGTTGTTTACTTTAGATACTCTTACATCAAGAAATGGCAATGAGTTGTTTTGTTACCATTCTACTTTAAATGTAATGGTGGGCTAAATGTTGTTTAATTGTTCAAAGAAAGAATCAAATGCGTTATCATTAATAGGCTATGTGGCACATACATCATCCACATAGCGGAACCAAGTTATTGAATTAGTTAAGATATGGGGGGGAGGTGCTTCTCAATGTTTTTCATCAACATATTACACAGACCGATTATTTCTAGTGTAGGATCCCACGCGTACGAATTTTCTCGGGGGTTAGCGAACATCTTATCTAAATTAGTTGGTAGTATCTCTGAAGCTCACATTATAAATCCTGACGATTTTATTAATAAAATTAAAGCCAGCGGTGGTTTTGCGAGTTCACTACTTGGTCCTGGCAGAAATTCTTCTCGTCTGAGAATAACCAAAACATGACAGGCTTGAGAAGATGCTTCAGTTTGTTCATAAGCATAAGTTCCGGATCACTTTCCTTGCGCTTGTCCTTCATCTTCTGTAAACGAACTGCCTTTTGAGAGAGTGACACTAACTACCTTGTCCTCCTCAATCGCCTGACTGTAACCCTATGGATTATTCCATATGAAATTTACTTCAAGAATAAAGTTTACAGCAATAGAAACAATAAATTTAATGAATATGAACTTAAGGAAAAATTCCTCCTGTATGGGATAATATAACGCTATTTGATATCAAAAAAAAATTTATTCCTTTAAAGTGTATTGATTTTGATTTTTTTAAACATTATCCTTTGTCGGAAGCAATTCGCAAGCAAATTTTTGAGTGACTATTTTATTTTTTTAATTGAAGCAATACTATTATAGGTATATTGTCGAACTTTTCAGAGATGATAAAGAATACATTTAAGTTGTACAGGAATTTTCATTTATATCCAATTGCATTCGACTGAGTAATTCAAGTTTGGATTTAGTAATATTTTTGGTGTTGTCCACCCAATATATATATATATATATATATATATATATATATATATATATATATATATATATATATATATATATATATATTCATGAAACCCCACTAAAAAAAAGGAAAAATGATTCCGAGCGTTTTCGTCTTTGGGAGGGTTTATAAGTGAGAGGGGCTATTTGCTTATCTGACTTGAATCCGGTTGGGCCAGACTAAGCAACATTGAGTAATTATGACGATTGAGTAAATACATGACGATTGAATCTAAAGTAAAGAGATCGCGGTTTATGTTAAAGTTTTCAATAAAATTTATATAAAAACATTCCAAAATATTACGTTAAACGGTATTGCTACAATATAAAATGGAACCAACACTGCCCCCAATTAATTAGATTTTGTTTAACGTGTATTTGTACTTATTTTCCTGACTGTCCTATGTACACTTTTGGGCAATGCAATCTCTTCACTTTATAGAATAAACAATGCCTAATTTGGAAGGAGAGTTGTTTACAAGAAGAGAGCAAACAGTGAATGTGTATTTAAGCACAACGTTGATATCTCAATGCCGAAAGGTGTCGTGAGAGATGTAAAAATGGTTGGTTGAAAGGGAAACAAAGGGTAATTTATAAAGATGTGATTTGTCTTTCAAAAACCTTTTGAAGACAGAAAGAGAGATGCAGAAACCATGTCTAGCAAAAGTCTTGTAGTACTTCTTACTCGCAGAACTCTTATTTGCACCTTCTTTGTATGTGATATGAATAGTGAGGCCTTTAAATTATGAACGGGTTAGAGCTATGGTATAAAAATCCCTCGGTTTTAGCCTGGAGGGGGACTCGGTTTGATAGGGTGACGCTTTGGGTGAGTTTTAGTTGTTGTGTCTGGTAGCTTAATGGTAGGGCATCTGACCAAGAATCAGGAGATCCGGGCTCGATTCCCACCAAAGGAAATTCAAATTGTTCCTCATAGCGTTATTTATGTCTTATCACTATGGATTACCTTCATTGTGTACCCCGTAAGGGGCGTGGTGATTTGCCTTCCTGGCCACCATGCTGACGGTACTCAACGCTGCGCCCGACCCTAGCTTAGCCTCTCCTCCTTCTTTCAGACAGCCTGTGTTTCTCCCATACTTTCTCACTTCCCCTACCTCTCCCACAAATTTCTCTGGTCGGCTTCTATATTCACAGGGTAGATGCTGACCTTCTTCTCAGCCAACTATCCTGGATCGGAGCTGAGGGGAGAGGGAACAATGTTCCCTAAGCCCTGAGATCCGGTTTGGGATGGTGGGTTCTTAACAACCTGCTTCATCTCCACCCATACCTTCCTCACATCCCCTTTCTTTCTCATTTCACGCTCTATTCTTTTTACGCTGTGCCCAAGGTGAAGTTTCCATGCCGAAGTGCTGCCAGGTCACCAGGCGGGAGGGGTGGCTTAAAGGCAGCCCATAACCGCCTGCTCCCCATTGAAGCGGCTCGGTATGGCAAACCCACTTAAGGGGAAGAGGGAAGACAGGGCCCATCGGTCACTTCCCTCCACAGACCTGGAGTCTCAAATATTAAACCTAGCTGGGGGCAAGGCACGTGCCCCCTCCCCTAACCCGCCTAGAGAGACTGCTCTCAATGGGGCCTGTGATGTCCTGGGGGGAAAAGGGCCACATTGTGTCCCCTTCCGAGATAGACATTGGTCTTTGAAGCAACCCAGCCCCAGACGGTAGGATCTTCCATGGGGGCGAATCCGGGCTCAGCGCCAAGCACCGAACCCGAGTCCGCCCCTATGCAAGGTCCTCCTCAAACGGCTCGGGTCTCCAAGGCAGTACAAGGATGAGGGACTCTCTTAATCCGACCGGTGCCACTGCGACCGCCAGGACCTTCTCCATCTCGAAAAGGGCCTTGCTGAGGCAGGTCCATCTGACCTGGGAGCTCCTGACAGCGGATCGGAGAAGTGGTTCATTCCCCGCCCTCCTCTCCTAAAAATAAAACAAACAAACAAAAAAGACGAAAAAGACTCGGGGCTCCTCTCCACCTGTGGGGGCTGCGGGGAAGGATGGGTCTGCTACTCCGGTAAGCGACCAAACCAAGATCGGTACGTCCGGTCCCGCTGCACCACCGGGTGCGGACTCCCTGACAAAAACCAAAAGTACAAGTGCACAGAGCAGAGCATCGATTACGTCGGGGCCCCTCATTCAGAGGGGCCCTCATTCATTGAAGCCCGCTGGCTTAAAACGCTTCCTGGTTATTCGCTCCACTGATGGCAACATGTTAGCTAAGGGCAACATTATCCATTAGAGGAGAGCTTTAGCTAGTGTGATTGGTAGAGAGCCGAAGATGACCTGAATTCTCGGACGGGAACCTTTTGGCGAATTCGTTGAACCTCTCTGAGGCGGCCAGGATTAGTGCCCTTCAGACAATTGATAGCACGCCTGGGAGTATCCCGCCGCACTCTACAATGTACTTCGTGAAAGGAGTAGTTTATGCGAGGTAACTCGTCCGGCATAAGGGCGGCTAAGCGGTCTGAGGAACTCCAAGTGGCGAAACTTTGTAAAGAGAATCCAAAGGAGTTCTTTGGATATATAAACAGCCCTAAACCAATCCGTCGAACCATTGGTCCTTTGAGGAAGGAGGAGTAGACATTAAAGCACTCAGATGCAGAAAATGCTAATCACCTCAACGACCACTTCTCTTCAGTGTTTACTGAAGAGTGTGGTCCCATCCCCCAGCCAACGGGTCCCTACTCGGGGGAAAAGCTGGAGGATATAGACCTTACCGAAGGAGAAATAAAAAATAAGATCAGTGACCTAATGACGAATAAGTCACCTGGCCCGGATGGGTGTATACCTAGAGTGTTGAAAGAAGTGCACGATTAAGTGTCACGACACCTGAGCACAATCTTTAACATGTCGAACCGGATCGAATGCGTTCCTAGAGGCTGGCATGAAGCGGAGGTGACTCTTATATGCAAGAAAGGAGATCGTAGCCAACCGTCGAACTACCGACCTATCAGTCTGACTTCGATAGTCGGTAAACTCATGGAAAGCATGATGGTGGACAAAATGACGTCGTATTTAGAGTCAAACCTGCTACTGAGAAGTTCCCAGCACGGCTTCTGAAGGCAACGGTCATGCCTGACGAACCTTGTGGAATTCTTCCACTTCGTCTTCAGTGAGCACGATCGCGACAAGGGGGTGGATGTGGTCTACTTAGACTTTCAGAAAGTCTTTGATAAGGTACCACACCGCCGCCTTCTCCGTAAAGTGCGAGCGCTGGGCATAGACGGAAAAGTAGTTGGCTGGATCAAGAACTGGCTAAGTGGCAGACTGCAACGGGTGGTGGTGAATGGACAGTCTTCTGAGTGGGTACCCGTTACTAGCGGACGGCCTCAAGGTTCTGTCCTGGGACCACTACTATTCATCATCTACGTCAAGGCCATGGACAGTGACATGGTTGCCAAAATTTCCAAATTTGCCGACGATACCAAGCTTGGTATGAACGTTGCAAAGGATGGAAATACTGCCCGCCTGCAAGATGATCGTCGGAAGATTAGGGAGTGGTCTGATACGTGGCAAATGCCTTTCAACGTAAAGAAATGCAAAGTGATGCATATCAGCCAACGAAGTCCCCAATCACCCTATATCCTTAAGGGCACTGCTCTTGAATCCACCGACACTGAGAAGGACTTGGGTGCAACTATCACCAGTGACCTCAAGTTCTCGAAACAGTGTGTTGAGGTGGAGACGAAAGCCCGAAGGATGTTAGGGTATATAAAGCGACAGTTTGGATATCGGAACAAGGAGATAGTACTGTGCCTGTACAACTCCCTCGTCCAACCACACCTGGAGTATGCCGTACAATTTTGGAGTCCTTCATTTAGAAAGGACATCGCAAGATTGGAACGCGTGCAAGCCAGGGCAACCAAACTGATTCCCTCTATCCGACATAAAAGTTATAAATATAGATTAAGGGAATTAGATATGTTCTCGCTGGAGACCCGGACACTACGTGGTAAGCTTATCGAAGTGTTCAAAATATTTCGGGGCTTCGACAGACTGGACCATGGGGATATTTTCCAGCTCAGCGAGGGGAGAACAAGAAATCCCGGCTACACACTTGAACTGAAGTGATACTACCGTGATATGTGTGGGAAATTCTTCGCATACAGTAACTGTGGTAGTTGGAACGCACTTCCGACGGAAGTTGTCAACAAGACTAGATAAGGTCTTGCGAAGTCACCGTTAAGATCCTCGCGAGTGATCTTCGAGGTTGCCAACGGACACCTTCGACGATGACGACAAAAGTACCCTCCTAGTATGGACCGTAAGGTCTTCTAGGGTACTTATTTTCCTTGTAGCTCCATAGAGGTAATCGACTTAGAGCTAGCTGATAATGGGGCTGCCAAAGTCAAACGTGTGATGAGAAATAGGTTGGGGCTTCGAGACCCACCCCTTCACTCTTCGTCATGTTCGACTGTGACAAGCTACCAGAGTCGGTGCGTGCCGGTTGGTATCTCTACCGCGTGAAGACATTCGTGCCACTGCCGCGGCGGTGCTATTACTACCACCGCTTCGGCCATACTAATCTCTCCTGTCGACGTGCAAATTCGTGGTTACCCAAATTATGTGTAAGTTGATCCAAGGCCGCACACGATAAGTCCAAATCGTGTGTCGCCAAGTGTGTCAATTGCGGAGATCAATCACCCCGCTTCTTCGAAGCAATGTGGTGCGTATAACCTTGAAAAGGAAATCCTGGCCGTTCAGGTTCAGGATCGTCTCTCATTTCACAAGGCTAAGGAATTGGTCTTGGCGCCCCTGGCGCTACCCGAGACGTCCTGTGCGTCAATATTGAAAAAGACACCATCTGCTCCTGGCCCCTCCAAGCCTACGAGTACGGTCGTTTTCGCACCCATTCGGATCCTTTATGCGGGTTTTTCCCACCCTAGGCGCTCCCCTGGTAAAGCTGGCGGCACAAAGGGTCCACACCCAGCCTCGGCTAAAACCAGGGCTGCGCTCCCCCTTCTCTCAGCGTGAACGTTTTCCGTAAGGCGAAACGGCCAAGCACCTCCACCGAGTCGATAGACTCACAGGAGGCAGCATCCCTGAAATTGGACGCCAGGACATCTTCTGGGGTTCATAAAGCTGCCCCCCGAAAGGAAGACAACACCAAAGCAGGTTCGGCTCCTTCACCCACGCCCAGTGGTAGGTAGGCTGGGTGCTAGTGAACGGTGGATCCTCGAAAAGAGGGCCCACCGCCTCCGAAGCCACCCCGCACGCCTAAGGTTTCGAGGCGAAGGGAGTAAAAGACTCGCATGGCGAGCCCAATCTCCCCCAATAAGTCATAGAAGGCAACAGCGCATTGCCTTGTCAACAGCGCTCAGAGTTCTGCCTCAGGGAAGCGTACGGCTATTTTCGAGAGGGTTTTCTCTTCGAAGAAGGCCCTCGTATCTCCTCCGAGCTAGGCTTGGAGGGCATATCCCTCCAATGGAATTGCCACGGACTTTGGGCCAACTGGGAGAAGCTGCGGAGGCTTGGCTCCTCCCGTTCCTCGTTAGCTATCTTTTTGCAGGCGTTTATGCTGGGCGCATGGCCTCTGCCCACCCTCCACAGGTATAAGGGTTTTGCGACCCTACCACCACGGGATGAGGGCCGGGCAGGAGGATGTGCTATTTACGCCCGGCATGATGTCGCTGTTCTTCTCTTCGCTTTAGATACCTCCTTTCAGGCAGTAGATGTGCAGCTGCACCTGGATAGGAGTTATACTGTTATTTCCGCGTACATTCCACCGTCAGACGACTTCGACGCGGCGGACTTCCGCCGCGTCGTGGCACGGTTGCCGAAGCCCTTTCTATTGCTCAGAGATCTAAACGGTAGACACCCTCTCTGGAGAGACTACTCTATTAATCCCCGGGGTCAAGTACTTTCCAGCCTGATCAACAAGCTTGAGATGGGTTTCCTAAATGTGAATGATTTTACGCATCACTACCCGAGAACCACTTCATTTTCCTGCCTCGATCTATATTTGTGCTCTCTGGATGCACAGCCTGATTTTTATTTGGGAGTTGTCGATGACTTTCTTGGTAGTTATCACTTTCCCATGCAAATATAATTTACCGGGCCGCTGCCACCCAAGAGCCCGCCCCGATGGTGCTTGGCGCGGGCGCGGTGGTCTGCTCTCCTAGGAAATAAATAAATTCTCTATCCCAGTCGAGTGGTTTAGGTCGGTAGATGAGGCCGTTGAGTTCATCTCCGGTAACCTCATCGACGCGGACCTAACTACTATGTCTAAAAGGTCTGGCCCTTTTGCATGTCGACCACTCCCGTGGTGGTCAGCCAAGTTTGAGACGGCACTCAAGCAGAAGCGTTATGCCTACATGCACTACGCTACGGCGTTTTTCGATCTGGAGAAGGCCTATGATACCGCATGGCGACACGGTATCATATAGACTCCACACGATGGGGGCGTGGAGACGTCTTACAGTCTTTATATCTGAATTTTTGCGAGATCGTCAATTCCGCGTACGGGTGGGGTTAGCCCTATCCGGGCCAATGGAGCAGGAAGAGAGTGTCCTGCAGGGAAGTGTCCTCAGTGTCACACTTTATGCCCTGAGCATCAATGGGATCACCTCGGTGTTGCCGTAAGATGTTCTCGCTACGCTCTGCGTGGACAAACTTTCGATCTCTCTTGGCGTGGCCCAGATGCCAACTCTGAGGCGTCGACTCCCACATGCATTGAACCACGTCTCTCGCTGTGGCGACGCGCAAAGGTTTCGGTTTATCTTGGCCAAGACTAAGGTGATGCACTTCTGCCGCCATCCACTGCTCCACCCTGACCAAGACTTGTTTCTTAATGGGGTACGCCTGGATGTGGTTCAATCGCACCGTTTCCTTGGTCTTATATTCGACCGACGCCTCACCTGGGAGGCTCATATTCGCAGCCTTAGGGTCTCTAGTACCCACGCCATGGATATTCTCCGTTCCGTAACGTTCAGCACTTGGGGCGCTGATAGCGCTACAGCCTTACTTTTCTATTCATCCTTTGTTCGTTCGAAGCTTGACCACGGATGCGAGTTTTATGCATCCGTAGCTGAGTCTGTATTGCGGAAGGTGGACTTGATCCACCACACGGCCCTTTCCCCTGGCAACCGGTGCCTTCCACACCTCCCCCATTGAGAGCCTACTTGTCGATTTTAGGGAGATGTCACTCGCTCTACGCCGTACACAGTGCATTATTCGTCTGTACGCGCGAGCCCGCCGCCTCTCTCAGTCGCCAATAACTATCACTGCATCCGCAGATGATTTCGACGATACCTATGCTGCCGAGAGACGCCAGTCATGCCCTAAGCCCTTTGGGTTTAGGGATAGAAAACTCATTTGAGAGCTATGTATAGCTCTCAGGCCGGTGGCACCCCTAGCTCTGCCCAGGGCGCGACCCTGAATGGTACCACCTTTGGCTTTTTGTCGCCACGCCTCTGCTCCCAAAGCTTCTACAGCGCCGGGAGTATTGCGTTTGAACTTTTTGGAGCACACCTCGTGTCACGCTGGAACCGTGGCAGTCTATACGGATGGCTCCAAGTCCAAAGAGGAGGTAAGTTTCCACGCTGTATCCCCTCTGTTTGAAATCAGCGGGGCTCTGCCAGGCGCTGCGTCTGTCTTTTTGGCCGAGCTAGTGGCAACACACAACCCGGCACTGGATATTACGCGACGTACCCGGTTCGGAGACCGAATTGTGATCTATAGCGTCTCACAAAGTGCCCTGAGCCCTCTTGGGGCATTGAAATCTCCGCATCCCCTGGTTCGCAATATCCGTGACGCCACGATTTTGGCAAGCTGGGCGGATGTCGAGATTATCTTCTGCTGGGTTCCTGGACATGTAGGAATTGAGGGGAATGAGCGCGCCGGTGAGGGCGCCAAAGAGTCAGCGAGACTTGGGTGACCGGACCAGCGTTTTACTCTTCCTCAGATCGACTACATTGTAGGAATACGGGCAACTCTCCGAGCTGCTTGGTAAAGGAGATGGGAGACGGTAGAAGGGAACTTAAAGTTGCGTGCCATTGCCCCGCTACTGTTCTCACGGACCTACCCCCCAATACCGCGAGGGCTTCAGATTACTTTCTGTTGTCTCCGAATTGGACACCCTCACAGTACGCACAGCCATTTAATTGAGTGCTCGCCTGTGCCCTACCGTAAAGACTGCGTTGTTCCCCAGATTGTTCGGCACTTTCTTGTTGAATGTCCCATTCTGGGCGATCTCCGCGCACGTTTTCTCTCCTTGTACCGGGATGGGCGGGGTTGCTACCGCCTGTCCTTTGTGTTTGGGACGAGTTCCTGTACATTGACTGGTGGACTTACCGACTTTGGGAAAGAGTGGGGGTGGGGGTGCTTCTCCCCTTTATTTAACTAGTTGTTTTTTCTGTGGGTTTTTTTTGTTATTTTTGTAGGTCGCACATTCCTGCGCCGGGAGGAGGCGGACCTCTCCCCCAACGCTTGAGCTTGCTTCCTGCCTCTTGCCTTCTTCCTTTTTTTAATTTTATTATTGTTATTGTTGTTTTTCTTTTTCATGTTAATATTTTAAAGTAGCCTAGTACTAGGTAGTGGTAAGTACGGCAACTTATGCCCAAGGAGGCAGTCGCCAGGTGAGCTCTTAGAATTAAAAAAATATATACTCGTATATACCTTCATTGTGTCGTTCGTCCTTTGCTCTCCTTGAACTTTGTCTTCCAATTTCCCTTTCTCTTGCCTTTAAAAACTCCTATTTCTTGTCTCATGTGTCAATTCACCTAAATTAGTTGAAAAAATCTCCAATGAAACATGGAATAACAACTAATTTTCACCATTTTTGGTAAATTTCTTTCGTAAGTTACCAAAAATCTGAAGCCATTTCGTGAAAAATGAATATCGTTTTCGTGATCTACGCACACAAATGCCCTTTGATGTCGTTGAAGCAGTTGAAAGGTGGAAATTTGTTAAGTAGTGTAATCAACTGCAAATTAATGAAGGTTAGGGTTATCAGAAATAAAGTTTTTCCTCAGATTTGTTATCAATACACCAAAATCTCTTATTTGTACACCTCTCTTTACGAATATAAAAGAAAAATCCATAGTATGACCCTCCCTACCCCATTGGGCATGCCGGGTAACTCTTCCTATTCAGTAGCCATTTAAAACAATAACTCTGGATTTTTGTTTACTTCGAATTTTAAGCGCAATAATAACAAGGGCGTATCCCGCAGAAGGTTTGTAAATAAGTGGCTAAGATAAATAAGGCGAAAATGAGTGTAAAATATAAAGCCGCAAATTTTACAGCAGGTATTGGGGCCGGGAGGCATACTGCGTGCGTTGGGGCCAGGACGGATCATAAGCCTCCATATGTGACCTGACACCCCTTCGCGAGTTATTCGACAGTATATTGATCTATTGAACACGTTCACTTTCTTGCCGTGGATGTCGACCATAACCTCAATATCTTCGATGCAATGTAATAGGTGGCTAACCATTGGTTTAAATAAAGGGTCGTTTCTATTATAATCTTCTCCTTTCCTGTTTATTTTTACCAATGCTTACTAATAAAACTAAAATTTAGCAGAAGCTTTTGAATGATATTTAATTTCTCAGAAACAATGTTCTTTTTCCTGCAGATACCGAGAAGAAGATTCCTCAATCTCACACTTATCTGGCCAAGAAGATGAAATTGATGGTCAGACGAAGAGGGCCCAGTTGATACATTTAAGCGAGGACTCGGCTCCATCTGATTTGCAGGAAAAGCCAGTCATCAATCAGTACGAGTCCGCATTGGTCAAGGAAAAGACGTAGGTTCCTAGCGTTTAAATGATTAATGTGATAGAAACTAAATTATTAGTAATGAAAAGTTTAATAAAATCAATAATAATTTTGTGATCCCAATGAAACTCTTAGAGGTTATTTCTAATAGTTGTAAGTTCTTTGTCTTAAAATGGCTAATTAATTCATTTATTATTTTAGAAGTTTGGCCAGTTTGAGAAAATCGGTAAATTTTTTTTGCTAGAAACAGAAAGCGTAAAAGGTTTGTTAAAAAAAAGAAGATTTTTGGAATCCTCAATTCTTAGCAAAACTTTCGCGAAAATTGTGAAGAACAAATTTAATACCATCATAGTCATTCGTAAACTATAAAAGGGGAAATTTTTTCTCGCAAAAATCATTATTAAGAAATTTTTCCAACTGAAAACATGGAAGCTCTTGGAAATGATTGGCCGAAAAAAATTGTTAAAACATTCTTCAGATACAACTGTTCAGTGGTTTCAACACAACGACGCATGAGACGTGAAGGAGCTCAAGAAGTACCATCACGACGAGCTCTATGCAGACTAATTAAAAAATTTCAAGACACCGGGAGTGTACGAGATGGACGAAAAGGACACGTGTTGGCAGAAAAGGCGTAGAACAACATAAAATTGAAGAGTTGCGTCAAAACGTCGAACGGTCTCCGCAGAGAACATTGAAAAGATCAGAACGTCAAAAAGTGCAACATAAAATGTAATGAAGAAAAAACTTAAGCTTAAGCCATACAAGATTCAGGTTGTGCAAAAATTAGAAGACAGTGAAAAGAAAATCGTATGCAGAAGAATTTAGACGAAACTTTGGGGAAGTTGATGTACCGCCAGTGATAATTTCTGACGAAGCGCACTTTCATCTTAGCGGATGCAACAATAAGCATAACAACAGAATATTGTCGGATCACAACCCAGAACCTATACACCAGAAAGAGCTGCATCCTGCAAAAACCACTGTGTGGTGTGCACCAAGACCTCAGAAGATCATTGGGCAGTATTTTTACGAGAATGAAAATGGAAATTCAGTCAGTGTGAATGACAAAAGATACCGACACATGATTGAAGAATATTTTTTACCGAACTTTCGAAGGCTTCGAAATAAACAACTGTTTTTTTTCGAGCAATATGGTGCAACATCACATACTTTGAATGAAACAATGCAGTTGTTAAGACGAAACTTCAGAGAAAAAATCATTTCTCGAAACAGTGAATTTAAGTGGCCTCCAAGATCCCCAGATCTAACACCTTTAGATTTTTTTATGAGGATATTTAAAAGATCGTGTTTACCGTAATAATCCTAGAAGTATCTAACAGTGAAAAAAAATAATATCGCTGAAGAAACTAATAACATTGATGAAGAACTTTTGAAAAAAGTGATGAGAACAACTTCGTCACGAGTAAATGAATGTTATGAGAAGAATGGTCAGCATTTGAAAAGAATCTTCAAATAAATTAAGTTATTATGTTAATTATGCAAACTGATTTTTAATCTTAGTTTTCTGTTAATCTTTAAGCAAATAAAAGTGGTTTTAATAGTCGCTAAAAATCTGAAAGTTCAGCGAAAATTTGTTAAAATCAATGCTTCACTAACACTGGCATAACCTCAACAAGAATTAATGAATCAATTAGCCATTTTAGAAAAAAAGACGTACAATGATTACCAACAACTTCTGAAAGTTTCACTATGATTACAAAATTATTCTTAATTTTATTAAACTTCAAAAGTAGGACATGTAATAAAAAGACCCTGCATTAAAACAAGATGTAACATTTGATTAGTTCTGTTAATTTTCTTACATGAAAAAATATAGTAGTTGCAAAACTACTATGACTGTAGAACTGGATTTTATCTTTCTGGTTTTGTTCTCCATGACTGTAGAACTGGATTTTATCTTTCTGGTTTTGTTCTCTGTGCTGGTTCATTAGATTGTTCATGATTCCTGTGTTTTTCATTTGTTATCTTTTAAGGTTTATTAATTGCTCTTTTTATTTTACGAGAAATATGGAGTTTCCCCAAAATATTATCCTAGCTTGTTGAGAATATAGAGCGATATGTGGTTACTATAACAACGGTTAGCCACTGCATCGGTCAGGCTTGGGGGCGTTTCCCATCCACACTAAGCAAGTGACTAATTCCAATAGACTGTTCTAACAGCTATTAGATTGACTGTTTTAATTAGCTCTTCTTAACTTGACTTATGCCGCTCCATTGCAGTTTACCTGAGAATTGTAACAAATAATAGGCCCCCACGAATGGGTTTGAGCCTCTCCTGCACTGCGACGGCAAAGAGAAGCTAGAAAGAGCAAATTGAGACAGTTCATTCTCTGCTTCCTACATTGGTCTATAAGATAAAGTCACTAACATGGTTATCGGGAATGAAGAGCGTCGCATAGGCATGCCGAACAAATAGCAAAGGCAAAAATGGAACTTAAACGGAATTTATCACATCGCATCTTCCGAGCCTCCAAGTCTGGAAAAATACTTTTCTCCTAAATAAATATGTCAACGAGATACGATCCAGCTCTGACACTCTACGGGAGGAGTCAAATTTCTCTTCCACAAGATAAAAGTCAAAAGTTCACTATAAGTAATTGATTTAGCTTCGACTAACCAAACTACGCTATAGAAGACTTTACCTCACACGTTTCGCTGCAACTGTCTCGTTACCTTTCATAAAATTTTGTATACGGATAACAAATCCATTCGTTGCCTCAAAGTCGACTCTATAATACATGATCGTAAGCAGAGAGGTGTTTTAAACGGTAAATTTTCGCAGTGGAAAAAATATAACTAGTGGCGTGCCCCAGGGGTTTGTGTTGGGACCATTGTTGTTCCTAATTTATGTAAACGACCAGGCAATGGCTTCGCTACTCCCTCGTACGGGGGGAGCTTGCGCTTCGCTACTAAGATTAAAAAGGAACTCTAAACTAAATTTCTTCCCTTCAAAAATATTACTTGCTAAAATATAGAGTTAGAAGAAGATGTATAAAAATCAATTTTCTTAACTTCACCATTTGTAATTCTTTGGGCTTTAAAAAATTCACAATTTCGATACTTATATTTATTTCTGAACTTCACCATTTGGTTTTTTGATATTATAAAAGAATTATTAGAAATAAATTTGATAAAAAACATAAGTCATAACCAAACTAAGATGAAATTATTATTCAAATACTCAAAAAACAATCCCCTTCTTAAATTATAGAGTTATTCATGATGATATGGACAACGGCATACTTGGTAAATTATCCAAATTTGTGGACGATACAAAAATTGGGGGTAAAATTTTGGTAAAGATTCGTTTATTTAACACATATTATCAAATAAATTTAAAAATATGTTTTTCTTATGCTGTTTTATGTGTACTTTTCAGATCTGATACTCGTTTCCCCCTGAAATGCATACTTTTCCCATAATCGACTGAAGGTCCATAATAGGAAAAGTATGTATTTTCAGCAAAAACGAGTTTCAGATCTGAAAACTACACACAAAACCGCATAAGAAAAACACATTTTCAAAATCATTTAAAATATCCAGAACGTAACCTAATCTAATAAAATCAGACAGAAATTTGTGAAAAAAACTCAACTCATTTGTTTTGGAATTCATGTTGATACAGATCCGCCACCTCAAGATTTTACTCAGCTTCTCGCTGGATCAAAGCTTTGTTCAGAAAGCAGTTTCTAAATAATAGGCTTGCACTTAGTCGAATATGGGCATTAGACAGCCACGTGCCCTTAAACGCACTAACAAAAAATGTGCACGGTGTTTTGTACCCTTTCGAATCATTTGCAATTTTAACACAGTAAAATAAATTCTGATCCTATCTAAATTTACAAAACTGCGGCATGTAGGGCATCTAATATCTCGCGGGATTACGCTGTGAGACTTATATATTCATGTTGCTTGACAAACGCATCAAAAAACTTCTCGTATTACTTGGTATTTCGACCTAGAACAACTACTGGGGGCTCTTGAAGGTCACCAGTTATGGGGGTCTCTTTAAAGGTAATCGTGAGGACAACCCAAGGGCCTTGGAAGGGGGACACTGGTTGCCAGTAATGGTGATAAGTTACCGAGTTATCGCGGAATCTTCTGGCAAGGACTCCGTTTGATACAGGTGCCCCGGGTGGTTTGCGTTACCCTTTCTTATTTCCCACGAGAGTTATTTGTTGATTGCTATGGGTTGCCATAAGCCGAGGTGCGGTTTTATTCTCGCGATGGGATCAAATAGCCCAGAGGATGGGGATAGACCACACCAGGGTAGAACATCGGTATTTTGGTAGTTATGTAATCGCGAGGAATTGCGATTAACGAGGAGAATTGCGCAATGGCTGTTTTCCTGATTAATAAGGCCTTGAAGCAGGGAGACTGAGGAACGTCAAGATATTGAAGTCACCAAAGCAAAAATAGAATTATTATTGAACTAGATCTTGTTTCACTTTACAAAAGTTCTTTAATTAAGTTATAAGTTCTGACATAAATTAAGTTCGAGGTCAAGTGCGAGCAAGGTTTAGAGGAGGCCGGACGAATAAAGCCTTTGAAAGTTACACCTTAATGTCTGCGTTATGTACACGACTATATACAAAGATGAATTATGCGAATCCGAGAGATCGGACTGAACGATATGTAACGCGATATATTGCTATATACAACAGTAATCTAATTCTCCTTTTTGTTCGAGCTTCACACTGTTATATACTCAATTTAAGCCACGCCCTACAAGTTCCTCGTCCAACTAAGCCACACCTCCCTCTTATGTACCGGCTTGTTGATTTGTCGTATTAACATAACTCGACTTTTAGGGGTGTGGGTTTCAAAGGATCATAAGTTTAACAAATAGTGTGACAAAGCGTGTAAGAAGGCGAACCAAGAAGTTTTCACATAGCTTAAAAAAAATTCACCTTTAAAATCATCGATAAATGGGACACTCCCCGCGGAGGTAGTAAATCCTAGTAGTATGAATAGTTTTAAAAACAAGATTGAGAGTTATTTTACGAATGATAAAATTGTTTAAATACAGACCCATGCTGTGGATAAAATATCACATGAGTAAACATCGTAACGACAATGTCCAAAACAGGACTATTAGCATGTTATTATAGAATGGGACTGGCCTTTGAGTGGACTAAGTATTAGAACATAAGAACATAAGAAAAGAAGGAGACTGCAAAAGACCATTCATGGCCTACACTTGGCAGCTCCTGTTCCAGTCAACACACAAAAGATTTCTTACCAGAGAAAAGTCATCAACATTGTCACTCTTTACAGGAGTTCGTCAGATCTAATCTACAATATACATAAAATGCATCCAGAGGATTATGTCCATTCATGCAACCGCAAAATAATCTCCCCACTCCTTATAAAAATATATACATATGTACATAAAAAAGTCAGTCCCATCTAGCAGCTTCATTCATATATTTATCTAATCTATTCTTAAAACTACCCAGAGAGGAGGCTTCTATCACATGTCTAGTGAGCCTATTCCATTCATCTACCACACGATTTGTAAACCAATTCCTCCCAATCTCCTTCCTAAACCTATACTTATCAAGCTTAAACCCATTGCTACGTGTCCTGTCATGTTCACTAAGTATAAGAACCTTACCCAGATCCCCTTTATTATATCCTTTTACCCATTTGAAGACTTCAATCAATCCCCCTCTGACTCTTCTCCTTTCCAATGTATGTAGATTTAGTTTTCTGAGCCTTTCACCATAAGGTAAGTTCCTTAGCCCACCAATCATCTTTGTCATCCTTCTCTGCACAGACTCAAGCAAATCAATATCCTTCCTATAATATGGTGACCAAAATTGTACTGCATAGTCTAGATGAGGCCTAACTAGCGCCAGATACAGTTTTAGAATGACTTCAGCACTCTTATTGCTTACACTCCTCCTAATGAATCCCAATATCCTATTAGCTTTATTCTTAGCATTTAGGCATTGCTTTCTAGGACGAAGGTCTGAACTTACCAAAATACCCAAGTCCCTCTCACAATCGGTCCTCCCTAAATTTCTCCCATTTAATTTATAACTATTCAGTGGATTATTTCTACCTATACTAAGTACACTACATTTGTCTATGTTAAACTTCATTTGCCATTTCTCAGCCCAATTGGACAGAATGGTCAATTCCTCCTGCATTACAACAGCATCAGAATCAGCCCTAATGGCCCTACCTAGCTTAGTATCATCAGCAAATTTACTCAGGTCACTACTTATACCTATGTCAAGATCATTAATATAAATTAAGAATAGCAAGGGACCCAAAACAGATCCTTGCGGAACTCCACTGTTATTTTCCTTGCTAGCTCCCTGTAACTCTTCACGAACACAAGAACAGATTCATATTTGCGTGCGCATTACCGCATACCTACGAACGCACTTCGTATTTCTTTCGAGTCAAGCCATCAATCAAGAAAATCGAATAATTAGTTAATTGGGAAGCTCAATACAAAATTTTCACTGCTCTTCTTGACACTCTTTATCAGGCTGAGTGGCATATTTGTCAATGCAACTTTTATCAAAATCTCAACACAATTAATATAGGTGTTTACTGATTTAGCATTGTTATACTAACTGTTCTGTCGTGGAAATTTAGGAAATTAGATAAATGCAGAGTCGTAAACTTTTTATTTGCATATCAATATGAATATAAGTGAAATAATGAAGAATAAATAGCAATAATTTATATATACCCCAAGCAATCAACAAAAATTAACAAAATACAAAATTTCCCTTGGCAGTGATGAGAGCAGTTATTCTTTGAGGTATGCTCTTCATAAGGGTGTTACACCTGATTGGTGTGATGCTTTTCCACTCTCCGGTGATGACTGCATTCACTTGCACATTGGAAGCTGGCTGACGACGTCTTATGGCTTCTCTCAGGTCATGCCAGAGGTTTCCAGTGGATTCATATGCGGAGACTGGGGTGGTCAATCCATAGCTGTGATATTGTTGCCCCGGAACCACTGTAAAGTGGACACAGACTTGTGACTGGGGCATTATCCTGCTGTAAATTACATTCTGGGCATTTCTGTAGAGGTCTCGGACTGAGGGCAGCATGTAATCTCTCGGGACAGGCTCGTACGTCTTTGAATTCATGGTGCAATCACACACGGTGAGATTACTGTCGTAGTATTGCAAGGACCGAGTGGTGGTGTACGTACGTATAGGTTTGTTACGTACTTCAAAAAAAACCCCTCCTTGATTAAGTTTTCTCTAGGAGTGCTATATTTGATAAATATTATTATATTATTGCGTTATTTTGATCTTTGAAAGTTTCTAGTGCCATGCTCAGCGTTTCGAGGATTGAATTAAATGCTTCTAAGAAAAATAGACCTTTAATTGCAACATGAACAAAAATTTAAATCTGACAAACAAACTACACAGTTTTGAATTAAACAAGTTTAAGTGAGGCTTATTAAATTACACAATTGAATATATATAGAGTAATGGTTGACCCAAAGCTCACTTTAATCTTGAACGCTAATTGCCCTTCAAATAAAAGATAATGGTATTTATTTACCTTTAAAAAGAAATCCCCACGAGAATTGGGTTTGAGGCTGACCTTGGTCTCAATTTTTACGTAGCCTCAAGAATGGTGTTTTCGGGCCGGCGCGTGGACGTCTTCCTTGCCGTTCCAGATGTTGTCTGGCGGGGAATAGCTTTAAAGCCACAGAGGAATTTGGTTAAGCACGTTGTCCTGGTAAGATGATTTCACCAAGGGGGCAGGGAAAGTATGCTTCTTCCACTCTTCGGGTTAATCTGGGAATAATTCGCACTGACGAGCGATGAGCAAAAGAGTGAATCCTTTGACGAAGAGGAGTGCCTGAGGGAGTTCACTTTGGGGTATTCCTCAATGGCGAGGACTATCTCTGGGTTTTTTTGTACACCAGGATAGGGGGTTTATCTGACGAGAACTAGTTAAACTTGTTTCTCAATACAAGTTAACTTAAAGTTCGGTGTGACCACCAGGAACTGGCTCAACATGAGCTTCTTCTGTGTTCCTTTCGTAGGGTTGCCGGGCACTTCGCTGTCCCGATCGCAAACTCGATCTTCCTAAGACACGATGCTAATTTCGATGTGACCACCAGGAACTGGCTCGGGGTGAGCTGCTTCTACGTCCCTTTCGTTGGTTTGGCGGGCATTTATGCCGGACTTCGTTGTCTCGATGACTGACTCGATCTTCCTCGTTCTTCTGCCCTTATTCGCATATATAGACTTCGCCACCCCACTGAAGGTAGTGAAAGGATGAGGGGGGGGGGGGTGAAGACGGCGGAATTAAGTCTCCTCCTCTAACGGTTTTTCTCAGACCGTCTTTCACCTAGCCACAAAGGCACTTTCTGGCATTTGATCGTCGCTCCTCTAATTTCGCATATGAGGTGAAATTAAATATCAACTCTTTGGGGAAATATTTCCGGTTTAACCGATGTTAGGCCCGCCTGACCCGAAATGTGATGATTAGTGCATTATGTGGTTGGGCAAAGGCCTTTCTAGGTGATACTTGAGGCGAGGGGAGAGAATGGGGGGGGGGCTAAGTAATAGGATTACGCCGCCAAGATGCCAGGACGTTGCAGTTACCTAACTGGGCCTCTGTTTTGAGGGTGGAATATCGATTCCCCTACAATGAAATACCCCTGAACTTAACATGTACCTAAATATAATTATAGAGCGACCATTATGCGTTACTGTTGTCACTATGTACTCTCAAATCTACTGTTTCTCTGGCGTCTCCGAACTCTAACGTTGTCTGGAGTCAAGAACAACTGGAACGTAGACTTATCCAACCATGAGACACGTTTCCACTGACGCCTGGTCTAATTGTGGTGAGTAGGTACCAAATCTAGTCGACTTCGCTTCTGATCAGCGGCTTCTGGCGGGCTTTACATAATTTTAGACATTGTGAAAGCAGTCTACGACGAACTTTTCTGATTGATGAATTAACCTGGCCGCTCTCTCTTTCTCTCTCTCTCTCTCTCTCTCTCTCTCTCTCTCTCATTCTCTCTCTCTCCATTTATGATGTAACTGGAGTGTGGTTTTCTTACGATCGTGAAGGTTCATGCGACGCAGAGACCTCTCGTTGCGTTGCATACTTACACTTGGTCGTACAGAATGAGGTCGGTTTTGGATGTTCCCACTTTATTGGATCCTTTTCGACACTTCTGCAACACCAGGAGGTGATCCGCCGACCCTCCGGGAGATTTGTCGACAGTCGAAACCCTCCTCGTGTAGCGTGCGTATCACAATTCTTTCATCCACGGTATACTTACGTGTTTTTGCCATTATTATATCATTACCAGATCCTGTCGAGATGAAATATCATATTAATCAACAAATATGATGTGTTATAAGAAGAGATTTTGACTAACATACCGCATATAGAATCCAATATTTCATACATTTCCCTAGCATCGCCTTTTTAGATATTCCAAAAAGTTATTAGGAAGTTTGGACTTGAATTTTGATTCCAGATGAATTGGAAACATGCGTGCAAACCTATTCATACAAACCATGCAAACCAACATATTCATATTCAAGGAATAAGAAAAAAAACGCGGTTGTCTACCACAGTTGCATGCGTTGTAGTTTAACTGATAAAAGCACTTAAACTGGTCGTTAGCAGGTTTGAAATTTTCTACGAGTAATTTACCAATGTAGATGTTAATATCTGGGAGTCTTCGTTCATATATTCTGCTGAATAGAAATTTGATATAGTGGGTAATTTTTTCTTCAACTTTCTTATCATATTCCTGTAAATACTTTGCAGTTGTCAGTTGCCTTGCCCTAGTCTTTTCCACCAACCTCGTTTCTCATAAGTCCAATTTCGTGAGGTCGTTGATCAAGAAGTTATCCAAATTCGAAAGCACAACTTTACTTTCTTGGTAAGATAAATGACTGTTGAAGGCTTGCTAGGCCTGCCGCCTATGTACCTCCAGTCTGTACGTGATAATGGCTAGGCATCACACTCTTGAGGGTCGAGGAATCGCAAAGTTTTTGTATTTTTACATTGTCATTTATCTTTTCAAGAATGAAATGTAATCATTGTACTTAAAGGTCAACGTCGAATTGAAGTTATTTGTTATTTAGTGTACCTTTGCGGTTACAATAACAATGATAAGCTTCTTCCACACATTAAAAGGAACGCTTGGGTGACGCTCTTAATTAACACCAGGGCAGTGGCTAAATCAAATAAACCACTTTGACAGCTCTTAAAGAACTAGTTATTTTAACATTTACTCTTGCCGTCACAAGACGCGAGGAGAGAAGGCTTTGATGTTCGTTTGATCGCAGTATCCTATATATAATTAAGCGGAAATGCATGGACGTGGTCCAAGGAAGATACCTTTATTGAAAAACATTCACTAAAAAGCTCGTCTGAAGTATGCCAACCAACATTTATAGAAAGATTTCAATATTTGGACCCAAGATCGAGTTTTCTGCTCTAATGTTTGCCGTAAAAGTGAGGAGGCTGGTCTTCCGAAATGAACTTCACAAGGTAAACCATAGATGTGGATCTATTACGTTATAAATCAGTTTCTTTGCTTCAGGTGTTGGCCCACTTCAAACAATCAACGGAACAATGAATAAATACTACTACAGAATGATTCTTGAATATTTTCTTAAGAGCGATGCCCGCAACCTTGGCTTGGGAAGAAGATGCGTCTTTCAACACGAAAAGAGCCCCAATCATATTGAAAATGTTTTTATTCTGATTAAAGGAAGCTAAAATAAATGTGTTGTAATTACTATCACATTCAACAGATCTCTATAAAACATTTATCGCATGAGATGAAGGTCCGCATCCATGGTAAAACATCGATGAAATGGAGAACTTTTGCATAGACGAATTGAAAAAAATTCCAGCGGAATCTCGTTTGAACCTAGTGAAAAACTATAATAATCTTTTGAGGAGTGTCAGCAACGCTTGATATGCGCCGGCCGCATTTTGTTGGAAATTAATAATAGATGAAACTTGAAGATATTTGTTTCTATATTTATTTATGGATTTGGATGAGTCTTAATTCTTTTTTTCGGTGAGATCATTCGGTTTGCTTATTTCTTGGGTAATTATTAATTATTTATAATTGTGAGTGTTTGGCTTTGATGTGTTTCATAAATGTTATGGTGGATATTGTTGCTGTTTATAAAAAAAATTAAGGTTTCGTTGACAACGTTGGTGAAGGACACCCTTCATGCTTCAGAAAGCGCCAGGTTCTCTACCCCTGGCCTAGATTGATTAATCTATTGTATATTCCAGATTCTTCTACATCTGGTGACCAGTTCGGTAGACCCGGAGATATTATTAGCATCTTCCTTCTTCTCTACAGTTTTGGGTCCTCTTTGCTGTTGGAAATATATTTTCCATCATTTTACTATTTATTCTTGTATTGTTATTTTTTATATACATATTATTGATTGGCTCTAGTTTCGTATGTCTACCGATTTTATTGTATTTTGTAAAAACTGCGAATATCTCTTTTAAAGGAGCGTTTTGCGTGCACGAATATTGCATGGAGTCAAAGTCGTATGCAAAAGTAGCCACTGTACCGAGGATTAGGCTCCTCAACGAGAATAGAAATACCTCTCCCTCAAAACATGTACATAGTTCGCATCGCGTCTAAGATAATAGCCAGGATGAACAAATAATTACTCTCTCCTAGGCTTCGCCAGCTATGACGACACTCTTACTTTGAATCCATTGAGCACGACTTCTTTTTCTCTCAACTAATGATGTAAGTTTTCTTTTGCCTCCTTGACCAATCGCCAGCGCTTTCTCTCTCCTTGTTCCCTCCTATTCAGCAGAGGATCTCATTATGTCATCCGAAATAATTTCACTAATGAATGTAGTAATTTCACTTCGTAAATGGCTTATTGTGGGAAATCATCGTTTATATATTTATCTACTTTCAGAATTCACGTCCGAAAAACAAGCGAATGGAGGCGCATGCGTCCACCTTTCTTAAGACAAAGAAACAGGATGGCCGCAGGAGTATGCTCCGACGATAAATTAATCAAGATCACCTATACATCTTGGTCTACTCAAAGCCAGCCAGAAATACAATGCCTTCGATTCAATGCCCTGAAGGATAAATTAAGTGCCAAAGGCCAACCGTTGACCATTTTGAATTTACTTGAAGATAATCAACTAGTCGAGGCTTTAAAAATGGCTCGGGAAGGGCATTCTCGAATTCGAATGGATGTGTGTTTGCTTTGGGCGTGCACGCAACAGAATTCTGAGCTTATTTCAATATTATTATCAAATGGTGCCAATCCAGGATCTCGTGACGCCAAAGGTTTTAGTGCTCTTCATCTGGCAGCCGAAAGTGGTTGTCTAGAAACGGTCAGGCTGTTAATTCGAAAAGGAGTAAAACTCAATGGTTCCTCTTCATGGGATAACAGAGGAGAAGTTACACCATTAATGTTAGCATCTAAATACGGCCATACAGATCTCGTGTCACTGCTATTGCAGAGGGGAGTTGATGTAGATGCAGGCCTTCACAAGCAAAGTGGAACCGCACTCCACTACGCCGCTTATTCGGGAAGCTCTGAAACTGTGCAAACCCTTATAGACGCTGGAGCAACGATTAATCCCACACTTTTATACAGCGAAACTCCTCTTCATATAGCTGTTGAAGAAGGGTATTCTGACGTTGTTGATATCCTTTTAAAGGCTGGAGCAGACTTTAGATCTTCAAGGGGACATCGTAAATCTACTTGCTTACATATTTCTGCCAGAGGAAATTATTACCACATAACTCATCAACTTTTAAAAGCTGGTGCTAATCCTAACCAACTTGACTCCTTATGCCAGACACCTCTTCATATCGCGACAAGATCTCAGTGTTATGATACAGTCCATGCTCTATTAAATTTTAAAGCTAATCCTAATCTACAAGACAACGATGGCAAGACACCCCTTCATACAGGAATATTTAAAGGTTCTCGCGACTTTGAGTGTTTGAAACTCATGTTGGATGCGAAAGCAAATCCAAACATACCAGACAATTCGGGGTACACTCCTTTACATCTTGCCGCACTCCATGACTCATCATATTGCGTTAAACTATTCTTAAAACATGGAGCTGATATGACCCATACTACGAAAGGTGGAGTTACAGCTTTAAGCATAATCCTAAAGCGAACACCAGAGGTTTTGACTCAGATCCAAGAAAATCTGAACAATGCTATAAATTTTTCAGATTACGATCGACATTTTGAACACGATTCACAGGTAAGTAAAGCTTTCGTTGAATTATCCTTTAAAAGTAAATTTTTTTTTTATCTACTGGGCTTAATTATTGGTTCTCCAAGCGCGTTTGAATAATGTAAAAAAGAAGTGTCCTGTGTCTAAAACCATCCATATACTTACACAAAATTAAGGAGAGCAAATGATTTTATAACTTCCTCCTCCTCTTCACAAAATAAATTTACATCCCCATTTAACGGCATTTAACTTCTGCAAAAACTATTTTGACCAACGCATTGTTTATGCCTCTTCAAAGTCGTCTATCTGCTATTTTTGCTTATAATTTGGTTGAAAGTGAATAAAAGTTTGAAAGTATAAACACAAGATAAGTACACAATTTGTAAACTAAGATAATCACTATTATTAGCAATACCATCATGTCCTTGGTCATTTACAAATATGTGTGGGGGGAGGGGGCAGTTATCAGTGTCATAAGATGGGAAAGAAAGTATAAAGAATAGTCTTTTTTTAATATAACGCCCATATGGCGACTGACTATGCAGGCGCAAGTCGCCTGCATAAGGAATAGAATAAAAAAAAATACCCATCTCCCTAAACACTAGCTATAGACCTTTCCTTGAGAGAGTAATATTATAACATGTTTACTATCATTACCCTTCAGGAAGCGGCCCCATGTAGACTTAAATCTGGTACTTGAAGGACAGCGCGTGCCCTTCCGCCTCCACTGGCTCAACCAGTCCCCTTAGACTAAATTAGAACAACTTAGGATTTATTCTAGAAATTTCTTTTTTACTTTATTTTCGCCTGTCAGTCTCCGAGGGGTGGAAGGTACGATTTGAGTAGACTTGACGAAGATATTGATGGGACAAGATAAAATTATATATAATATATTAAGAAAAGTAAAAAAAAAAAGCTAATGACAGGCCATGTAACCACTTTAGGGGCTGGCGCGCAGGTTCTCCGAATCTTTTCCCCTTCCCAGACTTGCAAACCGGAAATAGGCTACGAGCAAAGAAATACCCTGTCGGAAGCCTCAACACCTTGTAAGGGAAATGACAAAAAAGAGTCTTCCCTCCTGAGGCCGCAGGGTTTTCCACCTGGCAGAGGATTATCGCTTGACAGTGAATACCTTTCAGCTTAGCTACTTTCCAGGGCATGATACTCCTAAGGGAACACGGGCGGCCGAAGACTTAAAGGGAGGCGGGTAGGACTCCACAGGCGGTTGGGTCCTTCTCCAACTCGGAGAAGGAACAAGACGACGCATGCCTGTCCTGTCTAGGGGCCTCTTCGGCAGGGGATAAAAGGTGGAAATCACACCCTCCTTCCCATAGAAAAGGAAGAGGAGCAAAAAGAAGGAGCTCTCTACCTTCCGACCTCTTCCTGGGGACGGATAGGTCACTGACCGACTGGGCAGGGGCTCGACAAAAGCTGGTAGGTATGGCCATGCACCCTTTATATCGGGGATGATTTAGCTAAGTTGCCACCATTGACAGTAGTAAATATTTAATAGCTAAGCAGTGCCATGAAAACCTTATGGTCCTTGATCTAGAGACCTTCGTGTGCTCTTCGAGCCTGCCAGCTACAAGCAGTTCCTAACATCCCTGCAACTGAAGAAACTAAGTTATCCATGGACACATACTTCGTCAGCCTCATTGCCAGAGCATAATTTCTCGGTAGGGACACAATGGAATTTCTGTTGACCGCGGGCTGATTGGGAGGAACTGCGGAGCCTCGTCTCCTCCTATTCCCTTTAGCTATCTGCCTTCAGAAAATTATTTGAGTGCGTGCCCCCCTGGCCACCCTCTTATAAGTGGTTCGCGAATCAACCACAACGGGATGGAGGCCTGGCTGCTGCGCGCGCAATCTACATCTGATATGTTGTCTCTGTACTGTTTGTGCCTCTAAATATGTACCAATCTAGAAGCGGTTGCAGTGTATATATAGCTGAGCAGGAGGTATTCTGTCGTTTCTGCATACATTCCACAGTCAGCTGACCTCGATGAGATTCTTGTGTATCGGATTTAAGTGGTTGGGTCTAGTGTCCTTGATGTGGATGAGTTCAAACATCACTTTCCCCAAGAATCGAATTCATTTTCCTGTCTCGACCTGCAGTATGCGAATGCACACTCAAATTTTGTGTTCCTGGAATGTGGTCGACGAACTTTATGGTAGCAACCATTTCTACATTCAAAATATCTTTTGCCGTGTATTATGCATGCCTACATTTGATTAAATTATCTAGTTTTCTATTTTATTCTAGGAATCATAGCATATTAAGCGTTTCTACACGGTGGTTGCGTGTCTCTCCAGGTTTCCAACGGCACTCATTTAGTCCGCTGCGATCTCGACGGTGACTCTGTAGAGGGGTGTAGCCTGAATAGATTGGCACCAGGAGATGCGACACGTCTTCACGACCTGAGTCCCAATGGGAAAAGCCTGGCTTAATGGGTTGAATTGAACTCTTTGACAAGGCCTTGGCAGTTTGGCATACTCTTTTCCCGGTATGCACCCACTTTTTTCTAAGAGTATCCTCTCACAACTTCCTCTATCTAGGTTTTAAGGACCTGATCAGCTACCTCTTGACGTATCAAAAGAAAGGCTTTAGAACGTCTATAAGCAACGTTCTTTAACGCACGAAGGTTTCAAGAGACCATGATTTGAAGGGTCTTGGAGGTTGGGGTTGGGATTAATAGAAATATCGATTTTGTACCAATAACCCCCCTGCGCCTAATAGGGGAGGGGAGGAGGGGACCGACTCTTCGGCCCCAATTATTTCTTTCCTTACCACGCCACGAGTTTGATGAGTACCTGGTCTCGATCTCCGATGCCTCGGGGGAGAAAGGAAGGGGGCGAAATGAAGCCTCTAGTGTTGAATGTGGTTCAGAGGTTGCCCTCGCCCAGAAGGCAGGGTCTTTCCCGCTAGAGAACATTGACTCAATGCGAAGCGCCACTGGGCCAGAGTCTATTCCCGGGCAAGGTCGTCCCAATGGGATACAGGCCTTGATGACTAAGGAGGTGACCAAGCCAAGGATGTCAGTTCCTGCCTCGGGACGCTCCTTGGTGAGAAGGGCAAGTCCTCTCCAAGATTAAATAAAGTATGGTGAGCAGAGCCTCGGATGATGATGGGGCCCTCCTCGCGAGACTATCGGGCGTCTTTGGGACAACGTTTTCAAAAGATTGCTGCTAATTCTATCAACTGATGGCAGCATGATGTACAAAGATCAACTGTTCCATCAGCTCAGGGTTCATCTAGGGTACTAAGTAGAGAACCGAAGGTGATCCGTTTTTTGGAAGGGACCCTTCTGGTGAACGCAGCGTACCATGCCCAGGCGACCGAGCTGAGTGCTCTTTGGAATGTCGATGACTCCTAATGCACGTGACAGCACGTTAAAAGACATTACTGAAAAGATGGCAGACCAAAGAGAGGTGTGGGTGAAACGTGTGGTGAGGAAAGAGCTATGGGCCTCGAGCTTCCCCCCCCCTCTCACACACACACTATCCGTCACATTCAATCGTGACTGGCTTCCTGAATCGGTGCGAGCTTGTTGGTATCGTTACTACGTAAACACATTTAACTTTACCACAGTTAAGGCTTCACTAGTCGAACCTGGAAACGTGCTAAGTTTGATGAACCCAAAATTTATGCAAACTGTTCAAAGGCCTAACATGATAAGTCCGTATACTCGAAAGCAAGTATCTTTTCACGAAGGAAGTCCTGACCGTTCAGGCTGGGACCAAATTTCTTTCAGAGACACTAGACAATTGGTTCTGTTTCACCCTGTGGGACCTCTTACTTACTACGCCTCTCAAGTTAAGAAAGCATGCTCGGCTAGTGGCCCCTCAAGGCCAACAACCAACGAGCACGGATGGGAGGAGCTCTCTTTGGCCAAATAAGGCAAAAAGATAGCTTCCTAGAAGGAAGTGTTCACAGTATCACTCTCTTTCCAGTGAGGATCAATGGTATCACATCGCTGCTGCCAAAAAATGTCTCGACCACACTTTACGTAGATGTGCTTTCAATCTTTTTTGGTGCGGCCAAGCTGCATTTTTTAGAGCATCGATTCTAGCAGATTCTGAACCTTATCTCTCGCTATGCTTAAGCGCACAAGTTTCGTTTTTATTTTTCTAAGAATCAGGTGGTGCATTTCTGCTGATATTTACTGATTTATCACTAAACCGACATTTTCTTACATGGGGTTCACCTCAACTCGGTATAGTGGCATCGTTTCCTTGGCCTTATTTTCTACTGACTCTTCATTTGCGAGGAGCACATTCAAAGTCCCAAGGTATCTTGCAACTGCGCATTCTGCACTTGGAATGCTATAAGAGTTCCCTCTTAATATTCTGCCACTCCTTTGTTCGCTCTAAGCTTTACTACGTATGCGAGTTCGACGCATCTGAAGATGAGTGGATATTGTGGACGGTGAATTCGAAAGACCACAACGGTTTCCGCTTAGCGACCTATGCATTTCGCCGTTCCCTGTAGAGGGTCACTTTGTTGATGCTGAGGAGAAGCCACTCGCTCTATTAGATTTATAGTGTTTAACGGGAAGACCTCTCTTGTAGAGGTGTAGGTACATATTAAAAGAATTCGAGGCAAATTCTCAGAGGACCCTTTTCTCGGCCTCCAGTGGGACAGGATCGCAATCTCGGACCCCGCGTTCCGGAAAAATTCCTTTCCGACCCCCTTCTTAGCATTATCTAGCCAAGATGCTGCTCTGTCAGTATGTCGGGGGCTCGGTGAAGGCGACCGACTAGACTTTACCTTGAGAGACAGTGAACCCTTCAACGACATGTCTACGCTGAGTGAGATGCTCTCCGCTCTCGCTTGGTGCGCGAATACTACACATGTTGTTTTGCAAGTTCCAGTCCAGTACGGATGCCCTGCCCCCACTGGGAAAATACAACTTGCGAGGTCTTCCTTGGTGGATAGTATTTTTGACTCGATATTCTTTGGTTTAAAAAAGACTACATGGCGATACTCTATGATGGAAACCATTCACATTATGAAATCGATGAGACGCCTATCAACCTTTATATCTGAGTGTCTACGAGATATTCGATACCACGTACGTATAGGATATCTCCCCTTTCTAATAACGCAGGAAGAGGTCGTCCCTCAAAGATGTGTTCTCAGTGTCACTCTCTTTGCCCTGAGCATCAATGGTATCACATCGGGGCTGCGGGAAGATGTTCTCGCTTCGCTCTGTGTAGACGGCCTTTCGATCTGTTTTGATGCGCCCCAGATGCCTAACCTGGACCGTCGACTCCAACAAAATCTGAACTGGATTTTCCCTATAGCTAAGCGCACGGGTTTAGGTTTTATTTAGCAAAGACTAAGGTGATTATTTTTACTGTCATTAATGCCTTTATCCAGACCAGCAGTTAGTCGTAAACGGGCTTCGCATTGATGAGGTAGATTTGCACCCTTTCTTGGTCTTTTTTTTACCGATATCTCACCTGAAATGCGTATATTTGCAGCCTTAGGTTCTCTTGTACCCGACCTGTCTTCGCTCCTCTGCGTTAAGTACTTGGAGTAATCATAAAGCTACTTTTTTTTACTTTTATACCGCTCCTTCGTTCGTTCTAAGCTAGACTAGAACGAACACATCCGACGTGAATTGTGGAAGATGAACTCGATTTACCACACTCTGAAGGCGACTACCATCTTTATACTGTTATACCTGGTATCCGAAGGGGTGCGCCCTTCCGCCCCGAGAGTAAATAAGGAAAGCCTGGCTTTAACTCTTTGACACGTCCTGGGGAACTTCATGCGGTCCTCATTTCCCTCCTTACACCCACCTTTTTTCAAGTATCCCATCATTAATTTTTCCAACTATGGAGTAAAGCACTGCAGTGCCGAACACTCTATAGTTAACTACAGATGGAACCTAGAAGAAGTGCAATTCATCCCAGCTTTGCCTAGTGTCAGGTGTGATAATATTAGGTAATCACCTACCCTACTCCTTAGTAGAGCCGCCTATTTCTATTCTTATTTATCCCATAGCCTTTTCTGACTCCAGTTAACATCTTCTCCTACTATCTAGAGATGTTCTGGTGGCTCAGCGTACTTTTGTCATCTTACCCTAACCTTGCCGAATGGCAGGTTATACAGTGAGGTCCCTATCTGCTGCGAGGAGCAAAAATCCGCTACCTAGGGAAAGTATTAGGTAAAGGGGCGTTGGGTTTTCCACTTTGTTCCTCGCTTACAGTGCCCATGTGAGATTGCTACGCCGGCACTATCCTTTATGATGTAAAAGACCAGGGCAAAGTCGCCATTACGGCGGGTTCGGTTGTCAAGGCCCATCTTAGCTAGAATGTGCACGTTTAATTGTGCAAATGATCCCATTTGGGATGTTTCTGATCGTTTGAGGACTTTTTTTCTTAACCTTGCAAGCCATTGAAAGGTTTACCTGTCTCTCCTAGGAGCTGGTAGGTTGGAAGGATGAGGTGGCACCAAGCATCTTTTCATGCAGTTAAGTGTTTTTCCCTTTAATATTTTCAGTGGTACTATCGGTTAGCTTCACCTATAAAAATGAAATCATCTCTACCTACTCTTTTTCAGGGTCTTCTCTAAGACTTTTCTAGTGGTGAGGGAGTTTTCCCCTCTATATTGTCTACAGGTGAATAGGTTTACCTCTCACTCTCTTCCTCGCAGACACCACTTTTCTTTCTCAGGGTTTTGTTAAAACCGGAAAAAGCTCAGGGAAACGGCGCCGGATGTAGTCCCGCTCCGGATGTGGCAACAAGACATGGCGAACCAATGTGAAAGAGTCAAGGGCTGGCGTTGTCAACTGGACCTTTCCCTCAACTTTATAGATCCACGAATGGTGATCTTGATGAGGGACAGTACGCAGACCCTCTACTTTTACCAATAGACCTCGGTATGCCGGCCCCGATGAAGGATTTTGTTGGAATGGGTCATAGGGCTATTGAGTTCCCAGTCAGGATCTTCGAAACATTGGTGGATGACCAGATGGAGGTGTCTCCCGGAGTCAACATGGACTAGGACGTGTACCTGCTACAGATGACAAGATCTTCATTAGAAACAAATAAATACTCGATGAGAGACACCACAGAGCCCAAGTCTGCTCCTGTGCAAGATCCTCCTGGCACAACAAGAGCCCCCAATGATTCAGAGGAGAGGAGTTAGCTCCATTCCCGGATGACACCACCAAGAAAGCCACATCCTATCCAATCTCGGACAAGAATAAGGCTGAACATGGCCTATCTTGCCTCTGGGGTCCTTCCGAGGGAGGAGAGAAGAGAGTACATTCCCTGTCCTCCTCTCCCCAAAAGACCCCGCAGGTTGGTACTCTGTGTAGCCTGTTACACCTAGTACCTAGAAAGAGAAGCACGTCCTCCTTACCCGTGAGTGAATAGGAAAGGCACCGCTCATTGATGAGGACTCGGTAGCTGGTGTTTCCTCCATGTCCCTCTAAGCACTCAATTTTCTCCAGCTATCTCCCTCTATTTTCTCTAGGCCTAAGGAACTGATCATCTACCTCATGCCGTGTCAGAAAAGAGGCTTTGGAACCTCTATAACAACGCTGTTTAACGCCTGCAGGTCGCAAGAGACTAGAGCTTCAGGGGTTCTGGTGGTTAGGGTGGAATTAAAGAGAAGATCCGGTTTGCCTCAATTACTCTTTCTTTACCTGCGTTTAATGGGTAGATCAGCTCCCTGCGTCCTTTCCTCGTTGTATAAGGCTATATTACTTATGACACGTGGGCTTTGCTGACTTGTTGGCTGCCAGGCCAACTAAAAGTATATGATCCCGTCTCTTGGTCTGTCACAAAAGATTTTCAGATAGTAGCCGTCTTGTTGACGATTAATATGAGCTAGTAAGTAATTCTACCCTGTCGCCCTGCCTACTCAGTTGGGAGAGGCGGCCTTTGGGGACCGACCGTCCACTGCGATAGTTCTAGTTAGTGTGTGTTGCTTTACAGGTGCAAACACTACTCTTTAATTCCTAAAGAGCTGGAGACCTGAATAGTCCCAAACTCCGATATGGGATAAGCGGAAGCGGGTGGACACTGGGTATAGCCCAGAAATCTCTTTCTTATTCTAGCATGGTCACAAGTTTTCAGATATATCGTGTGTTGGCAAACTAACAAAAATTCTGATTACGTTTCTCGAAACGGAACCTCGTCCAACCTTAAGGTTTGGTTGGGCGAAGAATTTGACAACACATCTCTTTCTGCCGGAAGGGCTGCCCTTTCGCCACTCCCCATTAGTAAAGTGGTTTTACCTTTACAACTTTTGACGCCTTCCTCGGGCAGCTCCACCTTTCAAAAAGATGGATCTCTCTATGTTTTCTCAGGGGCACATTCAACCTTCTTATAGCGAAAAGGTGGTTTATCTATCTCGTGTGTCTACGGATTAGGCGGCTTTCCCGTACCTCCTTCCTCGTAGTTGCTCTTAAGCGACTCCATTTCTGCACTTGTGGTGGCCCCTCTTTTTCTTTCATAGAGTTTCGCAAGAAGGCAGTGAGCAGGTGGCCCCAAATCAATCGCTCTCTGTGCGAGCAGTTCGATAGGGCCAAACCCCTTAAAGGGACTAGAGGCGTCTGGGCCCTTTGTGCCATAGCTACCACTCCATTAGAATAATTTGTCATGACCTTGTTGGGGGTTATACGTACCTGCCCCTTTTCTTTCCACTCGTCGGCCCCAATAACGTTTGGTAGAGGCCATAGGCGAGAGTTCCTGGTCAGAATCCCCGACACGTTAGGGCAATGCCTATTTGGAAACTCCTAGTGAGTTGGAAATAAATAGAAGTTGCTCCCGCCCCGGGTGGCGTGGTCTTCCCTGGTGGTAGACACCACCAAGCCAAAGTCTCCCCTCGTGAAGACTCTACTGAGCCGGCATGGGCCCCCGATGAATCGTTATGAGAGGAGGGACCTCTTCCTTCATTTGGTGCCCCTTGTCAGCCATGGACATCCCCACCTCGGAGAAGGACATAACTGAGAATAGCTTGCCCGGCCTTGGGGCCCTTTCTGAAAGTGGAGAGAAGAGGATTCATTCCCGGCTATCCTCTCCTAAAAGCAAGAAAAACAGCAAAGAAGTAGCCAGTGAGCCCCTATCCTTTCTAGGAGGTTCCGGGGAGATACAGGGACCATGCCGTATCGGCAGGTGACCAAGTCAAAACTGGCACGTCCGGTCCATGGTGCCCTTGGGTGGAAAGACCATGACAAAATCTAAAGTTGCAGGTAAGTTGAGTGGAGCTTCGATGACTTCGAGGCACCTTATTGAGAGACTACCTTGTATTTCCAACTAGCTGATTTCAAACGCTTCTTAGATATTCTTAACATTGATGATACCATTTTTTACCAAAGGTCACATGTTACACCAGATGGTATCTTTAGCTAGGTTAATTGGTAGAGAGCTTTAGTTTACCCGTTTCTCGAACGGAAGCCTTTTGGCGAATGCGGCGGGCCCTATCCAGACGGCCATTTTTTACGTTTTTCGGTCACTTAATGCCTCACCTGTGGAGGTTAGCTTGAATTCACACTAAAGAGAGGTTGCTTTAATTCAGACTACCGGGCGTGCACTTTGGAAGTACCAGTTAGTATACTTTCATGGTGATCATTATAATCACTCTGGACAGCAGAGTTTTTCATTGGGTTAATAAGCGGTAACACATGATTTTCCCAAGACTCACGGAAAGGCGAACAACAAGACTATTCACAAGAAGTGATTTGTTGTTCACGCTAAGCTTGTCTACAATCATCATTAAACCAAGTCTTATCTTTGCAACAACTTCGAATGATTTTACTGGGATTTCTTTAATTAAGGAAAATAAGAATACTATTGAGAGCCTCTGCTGGACAATCAGCAAGAAAAATAACCAGCCAGAAAATACGATCAATGTCGTCAGCTTTAATACCAGACATTGCCAACGGATGGAACCACTCGAACGTCTACAGCTGTAGGCTTATCAGTAAGGAGGGCGTCTAGATAATTACCCGAAAAGTTAGATGCCAAACAATTTGTTCATATCCTAAAAGAATAGAGAAAAACGAAGCAGCAAGATAATGTTGATTTGTGGGAGAAATCGAGTTTAACCGGTTATTCACGATGATGAACATTACGATCACTGACAAATACAAAAGAAGCTTTTGATTCAGATTCTTGAATTACAGCTATATAAAACAACAGAGAGTTATAAATACTGTTATCTAATTCGGAATTACTATATAGGGCGAAACTAATAGTTATTAAAACGGCTGCAAATCTGGATAAGAATCCTTTTATGACAACCATATTCAAAATTTGAAATCTATTAAGCTCCTATGTAAATACATCCCCTGAGCTCTCGAGATAGAGTTACGCCTCATGAGAATAGGTTTCTTGAAATTAAGAATTAGTAACTCACCCATGTATCTGAAGTATGAACGAGTGTCCCTGAACAAAAGATTATGTCAGATTTAGTATATTCTACTGAAACATCTTATAAATTGGCTTTAAACCCTTGGGTGTTAATATACAGGGACTTCGAAAATTCTTTGCGAGGACCGGGATTAATTGGAATATCTCCAGAGTAAATCAAACGAAAAAATATAAAAGCAATAACAAATCTTAAAAAGTAATAAAAATGTATAAGAGAACAAACATATCAGAAGTGATTAGATTATTACTGGTGACTATAAAGGATTTATAAGGATAACTAAATACTATACAAAACAAAAAGAACTACATCGAGTATATAAACATTCACTGCATTAGGTATTCTTGCGGGGCGCTTTCATCCACGCCCAGAAAGACACTTGTAGATAAAGAGGTGTAGGAAAAGGGCGATGAAAAGAATAAAGAACATAAGTAGCTTCTGGCGAGTTGCGAACCCACATCGGGTATGCCTACGGGACGCTCCTCATCCACGCCAAACAAGTGTCTATATATATCCCTCAAAACAAAGTTTTAATTGTCTATTTTAGCCACTTTACAATTACAATTTCGAATTAAGTGCAATATAAGCAGCAGCCGTATACTGTGATTATATCATTGGTCCTACACCTAAGCATTGATTAAATGATTCCTTATTAGAGCTAAGGATTCATTTGAATAGAAATATGGATGGTGTTGCCGGGTAGCAATTTTGTAACCCTTTACAATGACTACCTACCCCATGTTTCTATATATCAAAATACTCTAATGTCAATGTTGCTTTTATGCAACAAGTTTAACTAACTTTTTCTCTCTGTACAAGCTATAAACAGGCTTATTCCCACCCAAATGAAGTTGGCTATATTTATAAGATCCCTTATATTGTAAATAGTTATCTAATTTCTCACACATAACAAAAAATAAAGGTATCGAAGTTAGATTGAAACGCTTCATCCTTAATAATCTCGCCATATTGGCATGATTAATCACCGGGTGGATTTCAGATTCAGCACTACTATGTTGTGCCTGACCCGTAGTTTGGATCCCACGTTAAACTATAGGTATCCACTAAATGTACAGGGGTTGTAAAAATAGTACTGAAAGCAAATTATTAATATCCTGATACTTTATGCTTCAGATTCAACTTGACTTTGGAGTCCTGCAGTCAGGAAGAGATGGTGGCCCGGAATGTCATTTGTTATCATGTTTCATTGAAGAGGGTCAGAAGGCTTTCATCAAACATCCGCTATGTGAAACTTTTTTATTCTTGAAATGGCTTCGAATTCGATCCTTTTTTATTTTTAATGTGGTATTTTACATTATTTTAGTACTTGCATTAACTCAGTACTTTTATTTTGTATTTAATGGTACTTCTGAGTACCACCATCAATTGTTAGAAAATGAAACTAAATACTCTCACATCGAGAAAATCATTCATTCAATTCACAACTATTCCCATGTAAAAAACAACGAATCTTTGATTCATCCGCATTTTCGTGTGAACTTTGAAGAAGATTGTCTTTGTTTACCGCCAGATAAAAAGGTTATGCGAAGTTCACTTCTTTATTTTATTTGGATTATGCTCTTGATTTTAACACTTAAAGAAGGGTTCCAAGCATTGGAAAGTCCTAAAGGTTACTTATCTTCTCTTGATAATATTTTAGTTTGGCCAGTTATCTGTGGTTCTTATATAATAACTGTGAGTGGATTCTATAGGGAAGCGGTTTGTCCTTGGGAATATCATTTGGCAGCATTAATTATTCTCTTTAGCTGGTTAGAACTCTTGCTTCTCATTGGGCGATTTCCTACTTTTGGCCTTTATGTACATATGTTTACACAAGTAACAAAGAACTTTGGGAAGTTTCTCTTCGCATATATTTGCTTAATTAACGCGTTTTCTTTAAGTTTTGGAATTCTTTTCCATAATCAGCCTCCATTCAAGCATAGATTTGTCAGAATATTAAAAACTCTAATCATGATGACGGGGGAAATAGAATACAACGAATGGTTTTACGAGAGCAAATGGGAAGAAAGAATTTTATATGAAGGAACATCTCATCTCATTTTTGCAATGTTTCTTATATTTGGAATTATTATTTTAATGAACCTGCTTGTTGGCCTTGCTGTATCCGATATTCAAGGACTTCAAAAATCTGCAGGGTTAGATAGACTGGTTTGCCAAACGGATTTGATTGCTCACTTTGAAGCATTTATATTCAGTAGAAGGTTAGCGTTTCTTATGCCCAAAAAGTTGTTAAATATCATACATTCTCGGATTCTTCTCCTCACTTCATTGTATGGAAGTATGTTCATTCTAAATCCCAAAATATTTTCAGGCACTAATTTGCCATCTGATTTGATGGAAAATATAAAACGAATGGCACGAAATCGGGATTACTTATCAAAACGCCGAAATGCTTTTGCTGAGTTTAGGACACTAAGCAATTCTGTTTATCCTTCCGGGAGCACGGAAGAGACAATGGCACGTAGTGTAGATGCTATTAAATGTGGGTTAGATTTTTTAGTTTGGGAAAAAGAGGAGTGCCAAGATGAAATGGTGAAACTTAATGATAAAATGAACACCATGAACGCTTTACTTTTAAAATTGACGAAAAAACAAGAAAGTGGAGAATCTTGTACATATTCCGATGAAAGCAAGTTCGCTTCATGCGCATCAATTTGTGACAAACAAAAATCAGAGATATCACGTTCACATTGAGAGTAAGCATGATAATAAATACTATAATTTCATGTGTATTTATAAATGAACCTTTACAAACTTTAAAAAAATGTTTCCAATTAAATTGTATTCAGGATTCTCACAAAGAGTCTAGATTGGGCCAAGATACTGATGAGCATAATCGTTAAAATGAAGCTAAGGGGATGTAGATCTTTTGTATTGAGTTTATAAAAGAATTTACGAATACAAGACACTCATCTAAACATCATCATACCAATGACTTCGGCAGTATTGGAGGTTAATTTCTTAATTAACAAGGGGAAAAAGAAAGATGTAATAACAAAGAAGGACAAAAGGAAAACTCAACTCTAAAGGCTGCTATAGAGTCGTATATTTATGCCTACTCGTAGAAGCTAAACTCACTTATAAAATTAAAATTCAAAACAACAAGGGAATTAAAAAATGGCACGAAAAGCGGTAAAGAAAGAAGATATATGCAAGTATTTGAGACAGTGAAAAGATAAAATAAAAAATAAAAATTTCAGCACGATGACATTAGCAAAAATCACAGTCAGGAACGGTATGACGGTTACGCAATAGACGTCAAAAGAGGACTAAAATACAGGTTCTGGAAGACTTAGATGAATCCTGCCTTGCCATTGAAGTGGGTACTGCCCTAGGGGTAATGATCATTGTCACGTGGTAACAACCCCCAAGACGCAGCTATGTGCCCATGCACAACCTCTTGCAGATATTTAGCCACCGTAGAAACCTTTTCTTCGCCCGAGATTTAAACGCAAGATGTGCAGCGGCAGATTATACCTCCTACAACAATGCAGGTAGTTACATCGAACTACTACTCGATAGACAATACATGACAAGGATCGGACCAGAATTCCCGACTTACATATATGGGAGAGCAGCCACAAAACCCGATATAGTCTTATCTAGTATCAGGTTTCCTTACAATTACTACGTTTAACCGGGCCCCATCATTCCGAGCGACCACCAGGCTATCAAAATTACAGTAGGAGTAAATCTCATTCAAGGGAGGGCGGGGCATGAAAAATTTAACATGGACCCACAGAACTTCACCAAAAGGCTCCCACTTCGGCTAATTCAGATCGGGATAAAACGGAGACCACAGGATGTAGGACAAAGCATTTTCAAGGATTTACAAATCGCCCTGATCGAATGCATAGAAACAGCTAATGGATTTGTTGTCATCTGTGCAGAAAACAACGATGTCGAACTGCTACTTTCATCGGCAGGAACCATCACTTTAAGTAAAATCAACTTAGAGGCTAAAGTACCACCCCAGATTATTGCCAACCGAAGCATCGTATGCTGTAAGGTAGATTCATGGGTGAGGGAACACTCCCCAGATGAAATAAAACATGAAATATCGAACAACAACCCTGGATGAAGAAACACGACATAATCAAATTTAAGGAACACACACATGTGTTCAAAATAGTGTGCGAATCAAACGAGATTGCAACAAAGGCACTACATAAGGGAATCGTCGCATACAGTATGAGAATCCCAACTTGTAACATTCAAAGGGACCAGTATCACAATATACAAATCTGTTTTAGATGCTACAAAATGGAAGACTACATCATCGCAAACTGCCCAAGAAAGGAAGGAGAAATATATTCCGAATGCAGTAGCCCACATTTTGGGAGGAACTGCACAAACTCCACGAAAAAGTGTGTTAATTGCAGAGGGAGCCACATAACAATAGCAAAGACATGTCTGAAGCGAAAAGAAATAATAAAGAGAAAATAAATTGAAACACAACAAAGAAAACAAAGAAGAAGAAACACCTCATATGCGGCGGCAGCAGCAGCAACGAAAAACAATGGAACAACCACTCAAATGACCCTTGACGGAACTCTGAACGTAAAAATACTGACATGCATTCTACACTCGCACGACTTAACATTGCCCAACCAGAAACATATACCACCACGTTGAACTCCATGTTCAACAAAAGTGGGCTGGAGCCAATGAAATTCCCGCAAAATGTTGATTCATCGGCTATATTTAACATAAAAATTTCAGAAGATACAAATAAGAAACTCTTGGAAGAAACACAAAGAAAAGAAAGCGAATCTGAACAAGAGCAAGACACAGAAAGCGAGGAAATAGAATCTGAGAGCAGCACCGACGAGAATAATAAAACGTAAAAGAAAACACACGCAAAAGCAAAAAAACAAAAAAGAAAATCGACTAGGGACACCTCGCCATGCGACCAAAGACCAGAAATACCAACCGCGAAATGTGAAACGAATAAGTGTCATAACTCAGCAAGGACAGAGAAAAGGTATACAAATAAATTCACGTAATACCACTACTCTCCCCAAAAGAATAACAGCTTAAGAACATACAAACAAGATGGATAATAGTAAATTAAGAATTCTACAGATAAATATGTATGGCTGGAAGGATAAAGAAAACATATACGGAAATATCTTTAGAGAAATAGATCCCGACATCATTCTAATTTCAGCTCACGGGATTAACCTTGAGACTCACAAACTAAAAATATGGAACTACGACGTAATAGCAACTAATCACAAAACGAAGCACACGACGGAGCAGCAATAGCAATAAAGAGAGGAATAGAGTACAAAACAAAGCAAGGACTAACCGAATCTTACTTCGCAATTGAGGTCAAAATGGAATTAACCAATATAATAATCGCTACGGGATACCAACCACCGCGACCGACCGGGACTCCCAATAAATAACTTTGTGAGAATATTTAACAATAGACTTCCAACTTTGTTTTCGGGACGCCTGAACGCAAGATGCACGTACACATGATATAGGAACAGAAACCAAACAGGAAAAGACCTACAAGCTTTAATATACAGACAGATAATAAGAAGACTAGGACCAGGGTACCCAATGCTAATTAAAGACAGAACAGCGACAACTCCAGACATTTGCCTTGCAAACAATAACATTTCTCTTAACTACCACATGGAACCTGTAGATCTTATCTGCAGCGAACACACAGCAACACTACTCACCGAGAATCAGCAGCCAATACAAATACCCGCCAAAAAATGGAAGGCATACCATAGAGCAGACTGGGAAAAATACAAACAAGAATTGAATGACTACGCATCAAATAGACTAAATGAAGCTACTTTAGAAGAAATCGAAGGCGAGCTGGAAAAAATAAGGACGCGAATACAAACAGCTGATACCATTGCAATACCCAGAAACACATACAAAACAGTTAAATACTTTATATGGAAATAGGAAATGAAAGCTAAGAATGCATAAATAAAAGCGATAAAGAGGACATAATAATACACAGAACGTCAAGGGAAAAATACCGCAATTTGAGAACGTAAAAGAGAGAACTACTAAGCGCAATAACGGACAAACAAAGAGAATACTGGAATATAGCCGTTCAAAATATTGACAACGAGCTATTAGTCAGGATTGATATACTTTTAATAGTCATTCTTACGTTCATTTTTGAAATAACAGCCTTAGCGTTGACAAATTGACCAATCAGCTTTTAGACATAAGCACTGTAATAATTGTCCAATCAGCGCCATAATAGATTTAAAAGGCTACTAACGCTCAAACCGTTTGTACATAAACACGGCTGAAGTCCATTTTTCCCATTGGACTGCCTTTGTCACTTGTGGAATTCTACTCTCGCGGATCTCGAAGAATCGGTAAAGAAGGTTATTAAACAGATTCAACCTGTGCTTTAGCTTCCTTAACACATATAAGTGTTACTTATTTACAAGGATTTACTGACTTGAACAAGAACTCGAAGTGAAAAACCGTAGTGACAAAAAATGCAAAAACAAATAAATCTGATATTGCCTAATACGGTAATAAAATATACAGCACAAAAGTGATTTATTATTAGATAAGTGCCCAGATGCTCACCAAACACTGGAAGTAGTATAAATAGTGAACACGTTAAATAAACATTGACAAACATTGTTCGCCTAGTGCCTTTTAATACAAAAGTGGGACCGATTGCCCCAAAGTTGAAACAAGTGATCCAATTAGTGAACGCCATGCTTATGCTTCCCAGGGGACTTATATAATTCAAAATAAATAAGTTAATACATAAAAACCTAAGGGCTGATATAAGTGATTAAACGCATTAAACCGTTAGAATCAGTGCTCCTAACGGTACTCTTCAACAAAGTGAAAACAAAAGTTTTTAATTACCTAAACTCACCACCGGAGACTTGTGTGTAAATAATTAACAATCTACTTACACCGACCCCTTACCAAACCGTGCAAGTGAACAATCGTGAGAAATAACTAACGTGCTATATCCTAATCATAGAAGAAAACTCAGAAGAAAGGTACGTGGACAAGGACATATAAAATTCTTTATTCTATATCTTTCTCTCCCCCTCCCCCCGCCACTATCCAACAAGGTCTCTAAATAATATAAAATTACTTTCAAGTAGGCAAGTTATAATGTCCCCTCCCCCATCCTTTTACTTCCATTAATACAAACTGCAAGGGTATCATGGCCCACTAAATCCACTACAATTATGCGGGAAACTACAAGGATCCCTCTCAAAGCCCTAACCAGGAAAAAGCCCGACAGAGGGAAAGTATTATCAACAATATATTTCCAACTAAATATTGCTTTAGTGAGATTAATTGATACTCCCCGAGGCTATGTAGAACTGTGTCAAAATGAGAAGGACGTCGAAGCCCCGACGACACAAAAGACAGTGGACGTTCTGAAAAATATCGGACTAGCTCCCAAAATCCCTCCCCAAATACTAACACATAGAAGCGTTATATGTAGACGTCTAGACCCATGGGTCGGGTCTCATGACACTGAAGAATTAAAAAAGAAGTTGAAACCAACCACAGTTGGGCTTCAGGGATAGAAATCATCAAATTTAAAGAACATACACATGTCTTTAGAGTCGTATTTAGAGATACAGGTATGGCTCAAAGAGTCACTGAGACAAGACTGTTGATTTTCAATGTGAGGATCACTCCCGATCAAATAGAGAGGGAGGAGTTCACAGAGATTCAGATCTGTTTCAGATGCTATCGCATGGACGACCACCTCACAAGAGCATGTAAACAGGAGACCAAAAAATGCTCTGAATGCAGTACGGATGACCATAATTGGAGGAGCTGCAATAGCGAACGGAAAAGGTGCCTGAATTGCGGCGGAGACCACCGCCCCCTCGCAATGACATGTCCCTTCAAAAAAAGCATAATAAAAGATAAACGAGGAAAAAGACAGGAAGAATAACAGAAGAAAAACACGTACGTCCAGGTTGCGAAAGCATCCACGGCGGTAGCATTTAGAAAACGAAAACTCAACGCAGATAATGGCCTGTATTTATTACGCCCACATTGCGAACCTATCAAGACCAGGGACGTTCAAGACGGAACTGAATATGATGCTGAAAGACAACGGAATGCCTCAAATGTGGTTCCCCGACAATCCTCCATCAGAAGTCCTGAAAGTTAAACTTGTTGAACCCACCCAGGTTCAACTACCAACTCAAGCAGGAAGAAATGCCTCAAACTGCAGGGATCCAATAATTGCTGCACAGGAAGCGAGAAAGAACGCGAAAACAAACAAGAAACTAGAAAAACAATATCATAATGCAAAGGAGATGGAAACAGAGACAAAACAGGAACAAAAAATAAAAAAAAACTCAGAACGTGCAGCCAGGGACCAAAAGAGGTCCAACAGCCAACAGAGGAAAAGATCCCCGACGTCTACTCCGAGAAAAAAAACCAACAGATAAATGCAAAAAGGATAAATCTCAAACTTTTCGCCACAGAGAACACTCTCTATCCCAAGGAATACCATGTTAAGGCCATCACCGAGAGAATCATAAACGAGAAAATCAAATGGCAATACGAAGACCAAATGCCAGAGAATCGGGTTGAAGAGTCCCTTTATCAAGGAAAAATTAATATACATCAGAAATTTTCAATAATATCTCCCAGAGTGAGTTTAATAAAAAGCAAAACGCTATATCTAGAACACCCCCTTCACCAGGTAAACAGGGTCAAAGCAAGACAGAAGAGAAGACTAAAAAAGGTACAACCAAGGTAAAACAAAACAACAAGCAAAACAGAGGACATTTTCTACAAAATCGACACTGCAAATAGAAACCTAAAAATAATGTACATGAATGTAAATGGTTGGACAAGAAAAAGTGCCTAGTAAGGAAATATAATTCAGAACCTTGACCCGGATATTATTTTAATATCCGAACACGGCATCAACACAAAAAAACAAAGACATGAAAATCCTCAGATACCAAGTTTATACAACAAGCCATACAGATGAGACCTTCGACTGGGCGGCGATAGCAATCCAAAATGGCCTCATGCACAAACTTCTACCTCCATTAGATGAGTCATACGTAGCAATAGAGGTCCAAACTACCATAGGGACCCTAACTATTGCTACTGGGTACCAACCCCCAAGAAGGGGGTTCATTCCTATCCATAACTTCCTGAATCTGTTTGCCCATAAGAAAACGGTGATGTTCGCCGGAGACTTAAACGCAAGATGCAGGACCGCTGAGTACAACAGCACCAACGCGGCGGGAAGAAATATGGAACTCCTTCTAGAGCGAAACGTAGCAATGCGCATTGGACCAGAGTTCCCGACCCAGCAAGAGGTGCAACTAAGCCCAGCATAGTATTAACAAGCTCAAGGTTTCCTTACAACTATCACATCATCCCCGAACCCGTACTACCCAGCGACCACGAAGCATTAACCATCACACTGTTAACAAGCCTAATTCAAATACCAATAAGGGAAAGGAAGTCATATGCGCAAGCAGACTGGGGGGCCTACCAGGCTGTTTGCAAGAACTACGTTCCAGCAAGCCTAGAGGAAGCTACACCAGAAGAAATTGATGAGATGAAAATATTGGAGGCAGATAGGATCACTATCCCAAAGGTAAAATATAAAACCCTACCTGCTCCAAAATGGACACCGGAAATGATTGATATTCAAGAAGAATACATAGGCTTAGTGAACGCAATCAACAGATGGGGACCAAACAGAGACCGCCACCAGATGAGGCGTGAAACCAAAGAACACCTCTACCAACTGATCATACAGCAGCAAGCAGAAATTTGGGACCGACTCATTGAAGAACTCGATGAAGAAATGGACCTCAGAACGTTCTGGCAAACTGTGAAAAGATACAGAGGAAAACCAGCAAACAAAAGAACGAACATCAAGAATCTGGAAGGTGAAGTGATCACTGAACCAAAAGAGATGGATGTAGAATTTAGAGAAGACTGGTCAAACATATTTAAAATTTCCCCTAAGGCAGAGGAAAATTTGGACACAGAGTTTGCGAACGGGATAATAGACAAGTTGAATGAGAAATAGAACGAACATATCCGTCTAATAACGCTACAGCGGAAAGACCCATGGTGGGCCTCAGGAAAAAGATCTCCCTACAGGAATTAAACGAAACCCTAAAAACCTTTACGCAGCGTGCCCCAGGACACCCAGGCTTAACGGAAACAAACTTCAGTAACGCTCCCCCCAACATAAAACAAGGATTTACTAATATCATGAACGCGGCCCTCAAGACGGGATACTTTCCCGATGTCTGGAAACTATCAAAAATGATATTCATTTCTCAGTCGGGGAAGTCTCCAATCTGCCCGGTAGACTACCACCCGATCTCTCTCCTCGAATTTGGAGAGAAAATTTTCGAAAAAATCATCGCTTACAGTGTGCAATCCTACCTGGACGTCAATAATATGCACAATTGTCAACAACACGGAATTAGAAGGCAGAGAGGTACGGACACAGCACTAGCGATGATAACATAGAAATTAGCCTAAACAGAAAAAGAGAGGAAGCACGCTGATCTAGTATTGAGGGACGTCAGGAAAGCATTCGATAAAGTATGGCACATATGACTACAGTTTAAGATCTTCCAAATGGGACTCAAAACCAGATTGGAGAAAATAACCTGTGATTACGTCATGGACAGAAGAGCATTCATCAAGATCGGGGAGTACCAAGGACCAGAATTTCAACTGGAAGAGGGCGTCCCCCAAGGTCGGTGTTTGAGTCCACTGATCTACTCGATATTCACTAGAGACCTCCCTAGTCCTAGGCTAGAGGAATCTTTGTATATCCAGTTCGCCGACGACGTGACACAGATTGTGGTCTTCCCATATAAAAATGAAAGGACAATGGCAAGGATGACAGCATATGAAATAAAGAACCTAAATATATACGAACGCTGCTGGAAAATCGCAACTAATTTGAACAAGTTTACCATCATTCCAGTTAAAAAAAATAAAATAGCACCAATTTATGTAGGAGATGTGAAATATCCATACAAGAGACCAGGCACAGTACTAGGCTTAAAAACAAATACTACGGGATGTAAAGTCCAAATAAATAGCATAACTGCACGTACGAGTCAGGATATCAGAGAACTACTCGTATTTCGATTCAAAACCCTAAGAAGAAACAATAAAAAGAAAATATACTCTGCCTACATCAGACCAAAAATACTGTATCTGCCCATGACATTAGCGGTCATTCCAAAGACTTCGATAATTCAATTGCAAAGAGTGCAAAATAAAGCACTCTTAATAATAAATAACACTAGGAGAAGAGACAGAAACGCCAACAGACACTACACGAAGAAACCAACATCAGACCGATAAACAAGGGGCCCTCAATATTTGGCAGAAGGTGGAGAGGAACTCTGACTCAGGTTTCATCAGAAATCACTGGAATTCCCGACCTACTACGGAACCAGGTTCGGAAAAGATTTCCCAGTAGTAGAACAGCTGCACGGCACAAACAAGACCAGATCTACGCATAAAACTACCGGATAAGCAATATATCGCAAAGATACCCAAAACAATCAACAAAGTTATCGAACACACAAACAAAAAGACTTGAAAGCTACTACGTACAAATGTTTTTTTGTACAAACTAATAGTCATACAATTTGATCAAATTAAAATATATATATATATATATATATATATATATATATATATCAGACTAACACAAATGTTAGTAAAACTATAAAGGCCTTGAAGTTAAAATAACAAAGATGAAAGAAAAAACAACAAATACATTAGCGAAAAGAGACAGGGATACCCTTTCCCCAGGGACCTAACTATCTTTTATCTATCCCTTATCCCAAATTTGGTCACTAAACCCTTCTACTAACTAATTAACTATTTCTCTATCTACTTAGTTTCTCCACTTTTTATGCCCAATGTCCAATTTCCGAATTTTTAGAGTACTGACTGCGTAGAATTCTTGGTTTATTCATCCGACAACTACCTCAAAATCAGCAAAGGAGGGAAAGTTAAGGGAGAGATTACCCAAATACGCCTCCGAAATTACGAAAGAGATATACTCATTTTCACCATTCACCATCACCATTAAATTCATCTTTCTTGTTAGCGGCCCCACTTAAGCAGATGGCTGCTTAAGCCCCCGGCACCGCCCCTTACGTGAACTGCCGTCGGATGTGACAGGGGATTTCCATTCATAATTCGTCCCAACTATACCAGACAATAGCATGGCCATAATTGTGGACATTGTAGGAAGCTGGTTTGAGGAGTAGCCCACAGTAGATAACAATGTCAGAAACAATTCCGGATAAGGGACGGACTGCTACCTCCGCTGCTCATCACAGTTTCCTTCCAGGACCATAGAGGGACATACAACCGTCTATATGGTATGTCAAAATGCGGGCGCGATTAAAACACCCTCGGAGGGGCGGCGTTGTAAATATGTCCGCCATACAATCACACCACCGAGAGGATCCCACCCGGATTCATATCATCCATTATTATCATTCACCTTAAGGCAAATTACCTTTTCATTCAGGCGGCGGTTTATCGAGCGGGTGCTCTCTTCTCTCAAAAATCAACTCAACAAATAATTTCTTAAATAAATAACAGAAAATCATACACACTAGTGAGTCCCTAAAAAGAGCAGATAAAGGTCAAATACAGAAAAGAGTGCGCTCCCCTCCTCAAGGGGTGTTCACCACCATAATGGCGACCCAAAGTGACGCGAGGGTCCCACTAAGATGTCTAAGCGGCCAGGAAAAACCGGACAAGGGCAAGGTGTACGAGACCCTATTCGGGAAGATAAGCGTGAAAGTTCTAATGCTAATAGATACGCCGGCAGGATACGTCGCAATATGCGCAAGCGAAAAAGACCTGGAAGCAATAACAAAGGAGGAAGGGATTAAAACCCTTAAGAATATAAACCTCCAACCAACTACGCCTCCTCAGATCCAAGCACACAGGAGTGTGGGGTGCAAGAGGCTGGAGCCCTGGATCGGCCAGCACAATAAAGAAGAAATTAAGGAGGAGATTGAGAAGAACCAGCAATGGGCGTGGAAGGCTGAGATTATTAAGTTTAGAAATAACAGAGATAACAGAGAGTACCACCATGTGTTCAAAATCATCTTCACAGACACAGAGATGGCGACAAAGGCGAAGGAGAGAGGGCTACTTCTCTTCAACGCAAATATAAGTGGTGAGCAAATCGAGCGGGAGGAATTTACCCCAGTGCAGATTTGCTTCAGACGCTACCGACTTGAGCATCACACCCCGAAGGACTGCAAGGAGCAGGAGTCAACCTGTTCCAGATGTAGCCAAAAAAGCCACGGCTGGCGTAAATGCGCAGCTAAAGAAGAGAAGTGCCCAAACTGCGGACAAAGACATGGGGCAATGGTGATGTCCTGCCCCAGAAAAAAAGGAGATCTTGAAAAGAAAGGCGGAAGAGAAAAAGGCAGAAGGAACTAGGAGGGTGAACAGCTCCTACGCCCAAGTTGCAAAAGCCGCCCCCCCCCTCAGGAAATATAGAGAACATCGCCGCGCAGATAACTTACGTAAAGTTAGGAAAGGAGGATAAAAACTAATCAACCTCCACGACGTAAATACCTGCCGATCCGTAACTTTTACAACCTCTTCGGGCGCGGGAAACTAACATTGCTTGGCGGTGATCTAAATGCCAGATGCAGTGTATCAGGCTACGGAAGCACCGACCAAAGGAGAAGAAAGCTGAGGCTGCTACTCGAAAGAGACAGACTTCAGAAATCCGGGACAGATTTCCCCAATTTTTTAGACTTGGAAGAAATCTTCAAGAAAATTAAGCTCACCGAAAAGTTCACAGCCGGGAAAGGAGGAAAAGGCGAGGGAACTTCAAGAAAACGCAATCGATTTTTACCTTTTCCCCACGGGGACTTCAAGAACAAGATCTATTTTGTACGGAGCCACGTATACCCGACCCATGATATAGTACTGCATACTGGAGAGTTTAACTTCCTATTTACGAAAGAGAAATAGTACAAAGTGAGAAGTTTGTCTTCCCATTTATAACGTTCAATGTGTGAACCGTTTAAAATTTTCAAACGAATGTTTACTAGGTTTGACCACCCCAAAACAATGTTTATACAGAAAATGGAAATAAGACAGTGATAGTGAATACCAAATTAATATCGACTATTTAGTCGAGAGGAAAAGAGTCGGAAGGTGAGATGAAATGAGACGGAAAGAAAGGAAAGGACCATCTAGTCACCCGGAGATTATACACACACCTATACACTAACACATACACATGCCTACTTTTAAATTAAACACTATACTGTCATAACTATTACTAAATTCTATCTTAAAAACCTTAAAAAAGAGAGTTATCGATAGCTCGGAATTCTTAGACAAAGTACTTTGGTAGATTTACCTCACATTACCCGGCAAAGGAGGTAACGGTTCAGGATTATTTTTTCAAACTGGTTTTTAATTTTTAGAAGCCAGTAATTAAAAAAGAGAGAAATACAGTCGTACTCATCATCACCATTCATCACTAATATTTATCTTTCTTTTTTAGCGGCCCAACTTAGGCAGATGACTGCATAAGTCCCCGGCCCCACCCCCCTACATGAACTGCCACCAGATGTGAAAGAGAATTGCCATTCCTGTTTCGTTCCAATTATGCCGGGCAGTTACTATGGCATAAATGGGGGCATTGAAGGAATCTAGTTTGAGGAGTAGCCCACAGCCGATAACAATGTCAGAAACAATTCCAGAGAAGGGACGGACTGCAATCTAAGCTGCTCATCCTAGCGGGAGTCCCTTCATGGACCATAGAGGGACATACAACCGTCTCTATGGTATGTTGGGATGAAGTCACGATTAAAACACCCTCGTGAGGGGGTCGTTGTCAATAATTCCGTCATACAATCACGCCTCCAAGAGGATCTCCCCGGATTCATCTCATCTATCGTTATCATTCATCCCCCGAGTCGGCGGGTCAGTGAGGGGGGAGGGGGCTCTTATCCCCAAGGCAAATAATTTTAAAACTATAAGGAAAAACCCCCAAACTCTGAAAAAATATACAAATTTGTGAGTCCCCATACAGAAAACAACAAATAAGCTACGTGAGAAAGTAAGTGCACTCCACTCTTCAAGGGACTGTACACAGGCCAAAATGGCGGACTCCAGGGCCGTAAGGGTCCTGAGTAGTTATTTTCCTGTAAATACTTCAAGACTAATCCACGCTCTTACCTGAATAAAGCCTTTGTGAATACAGCTCAAAATTTACCCCTCACCTTTAAATGAAGCAACGATCACCTGATTACCCAGCCTACCAAGCGACCCAAGTGAGAGAAATAATCTCGCACCTATAATGTATTAAGCGGTCATATATAAACTTTTGTAATTTTGAGAGCTCTAGAGGGAATCATTCTTTCGTCCAGATTATTAATATTATTATTATTATTATTATTATTATTATTATTATTATTATTATTATTATTATTATTATTATTATTATTATTATGTAGCAATTATAAGATTTAATAGTTATGTAAGAATTGATCAAATATGTTAATGGAAGTTGAGAGAACCAATTTTATGTTATAGGAACCGATTAAATATATAAATTTATTATAATTGGTTCTTAAAAAGACCACATCTATATATTCGAGCTATTATGTAAAAAGGGAAATGGACTGCGTCTAAGTCTAAGGATGAATTCTTTTATCAAGAAACTACCATATAAAGACGAGTCCAAAGCTCCCGCCGAATAAAGAATATTGAATCCAGCTCCAAGATTTCTTTTACCTTTAGAGGAGGTCTGCGATCACCAATTTAGCCAGACTCCTAATCAAGAAGAGAGCTTGCTATTTTGGAGTCCTAGTCTTGTGAATACAAGGCATTCACTGAGGCAGCGACCAGGCAGCCACTCAGCCTAATTAAGAAGCCCATTTGGCTAGCCCAAGAGTGGTACCGAAATTCGGTGACAATCACCATTGGTAATTGCACCACTCTGGAAGAGGCTTACCCCAGTTACCTTCTGACCACCACCGAAAAGTGTTCGAGGGATAATCAATTTAACTGCCTAAATTTAGTTTTTTTTAAAGAGTAAAACAGTAAATGTTCGGTGATGTAGAAAGAATATCGGTTTTGCTAGACCGAAGTAAAATGTACAAGGCCAGTAAATTAATTATGGAAAGTTAAGTGTACATAGTTGCTGTATATATTAATTAAAAAAGGGAATTTGCTCAATATGCTTAGCAAGTTTTGTAAGCGCCAATTGCAAAGCTCAATAGGTTCGGAATTGAAACCCACGGATGTGTAGCATGATGACCTATTTTGCTTGTAACAGGTAGGCGAATAATTATGCACGTCCAAATTATATGAAAGAGAAATTGCGGTTCGTATAAATAAGAATAAATCCTTATGTGATATATATATATATATATATATATATATATATATATATATATATATATATATATATATATATATATATATGAGAAACTCACACACAAAGTAGCGTGTGAGTGGAGCAATAAATGCAAAAAATCCCATAGGAATATGAAAGGCGGATTCCAAGTACTTTCGAACTGTTCGATTCATTCTCAAGGAATGAGTAGAATTTTTTGCATATATATATATATATATATATATATATATATATATATATATATATATATATATATATATATATATATATCATATTTGTTAGATAATAATGTATAGGGTTCACCCATGTAAAATAATAATGTGAAACAATAATAGATATAGCATTGTTTTAAAATAATAATATGGTTTCTCCCTTGTGAGTAATAAGACAAGAGTGCGTTGGAAGGCATAATAGGTTCCACCATGAAGACTCACAATGTGTATCATGGGAACCCTATAAAGCCTTGTTAACGGCACCAGTGAGTACAACGACAAGCCGGACGTCTTCACACGCTCTGGGAGACGAGTTACTTTTTTCTAGAGACCTAGCATTAACCTATTTTTGAATCCGGTTAAGGTCATTGCATTGCCATGGTTTATCATAATAAAAGAGGAAGAGGCTATGGAGAGCATGGCCTTGGCATTAAAATTGCACCAGAAAAGTACCTCTCAGGAATAGGGAAAATTATATCAAATGTACACGCGTGTTATATATGCAAATTTTGTTGAAGACCATGGTGTATTTCTTCTGAATTAATTTCTTTGGCAACTTTCTCTTCTTCTAACTATATTTTTTATTCCAAAACGAAGAACATCTGTTAAACATCAAGCAGCAATTTGAGGAGAACTCCATGTTAAAATTCACTTATGAATTGAGCACGGGCAATAAATTCCCTTCGTGGACGTTGAAGTTCAAAACATCAATGGTAGTTACATCACTAAGGAACATAAAAAAAGTAGGGACATGGGAAGATGCCTCAATGTAGAGAGTGAATGCCCAGGAAGGTATAAAGTAAGCGTAATCGGCTCATACATCCACCGAACACATAAATGCTGCTCTACGTGGGAACTTTTCCACCAAGAGATAGCACGTGTAAAACAAACACTCGTGAATAAGGGTTTCTCAAACAGCATGATTGACAAACAACTCCAATCATTTTTAAATAAACATTGCAAAGATACGGATAAAACTGAAAGTAATCAGGGAGAAGTCAACAACATCAAAGTGTATTACAGAAATCAGATGTCCACGGCCTGTAAAATAGATGAAAAAAACATCAAGGAGATTATTAACCGTAACATCAAGGTTAAAAATCAAATGGATAAAATTCAATTCATCATATATTATAAAACAACAAAAGCCAGCAATCTCCTGATGAAAAACAAAGGCTGCTTAAACTCCTCGAATCTCGAGTCAACCAACATAGTTTACGAGTTCATCTGCCCTGATAAAGACTGTAAGCTTTATAACATCGCAAAATATATTGGCATGCCAACTACTACACTTTCGAAATTGTTAACTATGCATATGCAAAGCGGAGGGCCTAAAAATCATATGGATAGTGTACCTAATATTAATCTAATGAGAGATATGCTAGTTGACAACACCGGTATTAAAAGAAAAGAGGTTAATAAAGCTAGGCTGAATATCTTAGAAGCCATATTAATAAACGAAGATAAGCCGGCCATCAACAGTCATGCGACTAGCTGGAATCGCGCATTAAAACTATTTTAAAATTTCCCTCACAGGAGTGGCCCATTTCCTCTAACGTTACGTTTAACCAAGGCAGAATAAATACCCCTTAAAAATCGTTTTCTTTCCCTCTTTCAGGTCCTCACTCCACTCATTACATCAGTAATGGAGGCAAGAACATATCAAAACGCTCCGAAGATGATCGAATAAGATCGAAAGCTTAGCAATTTAGTTTGGTTTTTACCAAATACATTCATTTAAAAAAGAGATTAATACAGGACAAGTGATCCACCATCTACAAGATGGAATAAAAAAGATAGGTAGAAGAAGAGAAAGTTGCCCAAGGAAATTAATTAAGGCGAAATACACCATGGTCTTCAGCAAAATTTGCATTCAAGAAAGACTGCTACCCAACTACACTAATATATATATATATATATATATATATATATATATATATATATATATATATATATATATATATATATATATATACTCGGCCCTCTATTTAACGAACCCTGTTCTAACGGACCACAAAATCTCAACGGACAAATACCCAGCGACGAACATTATGTCCGTTGCTGGCTAGATTTAGCGTCGTGTTGGATTGTTCACCCATATAAAGGGAACGTAAACTGGATATAAACCATCGTATAGAGGGGTTAGTTTTATCTTACATTGTTTAATAAATAACTAGTAAATAGTAGTAACCCTACTGAGTACGAGAGGAACCGAGGGTTATGACCAATGATGTACTAATCGATTGAAAAATCACCTCATTAAAAAAAAAAAGCTTGAATACCACTCAGTGCTGATTCTTTACCAGACACTTGGAACCTATTTCCGAATGGAAATTACAATAAGAGACCCAAATTCAACTCTTTCCTTTTCTTTTAATCCGAAGGTTAAAGTAAGGAAATACGCAGTGGTGGGCAGTCCGTCAGTACCGATGACGGAAGGTCCGTCAGTCCGTCACTGACGGACTCCCGTTTCGCTGGCGGACTGACGACTGACCGAAGCTTTGAAACACTGACGGAATAAGCCCCGACGGAAGCAATTTTCGGCCGTCACCCGAACCGTCACTAACACGAAAAGCGAAGACGACCTTCGGGAAATAATATTTCCGTCAGTCGTCAGCGAAACGGGAGTCCGTCAGTGACGGACTGACGGACCTTTCGTCATCGGTACTGACGGACTGCCCACCACTGGAAATAAGTATATATAAATGTGGGGAAATCGATATCCCACCCTAAAAACAGAGGCCCTGTTCCGTTACCGCAGCGTCCCGACGCTAGGCGGTGTAACCCGATTCTTTCCCCCTCCCCCATCTCTCCCCTCGACCCGCTAGATACCAGACGCCACATTCAAACCTGAGAAGTACGAATCAATAAATTTATGTCACAGCGTGCATAAACAATACCAAGGGGAGGAGAACAGGTGCAAAAAACAATGTTTAAACAGGCCCTATTTTCCCTAAGATAGGAGATCGAGTTAGACATCAAAACGACAAAGTCCGGCCGCAGTGCCCGGCACACACACAGGGAATCGAACAGAACTTAAGAAGAAGTTCATTTTGAGTCAGTTCCTGGTGGTCATACCGAAAATTAGACTATTGTATACAGAATCACTCTCATACATCTCTCGCCAGAGAAACCCCCTATCTCTGTACCTAATGCCATCCACCGAAATCACCTGTGGTTCCAAGTCAATCTTCCCGCCAGACAAACGGCTGTGCGTCTGCGACGACACCCCCGCGTCGAACTGCAAACCACTTCCCCGTCTTCATAAGATCTAAAGGCAAGGTCATTCCGCAGCGATTCCTTATTAATATTACAAGCCAAATGCATAAATTAAAAACTGTTAACACGAGCGCATGAAAGTTATGGTCATAAAGTCTAAGGCTACTATCATTGTAGAAATACTTTGATTTTAGCCTCGTACTCAGCTGGGAAAAACACCCGCAATTCTTCATTTTTTCGTATTTTTCAAAATGACGAATTGTTGGGTATCTTGATACCCAGGTAAGTGAAAACCGTAGTCGCGTGTTACAAAATAAAAACAAAACCTTAGTTGGCGAGGTTAATATAGCTAGTAGTGCATGGCTTAAAAATATTATAGGCGAGTTATAAAGTGGTATAACAAAAACAACTTGCTCTAGCATAAGTTTTACTTAGCGATGAAATAACATTGATAAGGCAAAGTTAATACCAAATGGCAAAAAAGTAAGTGACGAACGCGTTTCATGTAGCCGATCTTGGTTCATTAGTCATTTGCTAGTAACTCCCGAAGCTTTCGTAATTACAATTCCAGGTCCGCATGCGCACGATTGATATCAATCCGCAGAAAAGCCATAAGGTACGAGAGACGATTGTGAAATGTCGATCTATTAAAGTTATCTACCTTCTGTGGTGGAATTTTATTGTATACCGGTATAAATCTTATGTAAGTATTTTCAAGCAACGGACTTTTTCAAACAACGGACCACCCTTCACTCCTTTTAATCCGTTAAATCGAGGGGTGAGTGTATTAATCCAACAAACCGCAAGAAACAGAAAAACAGGATAGTTTTTTTCGGAGATAGTTATTTGATAATTCACAAAAATTCCGTACAGGGGTGGGATTCGAACCAAGCACACTGAGGCAGCGAGCAACTGCCTTGATATCAATTAAACAGTTCCTTAGATCACGGGGCTACGCGGAAGTGGAAGACAAAAATCTTCCGAATAAACAAGCTTTTAAGGCACGCTTCGCAAGGTCGATCGGGACTATGAAAGAGAGAGAAATTAATTGGGAATTCAAAGGACAAAGGAGAATTGAGGTAAACACACGGCGAAATATACAATGTATAAATCTTTCATAAGCGCGAAAGAATGATGAAATGAATCCAACAAACCGCAAGAAACAGAAAAACAGGATAATTTTTCTTCGGAAAAGTTATTACCTAATTCAAAAAATTTCCGTACAGGAGTAGGATTCGAACCAAGAACAGTGAGGCAGGACATCTAAATATGTATAGAATCGAACTCTGAAGACTCCGAATGTCCTGGGTGTTCCCAAGGCAAATATATCGGAAGCTCCGTGAGAACTCTGAAAGCAAGATTCTCTTCTCATATGGGCATAAGTAATAGAATCGGCAGGATACTTGAAACCAAAGAAAATTCAGCGATAAGGCATCACGTAATAAAGTGTAAAAGTGATATCTCCTTAGAAGACTTTGAAATTCTAAATTCGCACAAATGTCCCATTACCCTTCCAATCCTAGAAACAGTAGGTGAGCGTTATCACGATAACGATATCGGGTTATCCGATATTCTTTTCGCGTTATCGATTAATCTATCGCCGATACTTTTGGTTCCAAACTAGCGATAATCGATAATTTCAGTTCAGTTTTTAGTTCCAGTTGAGCACAGGGGCGAGCCGCGCGTCCCTTGGAGGCAGAAATATGTAGGTCCGAGCTGGGAGGAGGATCCTCAAAACCTATGAGGAAATGAAGCAAAGCCTCACCAGGTAAGAAACTAAGAAAGAGTATTCAAATATTTTTACTATTGTATTATAAAATAACGCTATATATAGTCAATAATCAATATTGTATTATAATTTTGGATTTATCAATTCTTTTGTCGGTTCGCCTCCTTGTTAGCTGAATTCATTTGGGTGTGGGTTGCGGGACGCAGTTTGGTGCTTTTGGGTCGGCCTGGAACACGTAACCCGTTCTTTGGCAAGGTTTGTGATTTTGTATATTAGGTTTTTGTCATTTTTTGCTTCAATTATTCGTTTAAAATTCATTTTAAAACAATTATATATAATCATTAGATTTATAAATTATAGCGCCCCTAACTTAATAGATTTTAGCAATTATACACTCGCTAACTAATTTAAATATTTAAAATCCTTCCCTAGTCTCCCTATTGTAAATTTGAGCACCATTTCTAAATTTTCCCTTTAACACTAACATTGCAATTCAAAGCTAATACTAGCTAGTAAAGTTCGAGATGTACATTTAGCAGTGTGCTCTTTTAACAGTGCAAAATATTTTGTTCGTTTATTTGTATTTTAGGCCTAAGAAGATGACCGTATTGTGGTCGAAACGTCGCCGGTAAATAAAAAGGATGATGCCAGCTATTTTCCTCGCCTTGGAATTTCTGTTAAACATTATATATATATATATATATATATATATATATATATATATATATATATATATATATATATATATATATATATATATATATATATATATCATAATACGAATCCTCCCTGGTTAAAGAATTAACTTAGAGCACTCTTAGAGTAAAGTGGAACGGATTTACTCATGTACGTATCAAACGTACATCGGTACTCGGCCGTAAACCACGACAATATATATATATATATATATATATATATATATATATATATATATATATATATATATATATATATATATATATATATATATATATATATATATATACGTGTGAATTTGGGCAGTATATTTTCATTATAACATGTTTTATTAAACGCCACCGCTAGTTTCGAAGTAATAATTCTTTTTTCAATCTTCTCGATTTGTCTTATATTCGCGTTTTCTTCATTGTTTAACCTGTGGATAAGCGTACCGAAGTTCATCACGGTCTGATGCATGTTATTTGGCCAAAGGTAGAAGTAAATTAATGTAATTTAGCACTTTCTTTAATTTAACTGACGCGTTTTGATACATCGAGTATCATCTTCAGAGTTACAATGGGGAATTATTACAAAGTATTCAGTGTCTATATGTTACAAAATGTATTAACAAAATTACGAACGAAACTATAGACGTATAGGCACGTTGGATCCAGGTGATAAAAGGTGGGAGAAGTAGGTAGCCAGAGAGGGGGAGGGGGGATTAAACTGCTTGCCAAAGGGGATTAGTGTCTAGGGGCAGCTCTGAGTACACCTGTCCCTCCGTTAGCTTTTCTTGTGCTGGACAGGACTTCATTGGAGTTAGACTGTATGTTTAAATTCAGTAGTTTCTCTTGGATATATATAGCTACCGAATTTAAACATTCAGTCTAACTCCAATGAAATCCTGCCCAGGGTACGCCGTCTTTAGCTCTGTCCGCAGGGCGGGATTTCTTCGACCCCCGTTAATCCGTTGTCCCGTGGTCATGGACCCAAGGCCTCTAAAAATTGACGCCTATTACAATTATACGGATGAATGATATAATTAAATTGATAATTGCTAAGGAATACAACGTAATGCAATGTATGTAAAGTAGAGTGAATGTAAAGTGCAGTGAGGTAAGGTATGGTAAAATAACTAAGATATGGTAACTATGATGTGGTAACTAAGATGTGGTAACTCTCATGTGGTAACTATGATGACTAAGATAACTATGATGGGCTGTGAATTGGGAACTTGATGCTGAGAATGGCGCGAGACGAGCTATTTCATAATTCAATTCTCTCATTGTGTATTCGTTGATTTTGTAAATATATTCATTTTGTTTATTGTCCGTTTTTCTTACAAACCTCGCGTCCATAGTTTTCTAAATTCAATTCACGTCAGTCGTTAGGCCTAAATATTAGCAGACGACTATTCCATCCAGTTCCACAAATGGTTTTCAAATAGCTATCTAGGATGATTTATTAACTAAAATCAATCCCACTAATAACCAAACACCATAAAATGGTGCCCAGAGCCTGGAGGAGAGCGTTAGCCCTTCATTTCTTCAAAATAGGCTCCGTTTCTAGGAGGGTTTTTTTAATAGCGTACGAGAAGTGCAGGCAAGCGGCTTAAAAGCTTCGTTTTAATGAGTCTTTTTGAGACTCAGGATGGCCAAGTGGATTCGCCGCTGGCTAACAATGCTTCAGCGACGCGGGAAGCTGTTTGCAACTGTTAGCCAGCGGTGAATCCACTCGGCCATCCTGAGTCTACAAAAAGATTCATTCGAACGAAGCTTTTAAGCCGCTCGCCTGCTCTTCTCGTACGTTATACCGTTTATCCTGCCTACAAGTGCATAACCAATCGACATTTGGAGACAGATTGAATTATACTGCGTAATAAACAGACGCCGATAACTTCAAGCCAAATAATACCATTCATTCCACCTACCTTAAACAAGTGGCCTACCAATAAACTTGAGGTGGCCTTACCTATAAACAAGTAGCACCCACACCAATAACTTATTATTATTATTTATGAAAGTTGCTCTACTTATTTTATATTATTTGCAAATGAATAATCGTGAGCGTGTCTTTATAAGTCTAGGCACTACAAATGCGTACTTAGTGGGGAAGAAGTGTAAGAAAATGGCGTAGTATATGATTGGTATGGTAGGTAGAGAAAAGGTGCATGAATGGATAATGATGAGCAGGAATAGAGAAGGGTTAGAGTGGGATACAAGAAAGTGGAAAGTTGAGATTGGTAGAGAAGTGAAAGACATGTGACTTAGAAAGTGGAAGAATGAAATAGAACAAAAGCAAACCCTGGAATCGTACAAGGAGAAGGAATCCCCAGATTACGTGAAGTGGTATGATGGAAGCCTGTGTGGTGCCCTACTCTTCCGAGTGAAGGCCCAATGTATGGATGTAAATGCAAGGAACTATAGATGGGCTGCAACTCAAAGCCAGGTATGTCAGATGTGTGAATTAAGGGAGGATGAGACTTTGGAACATGTAGCACTTGAATGTGAGAATTATGATAGAGACAAAATGAAGATGATGCACGTTATCCTGACTGAATGTGGCTATGAAATACATGAAGTAATTGGAAAAAAAATGGAGAAGAATGGATGACCCTGCTACTAAGACTATGCAATGAGACAACAGATGAGATGATTAGGGCTGTTAAAGAATTCCTGGAAAAGTGTAGCATGGAAGAAGCAAAGTGGATTAACTTTGTTCAGTTTTCTTTTCTTTTTTTTTATTTTTACTCTTTATTTCCCCCCCCCCACCATATACAGGAGCTGCCGATACGAAGGCTAACCCTAGGACGACCAACCAAGGGTACTTGTAAGAGCAAAAGCAAGAGAATCCCTAAACAAACTATACAAAGGGTCGCTCAAGAGGAAGAAGAAGAAAGTGACGATTTCAAAAGACTTCGAAAATCGGCAATAAAGATAACTAGATAGAAATTATATAATGATTGGGAAGTGAATACATGTAGAAGGAATAACTTACAAAGGAGAGAGTAAATGTACGGCAAATGGGCATGAAATAACATAAGTCACTGCACTTTAAAGCTACCCTCAACTTCTTTGACTACAGCTGCCAATTTAGTCTCATCAGCAAAAATTGACACCTTACTATTTACAGCCTCCAAGATCATATATATATAAACTATAAATAATAAAGGGCCTAGAATGGATCCCTGAAGTACGCCACTGATAATATCCCTCCACTGTGACCTCGCCCCATTCAGCATAATTCTGTTTCCTGTCTTTCAGCCATTCAGTTATCCAATTCATTTTTAATTTGTGAACTAGTCTCCTATGTGGAACCTTATCAAAAGCCTTGCTAAAATCTAAGTAAATTACATCAACATTATCTCCCTTATCTAATTGGGTAAATATGTAGATTAGCGGCCCGGCCCCCCAAAAAATTTGTGTGTAAATATTATCGTTCACTCGTGTTGGTATATTCATGCGCATTTGAGTCCTTTTTGAATTATTATTCTATAAACAATTAGGATTATATACTGGGGGGCTGTGCCCACAAGACCCCCCCCCAATTTAATGAAACTCAGGGTCATCGTAGTATAGTCCCCCCATTGTATTTACCCCCACACGAGCCGTCAACTTAAATGTACTCAAAAAACGTGAAACATTTTGGAACACGGATGAAATAGTACGTCCCATCGTTCGCGCCGATGATCTACATATTTACCTCTAATTGTTTAGTAACATAATCCATAAAATCCAGTAAATTTATTAAAAATGATCTACCTCTTCTAAACCCATGCTAAGCATCATTTATTAACCTACCATACTCTAGATGGTCAGAAATCGGTAATTGTGTAGACGATGGGCGGATCCTAGGCCTAGCTTTTTGGGGACTATTTTGGTCTACTTTTCATTGTTACTTTTTTAGAGATGAAATCAAAGAATTTGCTGGCGATTTTCGTTTTTATAACAGCTCCCCCCCCAAAGGATTGAAACTCAGGGTCATCGCAGTGTTATCCCCATGGTGAGCCATACCCAATAACGAGCCGACGCTCAAAATAATCGCATCCGGCCATCGTATATACAATTACCCCCAAATCCCTTTCTTAACTATCTTCTCAAGAATTTTAGGTAAATATATAGATTAGCGGCCCGGCCGGAAAAATTTTTTGTATGTAAATATTATTGTTCATTCGTGTCGGAATATTCATGCGCGTTTGAGTCCTTTTCAAATTATTATTCTATAAACAATTAGGATTATATACTGGGGGGCTGTGCCCCCCAGACCCCCCCAATTTAATGAAACTCAGGATCATCGTAGTGTAGTCCTCCCATTGTGTTTACCCCCACATGAGCCGTCACCTTAAATGTACTCCAAAAACGTGAAACATTTTGGAACACGGACAAAATAGTACGTCCCATCGTTCATGCCGATAATCTACATATTTACCGAATTTTACAAATGATAGAAGTTAAGCTGGTAAATATGTAGATTGGTGGCTCGAACGATGGGACGTAAACTATTTCATCCGTGTTCCAATGTGTTTTATGAGTAAATAAGGGGATGACTCATATGGGGGTAAACACAATGTGGGGACCACCCTACGATGATCCTGAGCTTTCAATCATTTGGGGGGGAGGTGTGGGAGGCACAGCCCTCCAAGTATATACTCGAAAATCACCATAAACTTCGTCCAAATAGATTTCAGCACAGAAAAAGAAGCTAGAACTCGGATCTGGCCATACTCTGCACACTTACCCTCTCTACTTCCCTTTTTAAAAATTGGGGTAAGCCTGAAGATCAGTGGGGTGCCCAAAATGACACTAAGTTGCGTTTAGGTTTCATTCACCTGCGCATGAATATTCATGCGCGTTTGGTTAAATAAAAAAAAAAAAATTTTAGAACATTATTCTATAAACAATTATGATTATAGACTGTGGGGTTGTGCCTCCCAGATTCCCCCCTCCCCCCAATTGGATGAAACTCAGGATTGGTAAAGCTGAAGATTTATACCCTGTGAGCTGTACTATGGGTTGCTATATGGGGGGGGGGGGACTATGCCCCCCATACCCCCTGCTCACTATGCTCGCCCTCAGGAATTGGGTCAAAAAGTTATCCTCAAAACACTCCATAAACTTACAACTTGCTCTATCTCTTCCTATCATATTTTCCCAGTCTACAGAAGTTAAATTAAAGTCACCCAGAATAACTGTATCTTCTTTGCATCCTTTACTTATTTCCCTAATCATTAACTCATCGATGCAATCAGTCTGTCCCGGTGGTCTATAAAAAGCTCCCAGGTGTATTTTCCTATTTTTACCAACCTTAATATCTATTCATAATGATTCGCCTTCTCTTTGCTTTATAGAGTTATTTAGATTTGAAGAAATGCTATTTCTAATATAAATAATCAACCCACCACCAGTCCTATCTCTCCTTTGACTAATGTACATAGTATAACCTTCTAGTTCAAATTCACTGACATTATCATTAAATATATTTTCATTAACCCATGATTCAACTATACATATTATATCTATATCTTCATGAATGATATAACTAAATAATTCATCCCTCTTAACATAAAAACATAACATAACATAATTACACGGATGACAAAAGCCACAAGGGCCTATCAAAGGTCATCCGCCTCCGTCAAAACCCAACCACAAAAAGCACCATCACCAGCGGAAGACAAAATCAAAGTCCCCCACAATATAATATAACAGATGACAAGAGCCACAAGGGCTCATCATAGGTCATCCAAGTCAAACGACCTCTTTTTTAAGGCACCCAAACTCCCAGGAAAACTACATCCAGAGGATTGTATCAGAAACAAGGGTACCACCAAATCAAGGCTTGTCAAGAACTAAATCATGCAGCTATAGATATATACAAACAATATTAATATATACAAAACTTAGGAACCATCACAACCTTCCCTTCCCATAAACTCATCCAACCTACTCTTAAATACATTTAGATTTGGACTACCTACTACCCTCTGCTGCAATTTGTTCCAGAAGTCTACCACTCTATTGGTGAAAAAATATTTTCTTAAATCCAACCTACACCCTTGCTTTTTAATTTTCAAGTGGTGACCTCTAGTCCAATTTCCATCATCTAACTCAAAAAACTTGCTAACATCCAATTTATCTATCCCAGAAATTTTTTTAAACAACTCAATCATATCCCCTCTCACACACCTCCTTTCGAACGAGAACATATTTAATACCCTCAGTCTATCTATATATTCAAGGTGCCTCAGGGAAGGAATAATCTTTGTTGCCCTCCGTTGCACTGACTCGAGAAGGTTAATATCGTGTCTAAAATGTGGGGACCATGCCTGTATACAGTACTCTAGATGTGGCCTAACATAAGAGTTATAGAGTTTAAGAATAACGTCCTTACCTTTGTAACTGACATTTCTCTTAATAAAACCCAGCACTCTATTTGTCCTATTTCTTGCTGCAATACACTGCTTAGAAAACCTTAATGACTTATCTATTACTACTCCTAGATCTTTCTCATCCTCTACTGAGCTCAGCCAATGCCCATCCATTTCATAGTTAAATTCTCTATTATCTTTTCCCATGTTAATAACTTTGCACTTTTCAAGGTTGAAAGTCATTTGCCACTTATGTGCCCAGGATAACAATTTATTTAAATCCCCCTGCACTTTAAAATTATCATCAATATCTTTAACTACAGCTGCTAATTTGGTATCATCCGCAAAAATTGACACTTTATTATTAACTTGCCTCCCCAAGATCGTTTATATAGATGACAAATAATAATGGACTGAGAACTGATCCCTGAGGAACCCCACTGATAACATCCCTCCACTCTGACTTTACACCATTTAGCACTACCCTTTGCTTCCTGTCTTTCAGCCACTCAGCTATCCAATTTGAAACACCTCCACATATCCCAATCATTTTTAATTTATGAACTAGTCTCCTATGTGGTACCTTATCAAATGCTTTACTAAAATCTAAGTAAATTATATCTACATTCTCTCCCTTATTTACTTGATCTGTTACAAACTCCAGAATGTCTAGTAAGTTAGTCAAACATGATCTACCTGATCTAAACCCATGCTGAGCATCGCTGATTAACCCCTCCCTCTCTAGATGTTGGCAAATCCCTTTTTTAACTATTTTCTCAAGAATTTTACAGACTACAGGAGTTAGGCTAACCGGTCTAAAGTGATTTGGATCCTCTTTACTACCCTTCTTGAAAATGGGGACTACATTCGCTCTCTTCCAATCATCGGGTATTTCTCCATATTCCAGTGACCTAGTATATAACTTCTCCAGAGCAATTGAAATACTTTCTACACCTTCTTTAAGTATCCTAGAATGAATATTATCAGGGCCAGAGGCCTTGGTAGTATCTAACTCACCTATTCGTCTTTTTATCATCCTCCGATCCACACTAATGTTAGTAAACACCTCTTTCCCTGACCCATGAGTACTATACATAAGACTATTTAGTTTATCCTTTGTAAATACTGATGCAAAATGACCATTTAGTACCTCAACTATTTCCTCATCAGTTTCTCTCACAACCCCTTCATATTTGATAGGTCCTATTTTAACTCTGCCAGACTTGTTATTAATTTTATAGTAACTAAAGAACTTTCTAGGATCTTTGTTGCTATCCTGAGCTAATTTAATTTCTGACCCCCTTTTGTTCTTCTTTATAATCTTATTTAACTCATTCCTAGCCATTCTATAATCACTTAAATTTTGAATATTATTTTGTACCTGTAATTTTTTGTATGCCCTTTTCTTATCTGAAATTTTTCTAGCTATCTCCTGATTCCACCATAATGGTTTCCTACTTTTGTTCCTAATGGCCTTGATTGGGATACATTGTCCTTGGACTACATTTATTATATGCTTGAAAGTATCCCACATCCCATAAGCATTTTTACCTCTGAATTCTACATCCCAGTCTACCAAATTTAGCAAGCTTCGAAGTTTTACATAATCTCCCTTATGAAAATTTGGAACTTTTTCAGCATTCTCGGTTATTTTCCTCTCCTCAATTCCCAAGTTAAAACGAACTATCTGATGGTCACTATTTCCCAATGCTTCCCCAACAGTCAATTCTTGAACTAAATGATCACTGTTAGAAAGTACTAAATCTAATATATTGTCCCCCCTCGTTGGCTCATTAACAAATTGATTCAAAAAATTATCCTCAAAGCATTCTATGAACCTGCCACTTGTTCTATCCCTACCTATCATATTTTCCCAGTCCACAGAGTTTAAGTTGAAGTCCCCAATAATAACTGCATCTGTTTCACATCCCTTACATATTTCCCTTATCATTAGTTCATCCATATCATCAGTCTGCCCAGGTGGCCTGTAAAAAGCTCCCAAATGCACCATTCTATTTTTACTGAACCTAATATCAATCCTAAGTGACTCAACTCCATCCTGCTTTATTGAAGTATTTAAACTTGAAACAATGTTGTTTTTTTATATAGATCATTATTCCTCCACCAATCCTTTGACTAATGTACATATTATAACCCTGTAAATCAAATTCACATAGTGTCACTAAATTCTATTTCATTAACCCATGATTCAGTAACGCATAATATATCTATATCCTCATTGCTAATATAACTAAATAGCTCATCCTTCTTGTTTCTAAGACTACGAGCATTTGTATAGAAACAATTTAACCCCCCTATCCCTGAAGCACCTCTTGAAACTTGAATGACCTCACCTCTATCGCCTTGGAACCTATTTCTGTTATCTGCCAAGTCCATTCTACTTTCAGTACTATAATGTCCTCTCATAATTCCCTGACTACTATTAGTATCTAGTTTCCTGCCCGCAAAGACCTAATAACACGATCATACTCCTCCTCTTATTTCTAAGACCACTGAGCATTTGTGTAAAGACAACTCAGCCCACCTATCCCTGAAGCACCTGAAGGCCTATCTCCTCTGCATCTCCTTTCTCTCCTTCCCCGACCCTGTACTCTTCTATTTTCCTGACCACTATCACTACTCGAGTAATTTAACCCTAAAGCACTTCCATTAGCCTGCCTACCTTCTACAAATCTGTGTTTGCTTCCTTTCCCTGCCTCACTTTCAGCCATAAAATTTCCCTGACCACTATCAAAACCCAGTTTCCCGCCTCTAAAGACCTAATAACACTATCTAATTCCCGCCACAAAACCTCAACCCCATCTCGGCTCAGATGGAGTCCATCCATCGCATACAAACCCTTATTTCCATAAAACCCACTCCAAACATCTACAAACCCCAATCCTGACTCCTCGCACAAACCTTTCACATATTCATTCAACCCCATTGCACGAGACAACCATTCCATCCCCACATCCATTCTCGGAAGCACACCTGAAACAACGCCTTTTACTCTACTTTCACACATCCTTTCAATCAGCCTTTTATACCGCTGTCGTAACTCACAAGTACCCACCTTCTTTATATCGTTTACTCCCGACATGTGTAATCACAACTGCTTTCCTCTCACACCCAGATACCAACCTATCATACCTCTCACACACATCATTTACACCAGCACCCGGCAGACAAACTCTCACTCCCTTCCATTTACTTTCACTCAACTTCCTATCTAAATACCTAATCTGACAGTCACCCATCACAATCACCTCAGTCATTCTCCTATTCTCTCTAGGCCTAGTATTACCCTCCCTCCTGCTCTCACTCACTCACTCGACCTCCTATTCTACTTTCAGGCACGGCCACACCAGACAAATCTCTTTCAAATTCTTCCTCTCTCAGGGCATCAAATCTGTTAGTTAGCCTAACAGGTTCCATGTCCCTCTCATTCACACACCTAACCTGTCCTAACTTATCTATTCTGTTCACTTTCACCCACCACTCATCATCACTTACTGCTTTCTCTCCAGTCCCTGTTCTAGGCCTAACTTTCTCCCTCCTGGTCCCAATCTGACTCTTCAAACGTACACTTGCATCTCTTCTCACTTCAGACACTAAATCATTCAGTCTCAAGCATTCCGCACGTAATTGACTCACCTCCTCAGTCAAAGCACATACACAGCACTCAGACACATTCACTCTCCTCTCTACACCACAGACATCGCACACTACATACACACTACTTTCAAAAGGCATACTCTCTACATCCAAACAGTCAGCCATACTTAAACAAGAACAATAATAGAAACAAAAACTTACAAACAACAAGAATTTGACCCGAATTTGTGCGAGCAAGTTTAAAACCTGCTAATCAAGATGGCCACCGAAGTAAACAAAAGTCACTTTCTCACCAAAACAAAATAACCACAATTTTTATACAAAATAACCACAATTTAACTTTGTTATATTAACCAACCAAATATATGATCTAATAACTTAATATTTATGTTTATGTTACACACCAAAGTATATCAAATATCAAAATATTCTGAGAGCTCTACGAAACACGTGCTACCTGTTCGAAGGTCAGTCAAAGACTGACACTAAATTGGCAGCTGTAATCAAAGAGGTTGAGGGTAGCTTTAAAGTGCAGGGTGACTTAAATAAGTTGTTAGCTTTTGCTCAGAAGTGGCAGATGACTTTTAACCTTAAAAAATGCAAAGTTCTTAACATGGGAAGGGATAATAGGGAATTTAGCTATGAAATGGATGGGCATTGGCTGAATTCAGTTGAGGATGAAAAGGACTTAGGCGTAGTAGTAGATAGGTCACTGAAGTTTTCAAAGCAGTGTATTGAGGCAAATAATAGAGCAAATAGGGTGCTAGGATACATTAAGAGGAATGTTAGCTACAAGAGAGAAGAGATTATCATTAAACTCTATAACTCGTATGTTAGGCCACATTTAGAGTATTGTATATAAGCATGGTCACCACATTTCAGACATAACATCAATCTGCTAGAGTCAGTACAAAGGAGGGCAACAAAATTTATACCTTTCCTGAATCACCTTGAATATGAAGATAGACTGAAGGTACTAAATTTGTTCTCATTTGAGAGAAGATGTGTGAGGGAAGATATTATTGAGCTTTTTAAAATCTGTTCTGGGATGGATAATTTGGATTTTAGCAAGTTATTTGAGTTGGAAGGTAGTAATAGGACTAGGGGTCACCACTTAAAAATTAAAAAACAGGTGCAGGTTGGATGTTAGAAAATATTTTTTCACCAATAGAGTGTAACAAGGAAAATAAGTACCCTAGAAGACCTTACGGTCCATTCAATGAGGGTACCTTTGGACTAGCTGTCAAGCAGGTACATCCCCGCTCAATTGCCTTACGTCCTCACTAAATGACTACTTTTCAAGACTTTTTCTAGTTTTGTCTTGAACTGTTCAACAGAATTGCTGTTGACAACCTCCATCGGAAGTGCGTTCCAGCTACTTCCGATACTGTATGTGAAAAATTTCCCACACAGATCGCAGTTGTGACGCTTCAGCTCAAGTTTAAAGATGTGATTTCTTGTTCTGCTCTCATTAAAGCTGAAAATATCCCTGTAGTCAACATTGTCGAACCCTCAAAGTATTTTGAAAACTTCAATGAACTGACCACGCAGTCTACGGGTTTCCAACGAGAACAGATCTAATTACCTTAATCTATCTTCATAACTTTTATGTCTGATAGAGGGAATCAGCTTGGTTGCCCTGGCTTGGACACATTCCAATCTTGCGATGTCCCTTGGAAATGAAGGACTCCAAAATTGTATGGCATACTCCAGGTGCAGTTGAACGAGGGAGTTGTACAGCCACAGTACTATCTTCTTGTTCCAATATCCACACTGTTGCTTTATATACCCTAACATCCTTTGGGCTTTCTTCTCCACCCCAATACACTGTTTCGAGAACTTGAGGTCATTGGTGATAGTTACACCTAAGTCCTTTTCAGTGTCGGTGGATTTAAGAGCAGTGCCCTTAAGGATATAGGGTGATTGAGGATTTCAGTGGCCAATATGCATCACTTTGCATTTGTTTACGTTGAAAGGCATTTGCCATGTATCAGACCACTCCCCAATCTCCCGAAGATCATCTTGCAGGCGGGCAGTATTTCCATCCTTTGCAACGTTCATACCAAGCTTGGTATCATTAGCAAATTTAGAAATCTTTGCAACCATGTCACTGTCCATGTCATTGACGTAGATGATGAATAGTAGTGGTACCAGGACAGAACCTTGAGGCACCCCTAGTAATGGGCACCCATTCAGAAGCCTGTCCATTCAGCTCCCCCGATTGCCATCTGCCACTTAGCCAGTTATCTATCCAGCTGGCTACTTTTCCGTCTATACCCAGCGCTCGCACTTTCCGGAGAAGGCGCGGTGTGGTACCTTATCAAAGGCTTTCACGCCAGTCTCTAGGAACGCATTCGGTCCGGATTGACATGTTGAAGATTGCGCTCAGGTGTCGTGACACTTAATCGCACATTTCTTTCTAGAAACCCATCCAGGCCAGGTGACTTATTCGTCATTAGGTCAGTGATTTTTCTATTTTCCCTTCGGTGAAGCCCATATCCTCCAGCTTTTCTCCCTTGAGTAGGAATCCGTTGGCTTGGGGATGGGACCACACTGTTCAGTAAACACTGAAGAGAAGTAGTCATTGAGGAGGTTAGCATTTTCTGCATCTGAGTGCTTTAATGTCCCCTCCTCATTCCTCAAAAGGCCAAATTGTTCTACGGATTGGTTTACGGCTGTTTACATATCCAAAGAACTCCTTGGGATTCTCTTTACAAAGTCTCACCACTCAGAGTTCCTCAGACTGCTTAGCCGCCCTTTTGCTGGATTTCGCTCTCCTGGCTAGCCTCCATTATTCATCAAAGTCACCCAAGATCTTCAATTGCCGGTACACATTTCTCTTCTCCCTAAGCAGTTGGCCGATTTCTCGATTAAACCACTTTGGTTGAACAGAAGACCGACGAGGGCATTTCAGAGGGATGAAACATGATTGAAGACTCATGAATGTGATTTGGAAACTTTTCCATGAGTCTTCAACAGCCTCGCGTCCGTCAGTCCATCCAGCACAAAGACCTGCAAAGTCTGCTCTTCTCAAATCAAGTTTCCCCAATTTACTAGTTGCAGGCCCTGCCTTGGGGACTTTGACTACAAATCTAATTAGTCAGTGGTCACTGCCACCAAGCTCTTCGCCAACAGAGAGGTCCTCAACGATGTCATCCTCGAGGTGAAAACCAAGTCGAGGATATTGTCTCCTCTCGTTGGCTCTCTCACTCATTGAGTCGAATTTGTTGTTCGCGAACTCCAGGAGTAGTGCGTTCTCGCCACAGGGTTCTCTGGTTTCCCAGTCAACATGGATATTGAAGTCACCCATGGTGATACACACTGTCTTTTAAAAGTTTGCCCAACAGCTGGTACAGATTCCTGTCCTGTTTTAAGAGTTGGGCAGGGGGTCTGTAAAGCACCAGGGTTCTGTATCTGGCAGGACCTATCTCTAGGTCAACACCTAGTAAGTTCATGGTCGGATACGATGTTGCAATCTGTCGAGTTGAGAGTATCCTTGACATACAACATCACACTGCCACCCTCTCTCTCTGGCCTATCTTTCAGGAAGAGCTGGTAACCGGGAATCGTGAATTCACCTTCAAAATCTCGGCTTGAGGTTTTTATCCATGACTCCGTTATGGCCACCATCCTGGAATAGTTTGCCTTCTGAGATGGTAGACAGTCCAAACTTGAATGTATTCAAACGCAGATTAGATGATTTTATGGGGAGAGAGGGTTAACTTTGGGTGGTATTCTGGACTCATTCCTGTGGATGCAGTTTTTTATTATTGTATATTACGATTGATTTGGATTTTGACGAGTCTTGATGATGATGCTTTTTGTTTTTGACACATTCCTGTGTATGGTTTGAATTGTATATTGTAGATGCATGATTGGACACAATCCTATGGATGCATTTTGTGGGTGGGTTTTGACAGATGTGGATGGCCTTTCATAGGCCCTTCTGGCTTTTGTGATCCATGAAATTATGTTATGTTAAGTTTTGTAGCAATTTCTGACTGTAATCAGCATGATGTCATCGCAGTTCATCTTTTTCAAACAAGTCTAATAAATTTCTTAAAAGTCATCTCATAAAATCACAAAAATATTTTACTCCAGTGACGGGTGTGATGCCCAATATAAAAATTGCAAGAACTTCATTAACCTTTGCTATCACAAGAATGATTTTGTTATTGAAGCAGAATGGCATTTCTTTGCAACGAACCATGGTAAAGGACCCTGGGATGACATCGGTGGAACTGTGAAGAGGCTAGCCATGGGAACAAGCCTTCAGAGAACAGGAGTTAATTCTGAACCTATTCTAGACCCTAAGGCAATTCAATTTTGCAGTAAAAGCTCTTCCTTCAATTACCTTCACCTTCACAACATCAGAAGAACATGAAACTCACCGACAGAAGTTGGTGAATCACTTTGACAATGCAAGAACCATTCCAGGTAACCTGGTCACCTAGCCATTTAGTTATTAAAGTCACATAGTCACTTAGTAATTTAGTGAACTACTACTACTACTAAGTAATTTTTCTTGCCCCTGTAAGGGAAAAGGTTTAAGTGGGAAGTGCCACTCTAATGATGAACAAAGAAAGTTAGATTTATAATTTGTGGATTGATAAAATTTAAGATGTTCTTGTTTAATAATCTTCTTTCTTAAATTTAATAACTTAGCAAACTTCTTAAATAATAACTTTCTTAAATAATAACTTAGCAAACTGAAAGCTTAGAATATAATTATGTACATATTTTCTTTATTAGGAACACAGAAGATCCATTGCGTCAAGGCTGTCAGTGAGGAAGTCTTGGAAGTTCAACTATCACAAGATTGGAAAGAACCTCTATTCTTCAAAGCAGCACAATTCCATTGGCATCTATAAAAGGGTTCTGTTTAGCTCTCTATGATGAACACTGGTATCTCGCATGTGTCCTGGAGGTCAAGCACGAGAGCAATGAAGTTTGGTTGAGCTTCCTTCACCCACACAGCCCTGCCAACTTGTTTGTGTATCCTCCACCACCTGATGAACTTCTTGATGCTAGTGATGTGTTACAGGCCGAACCTATACATTGACAAAATTGGAAATGAAGAAAGCTACCACTATGACAAATGCCCACAAATAGAGTAATATTGAAACGTATATATATACACACAGTATACTGGTATATATTTTCAGTGTATTCAAACTATGATTTGAATCTTCAGGACTCATTTCAGAATTATAAAGTCTTATCACATATTAGTTCATATACATAGTAAATTGCTTATCATCCAATTTCAATGTGTCATCCTAAATACTATTTTAATATAATATGCATATAGAGTAGTATTTTATTAAAGCATACATTAGATATTTATAAAAAAGCAAGGGTACTGGTATAAGTACTGTAGATGGTGATTATAATAGTGTATTTAACAGTACACGTCAAACACCAAAATTGTCACTTTTTCAACTAAGTTGTGCTCACATAAAAATCTGTAGCTCCTAAAATAAACATTTCTCAAAGAAAATTCTTTATGAACACTTTGTTATACATATGTACAAACTTTTAAGGAAAGTTACAAAAAAATCAATTTCTACATCAAGTGACCTTTTCAAGGTCAAATTAAAGGTCAACTTTTTGTCAACCTTGTAAGGAAATATATGCATTAATAAGAGTTGTAGGGAATCATATTAGCTTTGAAATGGTATAAGAATGAGCTCTGTAGGTGCAATAGTCTCGGAGATATTTGACTCTGAACTTTTTCACTTTTTTAAAAAATGACCTTTTTTTACCCAACTTTGAGGGGTCATATCTCAAAATTCATTTGACCTACAGAGGTGAGAGACATACCATTGAATTAGTATCATTAAGGTCTGCAAGTACAGTAATTTGTAAGAAAATCTGAGTCAGTGGCAAAAAAATGGCTAAATCTTGGTTGAATTGACATGGAATGACCCATAGGGATGAAGCAGAGATGTACAGTGTTTCCAGCCTCTAGCCACTTTAGAGGAACTATTGGTAATAATAAAGAGATTAGAATGATGAGTCATAGTTGGTAAAAGACTACTAAATTCCCCAGGGTTTGCAGATGATATAGTTTTGCATTGTAAGATGGCAGAATGTCTGCAAGGACTCCTAACTGTAGTGTACTAGTATGAGGAAGAATGGAGCATTAGCTTTACTATAGGACAGTGCAATGATATTTGGTGAAGGTAGGGATGATGGATGACTTAATGTTCCTTAGCCTATCTTGTTGAGGAGATTCACAACCCTGATGAAATATGTGGTCTTTACTCAGTTTTTCCAGTTTTCTGGGAGATTTTGTGTTGTTAGCATGTGTTATTGTATGCAGTGCAGTCTTCCATAATGTGTGTGGTATTGCATTCTGCGATGCCTACATCCAGCCTTTTTTTGTAGCTTTGAATGGCTGGGTGATGTCCACATTGCAGCTTAGCCAGATGGATTCTGTCCTCATGATAGGTTGATGTTCAGGGACTGTAGCATGTGTGGCTAATTGAATAGTGTGTGAATGAAACGGGTGTAGATCTGTTTCTGTAAATTGGTTAGGGGTAGGTGAGGTGGGAGAATTGAGAGCTTATCTTTAATTTATTGGCTAGTATTTAATGTCCTTTTGGGAGTGGGTGCTGTTGGTTTGTGGAGGTTGTGGCTAGTATTTGTGTGCCTCATGTACTGGTGATCTTTGATCTTGCAACTTTGGTTTAAGAGCGGGTCTGTTGGTGTAGTGGCTGTGCAGCCTGTGATTAATTTTACGGTTGTTTTGTATTATCTGGTGTGTTGAGGAATCTTTGAGAGAGATTAGGGACCCCAGCAGGGCTTAAATAATCCATTACTGAGTGTATGAATTGTAAACAGGTGCAGATATCTAGGAACTACAATTTTAAGCAGAAAAGTATAAAAGGCAGAAATAGATGAATAGGCATATTAAGAACCTTGTCAACTAAACAGGTAGATAGGCATATTAAGAACCCTGTTGACTAAACAGATGAATAGGCATTAAGAACCTTATCAACTAAACAGGTGGATAAATTTAGGATGATAAGAGAGGTTTGGAGGGTGAGAGAAGTCCCAAAAGGCCTGTATAGTTACAAACTTTGTAGAGTTACAAAGGTAGAAGTAGAGTAAGTGTGGACAAAATCCAAAGCAGGAATAGCACTAGGAGCCAATTTCTATGCTGTGTTGGAGGCCTTAATGGTGGGGGAAATAGTTTGAAGTAAATATCAAGTGTGTTGCAAATATGAAAGTTAGTTATAATTCATGTTGCAGGAGATTGGACTTGAGACCACGGAGAGGACATCTGTGAGTAGTGCACCTTGGGACACAGAGGGAGAATAGAATATTTCATTGTAGGGTGCAAAAAAAAGAGCAGATTGTGCACCCAGGGAAAAGAGAATAACTAGGACAACTGAGTATTGAGAAGAGATGATATGCATGCAGTCAAAATGTTTTCTCCAATGGTATAAGGGGCAGTTTTCCAGAGCTGCCAAAATTAAAATTAAACTGTTAATATGGCTTTCCACAGAACTTATAATGGCCATATTCTAATACAAAGGGGGCATAACAATGTGAATCTGAACCCTCCAACCTGACAAGAAATTAATTTTCCTTTCATTTTCAGCTATTTTATTTTATTTTTTTAAATTTTTATAGAAGTATAATGTTTCAAGTATGCTCTACACTATTTTTATTCCCTTTCCTTACTATGAGTTTAGGTAAGTTGACTAATCTAAGATACTAGTTTTAATTATTTGATGATTCAAAAATATTGTTAATATACTTTTTGAAACCTTTATATCAATACTTCATCCTAACATTTACACTCAGTCCAGAAAGTAGTCATATCTCTACTTAATAACACAATTTTTATTCATAGTTTATGAATTATTTAATGCAGGGTAACAAAATTTGGAGGCAGTGGTATGAATGAATTAATAAGACGCCCACAAAATTTAAATTTGATAAACAAAGGAATAATAACACTTTTGTTGAAGAATTGCAATAAAAAAGTATCCAGACTCAAAACAATTTGATACCTAATAGTCAATAGTATCCCATTTTGCTTAATGACACTCCTGAGTAGGTTCAAACAAACTGGCAATCAAATTGTTTTCCACTTGTCTATTATGCAAAACAATTTTTTTTTATGTTTTAGAAGTCTTTAATGGCTGTGGACCTTAAGTCCATGCTATAAAGTTTCTATCAGGTTGAAGTTTGCCAATTATGATTGAAGAAACCAATTTTGATGTGAGTTTGGTGTCATGTTGAAAGAACTATGTTACTAGACCAAGTATGCAAGTATTATATTTCAGATAATCTTAAACAATCTTTAGGATTTATTCCATTGATTTGATGTGTAAAAACACATGTTGCACTGAAACTGCCCTATAACATAATAGATCCCTTTCCCATTTTTTTACTGTGAGAACAGTGTTTTTGGAAGTTTAGCTTCACCACTTTTGCGCTAAGTATACCTGATATATGTGCAGAATAACTCAATCCTTGTTTCATCTGACAATGGCTCATGGTTAAAAAAATTTAAATCTTTCTCCAAATGATCATTGGCACATTTCTGACAGGTTTTCAAATGAATATTTTTCAATAAAGGTGTCATCGTCAGACATTTTTCCTCTATGTAACATATGGTACAGTCTTCAAACTAACATCTGCGTCTTCTTCTAACTGATCATTCATCTTCCAGTCATCCTTGGGTTATTTTTAATGGATCTAAGGATTCTTAGAACTGTCCAGAGTGGAGGTTTCTGGGGATGATCTGAATGAGGGAGATTTACAGTTGTCCCCAATTCCTCAAACTTTATTACTCACTGTACTGTAGATTTAGTGACATTTAGTTCTTCCAAAATTTTCTTGTAGCTCACCCTAGATTTTGGAAGATAGGTTACTACCTTTCACCATGATAATTGCTTGTAGAATGTCATTTCATTGCCCACCAAATTTCACTTCTCCTCAGTAAATGGTTCACCCACTTATGAACTTCAGTTATTATAAAAATCTACCATTCTATTAGTAACAAATACTTTCATCTACTTTACACCTTTGTTTTTTAATTTTTAAATTGTTACCCCCCCATCCCCAGTTTATTATCCTTCCACTCAAAGAACTTGCCAATATCCAACTTATCTATTCTAGAAATTTTTTAAATATCTCAATCATATCCTCTTTCCCACCCCTTTGAAATGAGAACACATTTAGTACCCTCAGTGTATGTGCAGATATCATCTTCATTGACCTCCTCTTGGATACACTGATTAATTGGTTGATAAATCAGTAATCAGCCATTTTATTTATTAAGAAGTAAGCATTGAATTGGTTTTCATAATCTGACATTGATTTTTATGCCACCGATGAGTAAATAGGATCCTGTAGTAATAATATTGTTTGAATGGATTGTAAGGGGATAAAAAGTGGATTCTATACAACAATAACCCTCTAAGGGGTGTGTCTGTGTGCATCTAGTGTGTCATACTTGGCATCTGGAGGGTGGCACATCTTCCTAGTCGCATGGCACTTGGGGATGTGAGTTGAAACATGGGCAACTATAGCACAGGTGATATTTGGAGGACTTTGTGCCCTCCCAGGCTCATCACCTGTAAGGAAGACTTAGATGGTGGTGGGAACTGTCACTTCTGCAGTCAGGACATAAAGTGGCGTTATCTTGTGAGCCTTCCTCATTCGCACCTTTTAAAATCCTCCAGCTATCAGTTCACTGTTCTCCACCTTCACCTAACACTGCTATTTCTTTACCTCGAATCCCTTGTGGGTTACCCAGAGCAATGTTTGAGGCTTCATGGCCAACATCTATCCTTCTGAAGATACCAGCATCGGTGAACAGGATCTGGCTTCCTTTCTGCATAAATCAGAAGATCCTGACTAAGTGCCTCCCATTGTCGTGCTGCTAGAATGCATTACAGGTACCACGGGGGCAGGCAGCTTCGGATACGGCTCAAGCATTCGGGGCTTACTCTACCGATGTCTCCTTTGCACAAGAAACACCATGCACTCCATCGCCAGTGATCTCTATCATGAAGCTTGTGAGGGCAATGCAGAAGGCCCCAGAGTTGGACAATTGCCCTACTGCATTTCCATTTTAAAGGGAGGAACTGCTGACTACTCCTGGAACCCTGTCCAGGCCACTGCAAAGTCCACAACTTCTGGCCTCACAGGCAGTTTACCTGCCACAGGACAACACAGAGTGTTCAGTGGAGGTGGCTGACCTCATGGCACAGATAAACAATTGCATATTTAAAAGTCAGGACCAAGAAGAAATCTGACTGCTGCTAATGCTCTACTAAGTGAAAGATGTCTTGACACCAGGGAAATGCCAAGCTATGTATCAATGCCTGCGGCTCTTTTATTGTGTTCTGCATTATGGCTGGGGACTGATTTACGCCATGCAAATGAAAGAGTCACACAAACTAGCAACATCCAGTTGTTAGAGTGTGGCTTATCGATAAAACTAGATGTCGAAGTGCCTTATGTGGGATGGCCTAAACCTCATGGGAATGATCCTAAACAAACTTGCAAGTAGATGTCTTCAAGCAACTCAGCCTGCGAGACAACAACAACCAAGTCTACCAGGTTTAAGTTTTAGTGAAAGTACCTATACCTCTAGCAAAAATGCCCGCACTGATAATATTAACCAGGTATTCAGTGAATTTGATTGATAATTGGCCCTATCGGAATCCTCCATCCCTAATTGGGATAAAATTGTCATGGAGGAAGAGCCACAGGCACAGAGTTCAAGTCCCTCAGATTAAGTGTTAGTTTACCGAGTTATCTTTCATCTGGAGTTTCAATTAGTGTGAGGGCATTATATTTCATATGTGATCAATTTAAACTCTTGACTACATCAATGGAGACCAATTCATTTTGATATTTCCCCCAGTGCTGCACATTCCCAATTACTCTCTGCCACTAGTGAAGATCTCTGAATTGTCTGACCTGCACATAGAAGAACCAGTAGAAGTTCCTACATCAATCATAACCATTCCTCTTCCAAGATTAGCAGTACTAACCGCAATTGAGGTAAAGCACCTGGAGATCCAAGCTGCATTGGGTTCCTCCAACTTTACAATATATATATACACTCAGCAACCCACCAGACATCATGGATCCTAACTGAAGGAGGGGAAACAACAACATCAGCGATATCGGGAAACTTGAAGACAACAACAATCAGAATGGCCAAGGAGAAAATCACTGTAGATGTGGATGACCTGGTCAAGGAGATGACAAAGCCGGGGAAGGCATCAGTCCAGTCATCAATCCACTTCAACCAAATATAAAGTGGCTCAGAAAACTCAAAATCCAAAGGCCAGGAGATCTTTCCAGAATGCCTCCAGCAAATAATGCAATTCGAAACACTCAGGCCAGGGGCATTAAAGTCTTCCTCCCGAGGACCTATCATTCCTTCTATCATACCCCATTTGAAACCTACAATAGAAAAACTAGTGGAAGCAGGCATTATGGAATCTTTGACAGAGGTAACTCAGGCTCATAAGGCTTTTGTAGTCGGGAACCCAACAGGTTGATGAGCCTTGTCTATGGATGTCAGCATTAACACTGTACTACAAGCTAATATGATAAAGATACTAAGGGTGACCAAACCTGGGGTCATTGCCATCAAAGTAGACCTGAATAATGGATTCTACCAAAATGCACCAGGTCAGAGCCTTCATGTACCTAAATGATATTCTCCTGGTTTGTGGGGTGGATGAAATACTCAAACCCTAAAAGAGTTCTTCAACAGCAGGCTACAAGTCAACATGAAGAGCTTGAGATAGGTGTCTTAAATGTGGATGAGTTTATGCATCACTGACAGAGAACCGCTTCATTTTCTTGCCTTGATCTATCTCTGTGCTCTCCAGGTGCAGAGCCTGATTTTGATTGGGGGGGAGGGGGTGATGACCTCCATGGTAGTGATCACTTTCCCATTCAAATAGCATTTTCAGGGCGACTGCCGCCTGAGAGACCACCTCGGTGGTGCTTGACGCGGGCGCGGTGGCCTGCATTTCAGGAAATGACTGAATTCTCTATCTCAGTCAAGGAGTTTAGGTTGGTAGATGTTGCAGTTGAGTTCTTTTCTGGCAACCTTATCGCCGCGGGCCTGACTAGTATTCCCAGAATGTCTGGCCATTTTGCACGCCGACCACTCCTGTGGTTGTCAGCTGAGTGTGAGACGGTCTCTTGTACCCGCACCATGGATATTCTTCATTCTGTGACATTCAGCACTTGGGGTGTTGATAGAGATACTGCCTTACTTTTTTATTGATCCTTTGTCCGTTCAAAGCTTGACTAGAAAAGTGAGTTTTATGCATCCGTAGCCGAGCGTCTATTGCGGAAGGTGGCTCAATCCACCACACTGACCTTCGCTTGCTTCCGCACTTCCTCTATTGAGAGCCTACTTGTTGATGCTGGAGAGATGCCATTATCTGTGCACAGTGCATTACTCGCCTGTACGCACGAATGCAGTGTCTTCCTTTGTCACCAATGGCTCTCAAAGCAACTGCAGCTGATCTCTATGGTGCCTATGCCACTGAGAGACGCAAGTCATACCCTAAGCCGTTTGGGTTTAGGGCTAGGAAACTCCTTCGAGAGCTAGATATAGCTCTCGGGCCGGTGGCACCCCTGGTTCGGCCTAGGATGCCACCCTGGATATTACCACCATTGGCTATTTGTCAGTACGCCCCTGCTACCAAAGCTTCTACAGCACTGGGAGTATTGCATTCAGCCTATTTGGAGCATACTTCGTGTCACACTGGAACTGTGCCAGTGTATACGGATGGCTCCAAGTCTGAAGAGGGGGTCAGTTTCTACGCCGTATCCCATCTGTTTAAAGTCAGCGGGGCTGAGTTGGTGGCAATACACCACTCGGTACGGGAGATTACGTGATTTGCCCAGTTCAGAGACCGGATTGTGATTTATAGTGACTCTCGGAGCATTGGAATTTCCGCACCCTCTGGTTCACGATATCTTTAATGCCACAGTTTTAGTGAGCCGGGTGGATGTTTAGATTATCTTCTGCTGGGTTCCTGGACATTATTATTATTATTAAAGTTCCAAGCCACAACCCCAACTGGAAGAGCAGTTGGGAATTGCAGGGAATGAGGGCGCCAAAGAGTCTGCGAGGACTATGCGACTGGACCAGCGTTTCGCTCTTCCACACACAGACTACATGGCAGGAATATGAGCAGTTCTTCAGACTGTTTGGTAAAGAAGATGGGAGATGGTCCAGGGGAACTTAAAGTTGCATGCCATTGCACTGCAACTGTTCCCATGAACCTATCCCCCGATGTCGCGACAGCTTCAGGTTGCTTTCTTTCGTCTCTGAATCTGCATACTTGTGTGATGTATCGCCATTTAGTGGAGCACTCGCCTGCACCCTATTGTGACAACTGTGTTGACCCCCATACTGTTGGGCACATTCTTGTCAAATGTCCCAGTCTGGGTGATCTTCGCGCATGTTACCTGTCCCAGTACCGGGATGGGTGGGGTCGCTACCGCCTTGTCCCTTGTACTCAGGATGAGTGCATGCACATTCACTGGTGGACTTATAGACTTTTTGGGAGAGGCCAGTCTTCTCCCTTTTATTTAACTAGTATTTTTTTTGTTTTCTTTATAGGGCGCATGTTCCTACGCGGGGGAGCCCTCACCCCAGTGTAGGAGCTTGCTTCTTGCTCATTGCCTTTTCCTTTTTTTATTTTTAGGTTTTTTTTTTGTTTTTTGAATCTTATTTTAAAGTAGCCTAGTACTAGGCAGTTTTTAATACAGCGACTAATGCCCAAGTAGGCAGTCGCCAGATGAGCTCTTAAAATTTAAAAAAAAATTATAAATGTCCGTTATTTTCCACACCTTTAGATGCTTACACTAATATAATTTTAAAAATTTTGTATAATCTCCCATGTGCATCCATTCCCTCTTTCTCTTTTGTACTTTTTTATTATTACCAAATAAATGAGATTATTACTCCACTAAAGATGGTCCTCCCCCCCCGTCCCAAGGCTGCCTGCCCCTGGGGTACCTATAATTCTGACCTCTGGCATTCTACCAGTGTGACACTGGGAGGCACTAAGTCTGGATCTTCTGATTTGTGTGGAGAGGAAGCTGGATCCTGCTTGCTGATGCCAGTATTTTCAGAAGGATAGATGCTCTGGGTTATATGCAAGGGATCCTAGGCAAAGAAATAGCAGTGTTAGGTGAAGGTGGAGAAAATATAGAGGTGTGTTCACCCCAGTATAATGCTGAGATATTTATAATGCTGACCTATGGCAATTTAGCAGCGTGACGCTGGGAAAACAATTATGATGAAGAAAGATTATTTCAAAATTAGAAGACATGTCTTTGTTTACAGAAATTGAGCCTAAACAGCAGCAGATTTTTTATTAGATGTGGTGAAAAAATTTGTTAATAAGCATTCTAATCTCTATAAAGAAGATATTGAAGTAGAAAGACCATCCAGGACTAGATCTAAATCATTACTTTCACTAGAAATTGTTACATCCTGGCTTTCAGATTATGGGAAACTGCTGTGGAAAAGAAAGACTTAAACATTCCCTCAGCCCTAGCTGAGGAAATATTTTCAATCCTATATATATAGTTGAGCATAAATAAGGGCTCCATTAAATCTTCCAACCTCACCTAGTTCTGCAGAATCATCAAAGAGGGACCAGGCCCTGGAACCAGGGATGCTATAACTTTAACAATAAAAACTATGAACCATTGGCCAAACATGTATGGATCACAAATTCTTATTTTTAAATATTTTCATTGCTATACAAGATTTGTTTTCTATGATTATTCATTATATGCTTTTTACTTTGGTAAGAAAAAGTAAATTTGGATGTCTGCTTTCATAACTTTTCAAATCTGGTCATTGTTCTAAATTCCCTCTTAAGCATTGTCTTTTCATTGCTTCATGAAATATCTGTAATTCTTTGTCAATGTCCTCTAAAGTTGCCTTGTTTAGCTATGTATCGTCGAGTTTATCTTTTATATTCCTCCCATTTTGCCAAGTTGTAGGTGTTCCATTTCATGCTTGGGATTTTTATTGGCTGTTGGTTAATATCTAGTATTATGCCTGTATAATTGTTGCAGGTTATGTCAATCGGTTTCATGTGAAAGTTAAATGGGAAGATGAAGTTTGCCAAAGATATTTTGGGTTTTGTATTGCTGTTGTGCTCACAGTTACTGACATTGCAGGTATATTCATGCAAAAGGTTGGACTCCTGGAGAGACCCCATTGGGCGAGACAGCTATTCTTTAGGCTAAGGTTGTGGTTTTCTTTATTCTGTATTAAATAACTAGGTTATCTTGTTTGTTGGTTCTCTAGGTGCAACAGTGTGAATGATGGCTTTAAGGATTTTCTTGTTCTTGTATCCAATGTTCATGACCAATGGGGATACAATTACACAATTGTACGTTGGGGTGCTCATGGACCTAAAAACTTTTGCATAGATTTCTGTAGTATGCCTGAAGTCAGATTAAGTATTGTGTACCAGCCATTTTGCTTGGTATATTTATAATTTTTAGTTTTATAATATATATGCAATTAAAAATTGCTCCTAAAAGCCTTTATTGAGTGGAACGTTCATTTTTACATTTTTTCTATACATATATTATTAAATAGAAGAAGAAAACAATTTTCATTACAAATCAGCACAAATACAAAGAAATTTGTCAAATAAATCTTCAGAATGTGGTACACCAAATCATTACAAAGTTATTGTGGTTGTCACAAATATACTATATCGTTAGAATGATTTCTGTTTTCTTATCAAGCTTTCTTGTGTACTTTTCTAATTTTCTTGCAATTGTTGCTGGGCATGCTGTATCTTAAGTCACAAATGCTTTCTTATCTCTTATAACATACCTAGGTAGATTTGTGCATATACCATGAAATGTCAGTGTATTTGCTGTTTACAAAGTTGTTCATCTATCAGTTTCCTTTTGCAAAAAAACTTTAATAATGGGAGGGAAATTTTTTAAAATTACATTTTGTCAGAATATCTGAGAGACAAATTCATGTGTCATGGAAAGTCAGTGTGGTCTACTTGGATCCCAATGGCCTTTATCCTCACATACCCATATGGCTACCGCTTGTCCCTTGTACTTGGGACGGGTTTGTATATATAGACTTGCAGACTACATGACTTTTGGAGGAGGCTAGCTGCCTCCTCCACTTTATTTGACTTTGTTGTAAGTCGCGTCTTCTTGTGCTGGGGGAGGCGGGCCTACCCCTGATGCTGGAGCACGCTTCCTTCTTGCCTTTTTTCTTTTGCTTATCTTGTTTTTTTGTTATTGTTTTTCTAGCTTATGTCCTATCCTTTGTGCATTTTTTACCTTTGTTATTTACATGTTACTTGTTTTTTAATCTAACCTAGTATTAGACTAGCATGAGTACAGTGACTTTTGCCCTATTAGGCAGTCACAAGTCACCAGATGGTCTCTTAAAATTAAAAGGAAATTACCCCTATGGCTGAAGGTTTTTAGCTCAAATCTTTTATGAGTATACATAAATTATTAACAATACAAGTCAGGACAGTTGAGAGTCTTTAATGTTTAAAGTATAAAATTTACCTAAAAATATGCTTAGGTCCTAATGGACCCCATATGTCCACAAAAGGGTTAAAAATAGGAACTATATTTTAGCCCTTTTCCAATCTTTATTTATTTCTCAAGATCCTAAGAGATCTAATATATAATGAATAATAATTGTATTCTATTAAAATATGTCTACTTCTTTCATACCTCTGTATGTTGGCAATCTGTAGTATCGTTTCTATTATTTGAAAAATGATAATTTTCAGTTTCTAGTTTATTTATTTAAGATAGATAATTCTCTTAAGTTTAATCCCTTGATTCTATTTAAGTATTTTTTTCCATAGAGTTGTTTAAATAATTCAAAATTAAATTGCTCAGGGTCTCAATGTTTCATTTGTTCTCTACTTAGATGGTTATGATACTGGTTATAAAAACTTAGAAAATATCATTTAGTCTTTATAATTCACTTCTGCTTAATATTTTTATTTCTCTAGGTTTTTTAAGCAAGCCTGTCCGATGGTGTACCATCTCTTCACCTGAATTTAAAAAATGTGAAGCACTTGCTGCTGATTTGAAATATTATCACACCCCTTTGGCAAAAACTCATCAAAGTTTGGAATGTATTCAGGTATGTTGAAAGGATTATTTTTTATTTCCTAAAGATCCTTTACTTCAAAATTTTGCTTTATCAACCCTTTTCCTGCTTGTGGGTATTAAGTGAACATGAAATCTTTAAAGTCAGAGGGAGGAGGAGCTGGCCAGCTTTTTAGGAGATCCCAGTTTGAGCCCCCAGCCATTCCATTTAAATTTTTTCCAATTTAGGGTTATTTGTCTTTTTATGTATAGATTGTCTTTATGATGTCCTTTGCTCTCCTTGTTAAAAATAATGGTAGGGAATTTGTGTAAAGTGCTCTTCAAGGCTACAGGGTTATTTGTCTTTTTTATGTATAGATTGTCTTTATATGTCCTTTGCTCTCCTTGTTTAAAATAATGGTAGGGAATTTGTGTAAAGTGGTCTTCAAGGCCACAGGCATTTGCATTGTACTTGTTTAGCAATTGAGAAAAGGCTTGAAAGAAAAGAAGGGTCTTTAAGGCATGCTTGAAAGCACCAAGGAGGATGACGAGTCTATTCCAGCAGGCATATTATTCCACATTCTTGGAGCAAATATTAAGAAAGCATGATCACCCATCCAGCACAGATGACTATGAGGAACAATCAGTAAGGCCTAGGAATCAGCACTTACCCAGGGGCAAAAATACTCATCCTGGGGGACAAGTATGAGGGTGTTGTATTGTTTAAGATCTCATATATAAGAAATAGAACCTTGATAGAATGAGAAACCAGTGCAAGAGGGTTTCATGAGAGAAGCATCTCCTGTTTATAAGAAAACAGGCTGTAAAGTTTTGAACAGGTTGAATGTGTCCAAGAGTGAAAGTGTGTGTGTGATCCAGTGAGAAAAGTTACAACAATCAAGGTGGGAGGCAATGGCAGTTTTGAAAATATTGTTATCCAATTGGCAACATGTGGCTGAGATTCTATAGAAAGCATCGAGAAGATTTGCAAACATTAGCAACATAGGCTTTGAGAGCTAATTGACTACCAAAGGTGATGCCAAGATTTTGAATAGTGTTGGAAAGAAAAGGGGGACCTGAGAGCCATTGAAGTTAAGAGAAAAGCAGCAATATTTTTACATTAAGCTACATTTGAAAGGGTGCCCACCAGTAACATCTCAGTATTTTCATGGTTGAGTTTCTGAAAGTTTTCAGTGCCATTCAAACACTCTTAGAAGATTTCTAAGACTGCAATTGAGGCTAGTGAGGAGAGAGAATTTGTATGTCATCATCATAGAAATGGAATGACAGATTGAAGCAATGTATAATAAGAATACCAAGGGGAAGAATATAAATACAAAACAGTAACCTGAGCACTGGAGCACCATAATGCACCTTCACTGGCTGATGTATTATTCCCGATATGAATAGAGTACAGAATGATAGATAACAGCGAAACCAGTTAAAAGCAGTTCCAGAGAACTATTTTGTCAGAGATTTCAGTAGGGGTGATGAGTAAGAAAGAAGCTTGACAGTGTTTGCAGATGGTTTTTATTAAGGGCTAGGATACAGTGGGTGTGGGCTTCACAGGCTGACTTCAGAAAGGTAGTGTAGTAGGAATTAGGCTAGGGAACTTGTTATCTCAGTACCATGTGCACATGTAGTTTGAAGGCGCATCTTTATTTGCATTCAAAATATTTGGGGGGAACCATGTGGCCCATCATCAGTTAGAGGAGGTGAGAAGTGAGGCTTGAACATCAAGGCTTATGAACTGGATCCAGGAAAAAGAGTGGAGGGATTTGTTGACATGAGTAATGAAAGTGGTGGCATATTGGGGGATCTCTTTGGGAATAGATCCTTGGTCATCAGTTCCTGACCATGACATTTCTTTTCATTAAAGTCACCCATTTGGCAACTGCCACAAAGGGCATAATTTGCTGTAAAAAGATGACAAAGACAAAGCTCAGTAACAGGGGTTATTTGAGGATTTGGTAAAATATGAAGAAATGGAACTGAGGAGGGGGCGGAAAGGTCAAGTTTATTTCCATGTGTGTGGGGATGAGGGCAATAGAGTAATATATAACTATTAACAAGCCATATATGAGGGAGTATCATGTAGAATACTTAGTGATTGCATTAATCCTGGTTGCTTAGAAGTTCATGAAGCCCAGGTTAAGAAATTCACCTGTCAGTGACAAAACTAATGAGGGTTTGGTACTTTGAGTGTAGTAATCACAATCATAAGAATAGGCTTCAGAAGCAAGTAGAACTTTGAAAGTGTTTGGGTATTACTACCCTGGAATATATTTTGCAATTGAGAATTCTGGGATTGATCACACTGATACCAAACCATTTCAACAACCCAGGGAGAAGTTGGTCCTATAAAATATCTGCTGAATTCAAGGACTATACTGTCTATTCCTTGGACTCAGGATGGATTCATGCACAGAGACTTGTGGACTCTGGCTTCTAGGAGGATGCTGGCCTCCCATTTTATTTAACTCATTAGTGTTGGTGCCAGAGTATGGTGGGCCTCCACCCTGATGCTGGAGTGTACTTCCTTCTTGCTGTTTTATTCTTGTTTTTTTTTGGGGGGGGGTGCATCTTATCTTTTTAATGTAGGCTATAAATGATTGATAGCTTAACCCTTGGTGCCAGTTGCCAGATGGGTGCCATAAGAAACCCAAGGGTCGTGAGGCAGAAGCGCATAAAAGGACAACCATATACAATGGGAGGGCTCACCAGAGCCCCAACCACCTCAGAGGCAATTAAGAAAAATTCCAGGAAACTTCCCCATTAGAACCTGGACAAGTCCATGTGTATGTGGTACATACAGGAGAGGCAGCTGCTGTCTCTATTCATGGTATTGATATTCAGTACATTGCTCAGAGGTTTGCAGCACATCTCTGCCATAATGACTTAAGGTGTAGTGATAATTGTGGCAATGCAAGTGGTGATCCTGATCTTGAACAGGGTTATTGCAAGAGAGCTGCTGAGTATCATTGTGGATACTGTGAACTTTTATCTGTGTTCAGGAGGCTGTGTAAAGATGAGGGCCTGCACTACTATGAACTGTATAATGCAGATAGACTGGTCTCTTCTGGAAGGCCCTTCCGTAGCACACCCTTGTCTCCAAGCACCTCAGAGCTCCCCAGGCCAAAAGACAGTGTAGGATTGACTTTTATCCTTGTGTGTGCCAATGCTGATGGGTTGCATTTGCTCTAGCCTGTTGTCACCGGGAATAGTATGCGCCCATGTGTCATCAAAGACTTTATAAACAGGCTTTCCCTTGAGTATCATGCAAATCTGTCAGTTTAGTTTAACTAGGACATCACCACTTATTTGTTTCACCAAGTGTTGAGTCTTCTGTCTGCTAACACCAGTCTCAGACCTACAGCATACACAAGCATAATGTCAAGACAGTTGGTCCTTTTTCTCAATATCCTCGCCCATCCTTCCACCACCAAGTCATTCAGCACCTTCCATGACCTAGCTATTCAGCAACGATGGCAAGATTAGGGCCATATTCCTATCACTTAACATGACCTCAATGATCACATTTATGGACCAGAGGGATCATAGAGAGTACCAAGAAGCACTACAGGAATCTGTACCTGCAGCACTGTTTGGGTGTCATATAGTATAGAATGGAAGAGGAGAGATACGTTGATATCTGGACACATGTAAAAGCCTTACCAGTCACCACACAGGAATGCCTGATGCAAGCTGTTGAAGACCCTCAAGACTCCAGCACAGCCATGAAACATTGAGGGCTTTGAGCCAGAGAAGATGGTGGATATGCTTAGTGCAGCTGGGCAGGGCGCCATCCCTGTAGATGATATGGAAGAGTGATGGAGGAGGAGATTGTTCAGGAGTTAACAATACCTGAACCGGAAGAGGAGGAGGAAACACATGGACTCTCTCTGCAGTCATTGATGCCACAGACTATAAGTGCCAGAAACTATAATTTTTAAAAGAGAATATCTGATTATTTCAAACTAACCCTTGTATCATATTTTTTTAACATACACGAAGGAATCTAAATAGCTAACCAATACTATCCACTCCAAATTTCACTTTCTCACTATCTTTATTTCCACAACAAAATAAGAAAGGAACAGCAAAAAGACAGACTAGGGCAAAGTGGTGAAAATCTTACACAAAAAAAATGGAGAGAATGGCTCCCATATACGAGGGGTGGTCAATAAGTTTTCCAATTCGGATATGAGGAAAAGTGTTTTATTATTTTTCAATATAACTACCCTCGACTTCAATGCACTTGTGCCACTTGTCCCTGAGGCTTCAAATTCCCGACTGCTGTTCAATCCACTCCTGGATGGCAAGCTGGACGGGCGATTTGCCATCCTGGCCGCCGTGCTGACGGGATCCAGCACTCCGTCCGGCCCCAGCTTAGCCTCTCTTCCTTCCTTCAGATAGCCCGATTTCTCCCCTACCTCGTCGCCTTTTCATACAACCTCTCCCACAACTTTCTCTGGTCAGCCTCTAATTTCACAGGGTAGAATGCTGACCTTCTTCTCAAGCCAACCACCCCGGATCGGGGCTGAGGGGGGAGGGGACATTGTTCCCTAACCCCTCAGCTCCGGTTCGGGATGGGGTTTTTTTAACAACCTGCTTCATCCCCACCCACATCTTCCTCACATCCCTTTTCCTCTCCTCTTCACAACCTATATTTTTTACGCCGTGTCCAAGGTGGAGCCGCCATGCCGAAGGACTGCCAGGCCACCAGGCGGGAGGGGTGGTCCCGAATGGCGGCGCCTGGCTCTGCCGGGCTTGTAAGCACCTCTCGCAGTGCGGGCAACTGCGAGAGGTGATGAGCTATTGCGTCCCGTAATCAAAAGAGGGTCACCATGCCCATGAATGAAAAAAAACCAACAAAAAACCCAACCCCCAACTTCCCCAAGAAAATCGACGGAGCCGCCCTCGGGCAGCTCCACCGAGAAAATGGAGGTCCCCCCCCTTGTGCTTGCGCAAGGGACCCTCCATAATTCTTTAACCGGAGAGGAGGCTTACTCCTCTCCTACGCCTACGGGTGTAGGGGACTCCCCCTCACCCCCTTCTCTGGAGGTGCTTTCGGGCACCTCCCTATCTCCAGCGGCAGTCCCTCCTTTGCTTTCTAAGGGGACTGCCAAGAAAGCCAGCAGGCAGCCCATTGCCGACCGCCCCTCGTGCAAGCGGCTCGGTAGGGCAAACCCCCTTAGGGGGGAGAGGGAAGCCAGGCCCCTTCGGTCGCTTCCCTCAAAAGACCTGCTGGCAAGAATTTTAAACCTTGCTGGGGTCAAGGCCTGTGCCTCCCCACACCACCTGACTAGTGACAATACTGCCAAGGGGACCTGCGATGTCCTGGGAGGGGATGGCCAACTGGAGGCCCCTCCTGTGATAGACATGGTCCTTGAGGAGACCCAGTCTCAGACGGTAGGGCCTTCCATGGGGGGGAATTCGGGCTCGGCGCCAAGCACCGAACCCGAATCCGCCCCTATGCAAGGTCCTCCTCAAATGGCTGAGGGCTCCGAGGCAAAAGGAGGGGAGGGATCTCCTCCGACAGGTGCCCCCACGACAACCAGGACCTTCTCCATTTCGGAGAGGGACCTGGCTGAGGCTGGTCCATCTGGCCTGGGGACTTCTGCCGGCGGAGTTGAAAAGCGGGTTCATTCCCCGCCCTCCTCTCCGAAAAAGAAAAAGACTAAAAAGACAAAAAAGACTCGGGGCTCCTCTCCATCCGCGGGGGCTGCGGGGATGGATGGGTCTGCTGCCACTCTGGCAAGCGACCAAGCCAAGATCGGCACATCTGCCCCCTCTGCCCCCCCGGTTGCGGAGCCCCTGACAAAGAAGACTACTACCAAGAGTGCACAGGGCGGAGCCTCGATGACATCGGGGCCCCTCATTCAGAGGTTACCTGGCGTTTTCGAGCCCGCTGGCTTCAAACGCTTCCTCGTTATTCGCTCCACTGATGGCACCATGTTGTCCAAGGGCAACATGATCCATCAGCGGAGAGGATTAGCTAGTGCAATTGGTAGAGAGCCGAAGGTAACCCGTTTCTCGGACGGGAGCCTTCTGGCGAATGCGGCGAATCCCGTTGAGGCGGCCAAGATTAGTGCTCTTCGGACACTTCATGGCACCCCGGTGAGTGTGACGCCGCACTCTACCATGAACTTTGTGAAAGGAGTAGTTTATGCGAGGGAACTCGTTGACTACTCCATTGAAGACATCACCTTAGAGCTGGCCGACCATGGGGCGGTCAAGGTCGAACGTGTGATGAGAAAACAGGGAGGGGCCTCGAGACCCACCCCTACACTCTTCGTCACGTTCGACTGTGACAAGCTCCCTGAGTCGGTGCGTGCCGGTTGGTACCGCTACCGCGTGAAGGCATTCGTGCCACTGCCGCGGCGGTGCTATTACTGTCACCGCTTCGGCCATACGAATCGTTCATGTAGACGTGCAAAGTCGGGGTCACCCGAAGTCTGTGTAAATTGCTCCAAGGTCGCACACGATAAGTCCAAATCGTGTGTGGCCAAGTGTGTCAATTGCGGAGAGCCGCACCCTTCTTCTTCGAAGCAATGTGGTGCATATCTCCTTGAGAAAGAAATCCTGGCCGTTCAGGCCCAGGATCGACTCTCATTCCGCGAGGCAAAGGACTTGGTCCTGGCGCGCCCGGCTCTGCCTGGGACGTCGTATGCCTCAATAGTTAGGAATGCACCCTCTGCTCCTGGCCCATCCAGGCCAACGAGCACGGTTGTTTCCGCGCCCATTCGGAGCCCTTCTGCGGGCTCTACCCAACCCGGGCGCTTCCCTGGTAAAGCTGGCGGAAAAAAGGGTTCATACCCTGCCCCGGCTAAAACCAGGTCCCCCCTCTTCTCCCAGCGTGACCGTTTCCCGTAAAGCGAAACGGCCACGCGCCTCCACCGAGTCGTTAGACTCACAGGAGGCAACACCCCTGAAGATGGTCGCTAGGCCATCTTCCGGGGTTCCTAAAGCTGTCCCCCGAAAGGAGGACAGCAACAAAGGAGCTTCGGCTCCTTCGCCCACGCCCCGAGGTGGAGCGAGTTGCTCGGAGACGGTGGTTCCTCGAAAAGAGGGCCCCCCGCCTCCGAAGCCGCAACGCCCGCCTAAGGTTTCGAGGCGGAGGAATGAAAAGACTCGCATGGCGAGCCCAACCTCCCCCAATAAGTCCTCGAAGGCGACAGCGCCTTCAGCGCTTTGTCCGGCCAACAGCGCCCGGGGTTCTGCCCCCGGGAAGCGTACGGCCATTCCCGTGAGGGTCTTCAATTCGAGGAGGGCCCCCGCGTCTCTTCCGAACTAGGCCTGGAGGGCATATTCCTTCAATGGAACTGCCGTGGACTCCGGGCCAACTGGGAGGAGCTGCGGAGGCTCGTCTCGTCCCGTTCCCCGTTAGCTATTTTTTTGCAGGAGACCATGCTAGGTTCGTGCCCCCTCCCTGCCCTCCCGGGGTATAAGGGTCTTGCGACCCCACCACCGCGGGATGGCCGGGCTGGGGGGTGCGCAGTTTACATCCGGCATGATGTCTCCGTTCTTCCTTTCTCTTTAGATACCTCCTTTCAGGCAGTGGCTGTGCAGCTGCACCTGGATAGGAGGTATACTATCATTTCTGCGTACATTCCACCGTCAGCTGACTTCGACGCGGGGGACTTCCGCCGCGTCGTGGCACGGTTGCCGAGGCCCTATCTCTTGCTTGGAGATCTGAACGGCAGGCATCCTCTCTGGGGAGATTACTCCATAAATCCCAGGGGACAAGTCCTTGCCGATCTGATCGAAGAGCTTGAGATGGGTGTCCTAAACGTGGATGAGTTTACGCATCACTGTCCGAGAACCGCTTCATTTTCTTGCCTTGACCTATCTTTGTGCTCTTCGGATGCACAGCCTGATTTTGATTGGGGGGTGGTCGATGACCTCCATGGTAGTGATCACTTTCCCATTCAAATATCATTTTCAGGGCAACTGCCGCCTGAGAGACCACCTCGGTGGTGCTTGGCGCGGGCGCGGTGGCCTGTATTTCAGGAAATGACTGAATTCTCTATCTCAGTCGAGGAGTTTAGGTCGGTAGATGATGCAGTTGAGTTCTTCTCCGGCAACCTCATCGCCGTGGGCCTGACTACTATTCCTAGGACGTCTGGCCGTTTTGCACGCCGACCACTCCCATGGTGGTCGGCCGAGTGTGAGACGGCCCTCAAACAGAAGCGTTATGCCTACATGCGCTATAAGCGCCGCCCGAACGATTTCACTGTCGCTGAATTTCGTCGGGCTAGGGCTAGGTTCCGGTATATTTCGAAGCACGCCCGCCGCTCTTCTTGGCGGGCATACGTGTCTTCACTTAACGGGAAGACCCCTTTAGCTGAGGTGTGGAAGCGAGTCAAAAGGATTCGGGGCAAGTTCTCGCAGGACCCCCCTCCCGTTCTCCAGGAGAATGGGACCGCAATCTCGGACCCCGCGTCCGTGGCGGAATCCTTAGCGACCGCTTTTTCCGCATTCTCTAGCCGTGATGCTGCTCCGCCAGCATTCAATGCACGTCGTGATGTCGCGGAAGGCCGCCGGCTGGACTTTACCTCCAGAGGCGGAGAACCCTTCAAGACAAGTTTACTGTGAGTGAGTTGCGCTCCGCTCTCGCTTCGTGCGCGGACACCGCCCATGGTCCGGACGATGTCCCGTACGCCATGCTTCGACACCTGGGTGAGCGAGGCATGGCCTTTCTGTTAGATTTGTTCAACAGGATCTGGGTGGAAGGTCTTCTCCCAGATTCCTGGCGAATCGCTACTGTGCTCGCCTTTCGCAAGCCGGGGAGAGATCACTCTACTCCGACCGGATTCCGCCCAATCTCTCTAACCTCTTGCGTGTGCAAGTTGATGGAGAAATTGGTAAATGTTAGATTAGCCTATTTCCTGGACAGCGGAGGCCATCTGTCTTCTGCACAGTGCGGCTTCCGTAAGTTCCACTCCACGTCGGATGCTCTGCTCCGACTGGAAAATGCCGTCTGCGAGGCTTTCCTTCGTAGACAGCACTACGCCACGGTGTTTTTTGATCTGGAGAAGGCCTATGATACCGCATGGCGATACGGTATCATGGAGACTCTCCACACGATGGGGGCGAGGGGACGCCTCCCAATGTTTATATCTGAATTTTTGCGAGATCGTCGATTCCGCGTACGGGTGGGGGGAGCCCTCTCCGGCCCAAAGGAGCAGGAAGAGGGTGTCCCGCAGGGAAGTGTCCTCAGTGTCACACTCTTTGCCCTGAGCATCAACGGCATCACCTCGGTGCTGCCGAAAGATGTTCTCGCTACGCTCTACGTGGACGACCTTTCGATCTCTTTTGGCGCGGCCCAGATGCCAACTCTGGAGCGCCGACTCCAACAGGCATTGAACCGCGTCTCTCGCTATGCCGAAGCACACAGGTTTCGGTTTTCTTTGGCCAAGACTAAGGTGGTGCACTTCTGCCGCCATCCACGGCTTCACCCCGACCCAGATTTGTTTCTTAATGGGGTGCGCCTGGATGTGGTTGAGTCGCACCGTTTCCTTGGTCTTGTATTCGACCGACGCCTCACCTGGGAGGCTCACATTCGCAGCCTTAGGGTCTCTTGTACCCGCGCCATGGACATTCTCCGTTCCGTGACGTTCAGCGCTTGGGGCGCTGATAGGGCTACCGCCTTACTTTTTTATCGATCCTTTGTTCGGTCGAAGCTCGACTACGGATGCGAGTTTTATGCATCCGCAGCCGAGCGTTTATTGCGGAAGGTGGATTCGATCCACCACACCGGCCTTCGCCTTGCGACCGGTGCCTTCCGCACTTCCCCCATTGAGAGCCTGTTGGTCGATGCTGGGGAGATGCCACTCGCTCTGCGCCGCGTGCAGTGCATCACTCGCCTGTACGCGCGAGCCCGGCGCCTCCCTCAGTCGCCAACAGCTCTCACTGCATCCGCAGCTGATCTCGATGGTGCCTATGCCGCCGAGAGACGCCAGTCATACCCTAAGTCCTTTGGGTTTAGGGCCAGGAAACTCCTTCGAGAGCTAGATATAGCTCTCGGGCCGGTGGCGCCCCTGGTTCTGCCCAGGACGCCACCCTGGAGGGTACCACATTTGGCTATTTGTCGCCACGCCTCTGCTCCCAAAGCTTGTACTGCGAAGGGAGTATTGCGTTCGACCTTTTTGGAGCACACATCGTGTCACGCTGGTACCGTGCCAGTGTATACGGATGGCTCCAAGTCCCAAGAGGGGGTCGGCTTCCACGCCGTATCCCCTCTGTTTGAAGTCAGCGGGGCTCTACCAGGCGCTGCGTCTGTCTTCACGGCCGAGCTGGTGGCAATACACCACTCGGTACGGGAGATTACGCGACGTGCCCGGTTCGGAGACCGGATTGTGATTTATAGCGACTCACAAAGCGCCCTGAGTGCTCTCGGGGCATTGGAATCTCCGCATCCCCTGGTTCGCGAAATCCGTGACGCCACGGTTTTGGCGAGCCGGGCAGATGTCGAGATTATCTTCTGCTGGGTTCCTGGACATGTAGGAATTGCGGGGAATGAGCGCGCCGATGAGGGCGCCAAAGAGTCCGCGAGGACTCTGCGACCGGACCAGCGTTTCGCTCTTCCTCACACTGACTACATGGCAGGAATACGGGCAGCTCTTCGGACTGCTTGGCAAAGAAGATGGGAGACGGTCGAGGGGAACTTAAAGTTGCGTGCCATTGCGCCGCGACTGTTCCCATGGACCTATCCCCCAATGCCGCGGCGGCTTCAGGTTGCTTTCTGTCGTCTTCGAATCGGACACACTCGTGTGACGCATCGTTACTTGGTGGAGCGCTCGCATGTGCCCTATTGCAACGACTGCGTCGTCCCCCAGACTGTTCGGCATATTCTTGTCGAATGTCCCAGTCTGGGTGATCTTCGCGCACGATACCTGTCTCGGTACCGGGATGGGCGGGGTCGCTACCGCCTGTCCCTTGTACTCGGGACGAGTGCGTGCACCATGACTGGTGGACTTATTGACTTTTTGGGGGAGGCCGGCCTTCTCCCCTTTATTTAAGGTTCCTTTTTTTTTGTTATTGTTTTGTTTTAGGTTGCGCTCTCCTGCACCGGGGTGAGGGGGACCTCCCCCCGCTGCCGGAGATTGCTTCGATTGTTAAGTTTTTCCAATTTATATTGATTGTTAAGTTTTCATATTTTAACTTTAAAGTAGCCTAATTCTAGGCTGTCGTGTTTTTCGGCGACTTATGCCCAAGTGGGTAGTTGCCAGATGGGCTCTATAAAAAAAAAAAAAAAAAAAAATGGCAAGCTGGACATCTTCATCGTCCTCAAACCGGCGTCCAGGCAGTGCAGCCTTGAACTGGCGGAATAAAAAGTAGTCGCTAGGGGCCAGATCTGGACTGTAGGGGGGATGGTTGAGCTCCTCGAATCCCCATTCGCGCAGGGCAGCTTGTGCAACTCTGGCATTGTGGACTTTGACGACGTTGAAGTCGATCATGGGGCGTGAGGTTTCTAGGGACCTAACAGGCATAGACCTTGGTCATGGCCAAATTGTCGTGGATGATGTTGATAACACTTCCATGTGATATTCCAAGTTCTCGCTTGATTTCTTTGACCTTCACCTGTCGATTTTGGAGGATCTCACCTGTCGATTTTCGAGGATCATCCTCTCTACATGGGCCACATTGTCCTCGTTGGTCACGTCTGATGGGTGTCCTGGATGGGGGTCATCTTCAAGGGACTCACGACCATGGTGGAACTCCCTATTCCAGCAAGCCATGGTTGCATAGGAAGGGACGGTGTCGGTGTACATTGCAACCATGGGTTCATGGATCTCTTTTGCATTCTTGCCTTCCTTGGTCAAAAATTTGATCACTGCGCAGTGCTCAACCTTCTCCATTGTTAAAAAATTTGTGACTGACGATCTGCGATCAGCTACTGCTTCTTAAATAGACAAGGCAGGAGCGTGCGGCTGCAGGTCCTGACTTGTCATAACTTGTCCTAACACCCCCACAAACAGCCATCCCCCTTCCTCTGTTTTGCCCTACCGATTCGCAAAACTTATTGACCACTTCTCGTATATGTAACTTCATTTCTATATGCACCACTTGCCACAATGGCAAGCAGCCCCATGTGCACTCCTCTGAACCTTCATACAACAACTACTTAAGTTCCTCACACTGTATTTCACACTTTAGTTAAATGTCATAGTTGATGAAGCTTCAGGTGTGGTACTTGACCCTGTAGTACTGTGATGAATGGGGTTTCTACTGCTTGTGGATGTTGATACCCTCTTTTGTTTTAGATTTTGAGGACCCTCCCCACCTTCTCCAACTCCATTCTCTTCTGTTGGGTACTATAGGTTTATTTTCAAATTTGATCTCATTTTACAGCGAGGTAGTCATGAAGAGTGTATGATTCTTCTTGATCAGCAACAAGCTGATCTAGTTGACCTTGATGCCAATGAAATTTTCCTAGGAGGCCGTTACCACTCGCTTGTTCCAATCATGAAAGAAGTCTATGAGGGTAAGTGTATTTAATATTATACAGGTTTACATGCCATTAATTAATTACTTTCTTGCAGGTTCTTTCAGGATTTATTGAATTCTGTGAATCAAATTATAATTTTGTAAAAAACAATACCCATTTATAAATATGACTGGAAAATATGAAGTAATCAAGTACCTTATGAATGGGGAAGACCAGGCAATATTTTCAAAATGCTGAAGCATACTGACTGATCTGAGGTTGTTAAAGCTATCAAATGGCTTAAAGAGACAAGAAGTTGTCTTCCAAGAGAGGGCCACCCTGCCCTAATCATTGAGGACCCCAACCCTCATCAAGAACATTAACAAGAATGGGTAAAATCCAAGAAGTGCCAGAGACTTGCTTTGTAGGCCAAGTTGAGCATGTGAAGATGCAAAAATTGCTGAAAGATTATCTGAAATTTTGTCCAATCTAGATAGATTAATGACATCTTTCCAACCTTGCAAAAAAAGAAGTTAGTTGAAAGAGTGAAGCTGCTCTTCTAATGATTCCTTGATGATTTGCAGCTTCTGTTGTGTGGATAGTTGAGTTGTTCATTGTCCAAGCTACACATAATTATCGTGTTTGATCACAAAATAAGAATGAGATTCTGGTTGAACAGGGGACATCTTTCAAGCAACTGAAGTAAGTTATGGCAATGGAGTGGGTGCGCATAACATCAATCGGCCAAAAATTGCCTCTCATCTTTATTGAAGAGGGAGCAAAGATCAATCAACATGGTTATTTGGACATGTCAAAGGACAAAGTTATCATCTGGATGGATGCCACCATACGAAATATGTGTAACCCTTCAATAAGAGGGAGCAACTTCACACCTAAAAAGTTCAAGACTGGTGCCTGGTAAATTTTAAGGGGTTTTGTTCCAGGGAACTTTGGCCTCCCAGTTTGCCATGTATTTGGTCCCCATGGACTTTGGACTGTAGGTGATGCTTGAGCAGGTCTGTACCAAATCTCATCAAAGTGTGAAGTTCTGAAGTGCAAACTGGAAAAATGAAATGAAACCCTACACGCCGCTTGCGATCAGGTCATACCTAGACTTCCTCTTGTCATCACTGCAAAAGGTGGTTACATGGAATATTAGTTACATAATATTGTAGCATATAATTTTTTCTTCATTTTAGTCTATAAATTATGTAATATTGCATTGTGTTCTGAAAATAATTAAAGAAATATTCTATACTTCATGTTTTTGCCATGTAGTTTACTATTATCCATTTCACCATCCAGGTGACTATGGCTAAATTACTTAAGAGAAATCCATCTTACATCAGTTCTGACTCGTCACTTTAATTCCTTTTTCTCATTTCTGGAACATTCTGGAGTAACCTTCTCATTATGTGTTGGTGCCTGGTGACAACCAGATGGGCGCTATAAACTTAAACAAAACTCCATTGCTGAAAGCATGCAGTTTAATTAAAAACAGAATTAAAATGAAACAATTTCAGGGTTTGTCTCGTTAGTTCACAGCAGCTACCCATATGGTGGTCAAAGTCTATTTGATTTTATAATTAATTACTCAGAGAAATTGAACTTACAAGCACCTAAATTCAAAAAGATAACCAAAATGGATATGGACCATTCCAAATTATGAAATGAGGAAAATTGATTATATCTTAATTGACAAAAATTCTTTGTCAAAATTGCTGACCCTGATTTGTCAAATCAGTGTCTTCAACCAATCACCCCTCCCCCTTTCACTAAATTAGCTCTTCATAGAGATGGGGTGTTTTCTGGTGTACCAGCTCATCTAATCGATGTTTAGCCTTTGGTGGAAGGCCCCAAGTATGCCCCCTCATAAAGCCCCCTGCATCCACACCTATCAGTCCCAAAGCAAATGGTGAAACCCTTCCCCCCCTTGAACCTAATAACACATCTCAAGAAACTTGTAGAAAAAAAAAATCTCAGAAAAAAAGCCCTAAGCCAAATAAAGAAATGGAAAATGCCTTAGATTAAGTATCCAACCAACAAATTGAACTATTGGAGGTGAGCAAACTCATTAAAAAGAGAACTGACATAAAAAAATATGATGCACATATTGTTGAAGATACCACTAAAGAAGGAAATGGATGCAAAACAGCTAAAAAGACTACTAGAGGAAAAATTCTACTTGACCATTATAAGAGAGAAGATGATATGCTGGACTAGAGCATCATACACTTATTTCAGTGATGAACTCTTCCTTGATGAAGGCAACAGCTCCTTCAAGATAGATTCAGAGGGGAAGTTTCTTTAGTGGACTGGCAAAGGGAGGCCATGTGTACTCTTACATTTGACATCTGAATGATGGAGGAGTAGCACACCCTCCCAGCCTCCAGTGCACATAGTGATTTCAGCTGTAGCTTGGGCACCTAGTGCAAAGGCCATTTGCGGTACCTTGTATACTACGCTCAATACCAAGAGAGATTGGTGGCCTTCCGGGTTCTTATTGCACTTCTATAAAAACTCCAAATTTCCCCTTCACTCATAGGTTAGGTAATAGGCAGGTGAGGATTCACCCTACTTCTTAGTGGACTCCTCTATCCCTCTTCTTTTGTATTACCTACCTTCCCTAATCCACTTCTTCCAACTTTTTCTATTGCTAATTAAAAAAAAATTCTGGTGGCTTTGGTGTACTTCCGACCTTGTATTGGATCCCAGTTGAGTAATGGGCTGCATCATGAGGGCTGACTTCCCCAATCTTTATGAGAAAAAACTTGAGGAAAAAAAATTCACTTGGGTTGAAAATTTCAGGGAAAGGATCCAATGACAACCAACAAATTGAATTACTGGAGGTGAGCAAACTATGTGGAAATCATCATAGTCTGAATGTTTTTAAATACTAAGGGACTTTTCCTATACCTCCCAAGGTACTGGGAGGCCATAGCATCTTCAATCGATGTTAATAGACCAAACCCATCTCTAAATATGGCCACATCCCACCTTGGTACCAGGGTAGGTGGAGGAGAAATCCTATGCACATTTTACTGGTCCTTTCAAAGTCACTGTCTCTGTGCTATGTAATCGCCTGAGGGCATTTTGTGGCCTTATACATTTAGATTCATTCGCCCTGATTATTATGATAATTTCTAAAAAAAAATTTTCATACTCTTTTGTTAGTGATTAATCATCTAATTAAAATACATAAATAAATGGCTTAGGTCAGTCCATCTTTATTTGTAAACCAAGATTTATGAATGAGGGTAAATTGACTCAGTTCTAACCCATGCCACAAAGCCACCACAAAAAAAGGCAGATTTATGGTTCAAATGTGTGTAAACACCTGTTTTTTTATGGCTTTTTTCTTTTGGGGGCTCAATACACTTATGTTTTTCATTTTTCATCCAATTAAAATGAGGAAATGCCTTAAGTTAGCATATTATTCAAAACACGCAAACTAAAGGAAGGCTGAATGAAATTTTCAAAATATTCAAGATATAAAAATATTTCCCATGAATAAAAGCAATGTTTTCTATAAAATAGAAAACAGTTTTAAAGTGGTAACTGATTTAAAAAGCATTTAGTCACAGGAAAGTCGTCAAAAATTTGTACAAGAACTGAGAACTATCAATCATAATTATAAATAGGTAGAAGGTTATAAATAATTTTTAAATTATATCAATAGAATAATTCTTCTCAATTAAAATGCTATTATTTTAATTATTTTTGATAATGGTGTACGATTTGTAATTTCATCCAGGGTGATTTCAAGCAAATTAGCTGGGCGACTAATGGGTTAATATATTTTATGAAGATTACATATAATACAATTGTATAGGCAAGAAATTTTCTCAATAACCTAATAAAATAAAATATAGACAAATGCAAAATAAGAGAATGATTTTTTCAGGAATATTCTAGAGAAGTTTCTTGAAATCATCTGGCAATATTTTGCTCATTCATTAAGAATTGTACAACTGCTATTGTTGTCATATTCACTCTGCAGAGATGTCACTGTAGCGGGCACCAAACCTACATTCTAACCCCAATCTATCTAACCCGCTTCCTACACTCAGTCAGACATGAGAAATCGAGGGAGAAATGAAACAGATTGTATATACAGTCCTTTATTTACCCCCAAAATATGGGGTAATTATATTTGAGATCTCGTTATTTATACGAGTATGAACACAAAAAAATATGAAATAGATAAATTTACAATTATAATATATATAAAATCAAAATAAGCAGTCCTATTACCAACCAAAATTTTATTTAAACAAATGAGAGAGAATCATTCAAGAAAAAAAAAAGGCCTTACGCTTACGTGTTTCCCCCTGGGGGAAAGTCCTGCTGGCTGCCACTCATGTGGGCACAATTGTTGTGTATATCTTTTGGCCTCCGAGCTTATAGAATAATTATGTGATCTTGTCCTGGTATTTAGGCTATATAAAACCTCCTGTCCAACCATTTATAGTCAAAGGATGTGGCAAATTCGATTTAAATTTCAAAATTTTGTTTTTCCAGGCACTCATACAAAAGAAATATCAGAATAATAGAGTGGCTTTTTAACAAAAGAATTACAGCAAGGAAACTTTTTTTTCTCTGAAAAGAGAAAACAAACATCAATAACAAAAAACAAACCAAATTTAAATGCCAGTTATCTACGAACACACGCTCGCACAGAGGTAGGGAGAGGGTATTGGAAAAGGGGTGGGAGAATGGCCCTACAAACACACTTACATTTGCTCCACCTCAATCAACTTGAAAAGTGACTCCTGAGCTCGATCAGAGAATTGTTCGCTTGAAGCCTTAGGGGAGAACTCTTTCTACAATTTGGAGAGAGGTAAGAAGGTCCAAGAGTGTTATTTCATGTGTTCTGAAGTTATACAATGAAAATAAAACCTATAAACCTCCTGCAAAAGTTGTTTGACCCCACATAACCACTGTCCGAGAATAAAACTATTCAGTGCTTCTCATGAAGGATCTCTTCGAGCCTGCAGCAGGAATTTCTCAAAAAATTAAGACTAATAGTCGCAAGGAAGTGAGCCATTTCACAGTGTCCTGTTGCCTCAATGGTCGAAGGGAACTTAAAGTTGCGTGCCATTGCGCCGTGACTGTTCCCATGGACCTATCCCCCAATGCCGCAGCGGCTTCAGGTTGCTTTCTGTCGTCTCCGAATCGGGCACACTTGTGTGACGCATCACTATTTGATGGAGCGCTCGCCTGCGCCCTATTGCAACGACTGCATCGTCCCCCAGATTGTTCGGCACATTCTTGTCGAATGTCCCAGTCTGGGTGATCTTCGCGTACGACACTTGTCCCAGTACCGGGATGGGCGGGGTCGCTATCGCCTGTCCCTTGTACTCGGGATGAGTGCGTGCACTTTGACTGGTGGACTTATTGACTTTTTGGGGGAGGCCGGCCTTCCCCCTTTCATTAAACCCGGTTTAATTGTTGTTGTTTTTGTTATTGTTTTTGTTATTGCTTTGTTATTGTTATTGTTATTTCTTTTTATTGTTGTTTCCTGTTCAATTTTTTAAAGTAGCCTAGAACTAGGCTGTTTGTTTACGGCAACTTATGCCTAAGTCGGCAGTCGCCAGATAGCCCCTTAAATAAGAAGAAGAATTTTGCCTCAATGCATCTGGTTTAAAAGCTTGTTCTCCAGCAGCCCAACCAATCATCAGTAAGAGGAACCAGAAGGTGAGACTCAAATATGCTGCAGCTCATATTGTTTGGTGAGATGAAGATTGGGAGAGAATTCATTTCAGTGATGAAAGTAAAATTAATTTATTTGGATTTTATGGCAGACACTATGTTAGATGCACTGCAGGGGACAGACTTAACCCAAAATGTGTAAAAAGTCTGCCAAGCATGGAGGAGGCAGTATCATGGTATGAGGGATGTTTTCATCTGAAAGACTTGTTCATTAGTGTGAATAATTGGAACAGTAAATGCGAATGTGTACCTAAACCTTGTCTAACATGTTATACCTTCACTCTGAGCATCTCTGAACAAGTCAGCAGTATTTATTCAGGACACTGTCTCATGCGATACTGCAAAGCGAGTAAAATACTATTATGAATAAGAAGATATTGAAGTAATGAAGTGGCCTGCTTGGAGCATGCACCTGAACCCAATTGCAAACCTCTGGAAGATTATTGGAGAAAAATTAAGCAGGAATGCAACAATATATATATAACACCAGAATTTTGCAAGAAACAAGGGAGGTCCTGTGGCCATCGTTGTGGCAAAGTAATGGAAAAAAGAGGCTTCAATACTCCATATTAAGTGTTTTAATTTCATTGTTGTCAAATTTTGCTTTGTTACTAGAGTATTTGCTTGCAAAGCAATTCTGTGAATGATCATTCACTTATTTTTAACATGTCAATATTTTTTGTTAGTTTATTCAGTATAATTTCTTGAATTGTATCATATGAAATCTTGATAAATATATTAAATGCATACCTTTATGTGCCATGGAAATTTCATTGACCTATTTATCATTTTTTTTAACAAATATTTTAATAAAGGAAATTCATTTTCTTACTTTTGCCTGTTAGTGTATCTTTGACAACTGATTTTTTTTATTGGTGGTGTAATAATATTAATCTGTCCTTGAATTTGTATTAGTTTTAAGTGGTATTTAAGGAATATTTTACTGTTGCAGTGAATATAACTTTTCCCACAGGTAATGAAGAGACTTATTACTCAGTTGCTGTCATAAAGAAGGGTGGAAACCTCAGTCATGTGACCAATATTGATCAGTTACGAGGATCAGTCGCTTGTTTTCCTTCTGTATCATCCATGGCTGGTTGGATCATTCCAATATCCACTGTAAGTGTCCTAGACAGGATGGTGCTTTTGTCTCCTGAAAAACGAATTAAGAAGTAATGCTAATGGTGTATTTTTGTGATTATTGAGTCATTGTAGTACCTTTTTTAAACATTTAATTGCAAGTATATTTCATGAATTAAAAGAATTATTTCTAATGCCAAAATTATATCTTTAGCTTATTGAAAGAAATATCATAGAAATTGTAGACTGTAACAATCATATCAAGTCAGCCTCAAATTTCTTCCGTGGTGGCTGTGCAGTGAATATCCTCACCAACAAATATAATCCATTAGGTAGGTTTTATTTTTTATTTAATCTGTTGCTTAGAAGTTTGCTTGAAATTATATAGAATGTAAAGAGGTGGAACAATTGTTTAGGCCCTCAAAAGCATTCAAGCTTTTGATTATTCCCCTGTTAAGAGGATCCCTGCATAGACTTGCCTGGTACCTTGAGGAATGGGACATTCTCCAAGTCACAGTGTGCCTGGTAATCCCAAACTAGTTTGAGACTAACTAGGATCTATTCCATCTAGACCTCTCAATTTTACCCTTTTTCATCACTTTCTTTACAAGTCTCTTGTATGTTTATGAAGTAGTCCAAAGGTTAATGAAAGTTCCAAAGTTCGGCTCTTTTTCACTGAAATAAACAATTACACAACATAAGTATACAAAAAAAATAATACATATAATGAACACACTCTCGCATAAGCACACACACATATAGGCACATTTATATTTAACAAAGAATTAATATATGTTTAAGTGGCATAATGTTTGTTTCACAAACCTAGGAGTCCAGTTAGTAGAGGAACTGCAATATCTTCATTTTCATACATTATCGTACATTCTCATACATTATATATTTACTTTTATTTAATATTTAAAGCTAAAGAAGGAAATACAGGTTAGTTATGAACTTAATTATAACTTAATAAATTCTAATAGTTTTCACTAGCAACTAATTTTGTAGACTAGTCACCAACTAGCTTTCATCCATGGGCTTATTCTTCCCTCCTGGCTCTGTTTGGGGTGGTGTCTCTCTAAGGTATCTGCATTCTTCCCATCCATTTCTCTTCTGCTCCTTATTTTCTTTTGCTTATTTATACTTTTATACACTTGCAGGGGAATGTCAGGCCCCAATGCATCCAGGAGGATCAGTAGTCATATATCTTTCACATACTCACTCCTGGCTACTATTACTAGAATGTCTGATCATTTTTTACACTGACTGTTTCTGTGGTGGTCAGCTGAGTGTGAGACAGCCCTTAAACAGAAGTGTTATGCCTCTATGCACTATAAGCGCCACTGGAATGGTTTCACATCTGGCAAGTTGATGGAGAAATTGGTAAATGTTAGACTAGTTTTTTTTCTGGACAGCTGAGGCCATCTCTCTTCCTCAAGTTCCACTCCATGTCGGTTGCTCTGCTATAACTGGAAAATGCTGTTTGCAGGGCCTCCCTTCTTAGACAGCCTTACATCAAAGTTTTTTTCTATCGGGAGAAGGCCTATGATACAGCATGGCGATACAGTATCATTGCGACCCTCCTCATGATGGGGCAACAGGATGCCTCCCAATCTTTATCTCAGAGTTTTTGTGAGATTGTCAATTCCGTGTATGGAGGGGGGGGGGAGCTCTCTCTGGTCAAATTGAGGAGGAAAAGAGTGTCTAGCAAGGAAGTGTCACATTCTTTGCCCTGAGCATCATTGGTATCACTTCCATGTTGCTGGAAGATGTTATCACTACCCTCTACGTGGACATCCATTTGATCTCCTTTGGTGCAGACCAGATGCCATCTCTGGAGTCTTAACTTCACAATAGGCATTGAACTGCATCTCTTGTTATGCCGAACTGCACAGGTTTAGTTTTCCTTGACCAAAACTAAGGTGGTGCACTTCTCTCACCAACCACGTCTTGACCTGGACTTGTTCTTAAACGTGGTTTGCTGGAAGTGATGAATTCACTCCTTTTCCCTGGTCTTTTTTCAATTGTCGCTTCATCTGGGAGGCTTATATTCACAGCCTAAGGGTCTCATGTAACCCCCCCTAACATTCTTTGTTCCATAACATTCAACAATTGTGGTATAGGGCTACTGCTTTATTTTTCTTTCTCAATCCTTTGTTGCCTTGAAGCTTGACTTTGGTTGTGAGCTTTACACATCCACAGCCTCGTGTGTATTGTGGAAGGCGGACTTGATCCACTACACTGGTCTCCACCTAGTGAGCGGTGCCTTCCGCACATCCTCCATTAAGAGCCTACTTGATTTTGTGGAGATGCCATTCACTCTGCATTTTACACAGTGCATTATGCACTATTACACCCGAGTCCAGTGCTTCCCTCAGTCGCCAATGGCTCTCCCTGCATCCACAGCCGATCTCGACGGTGCCTATGCCGCCGAGAGACATCATTCATACCCTAAGCTCATTGGGTTTCGGGTTAAGAAACTCCTTCAAAAGCTCAACATAGCTGTCGGTCCAGTGACGTCTGGTTCTGACTATTTGTACACACACTTCTGCTCTCACTTGCCATTTTTGGAGTACAGTTCGTGTCATGCTGTATCTGTGCCAGTGTACACAAATGACTCCCAAGTGTCAAGAGAGGGGTTAGCTTCACGCCATATCCCCCCCTTTTTGAAGTCACCAGAGCTCTGCCAGGTGCTGCATCTTTCTTCATAGTGAACTAGTTTCAATACAAATGGTATGGAAGATTATGTATTGTGCCTGGATTTTAGAGACTGACTTGTGATCTTTAGCGACTGACAATGCACCCTGAGTCACTTCTAGGCATTGGAATCTCAACTCCTCCTTGTTCACGGTATTTGTAATGCCATAGTTGCTAAGAGCCGGGTGGATGCTGAGATTACCTTGTTGTGAGTTTCTGGGATGCACTGCCATTTGATGGAGTGCTCACCTGCACCTTATTGCAATGACAGCATTGTCACCCAGACTTTTTGGCACATTCTTGTTGAATGTCCCAGTCTGAGTGATCTCTCACTCATGTTACCTGTCCCCGTATTGGGATGAGCAGGGTTGCTACCGCTTTTTCCTTGTACTCAGGCTAAGTTTGTATACACAGACTTGTGGACTATGCAACTTTTTGGAACAGGCTGGCCTCCTCTATTTTATTTGACCCTCTTTGTTGTAGGCTGCATGTTCCTGCTTTCCTTTTCACAGAACTACACAGTAGTTTTACAAATTAACATAGCATCTAGTGGCAATGGTTTATATGACTTAAAGAGTGAGGTATATGCTGGCAACTAGTTGGCTTACAACTGTTCTTCGGAAAGAGGTCTTCAGCGATGCTGCTTTACTGTTCAATAACTTATATAGGAAACAACTAAATGAACTCCACATATTAATTGTGGCAATATGATGGGCAGAGGGCAGTCAACAAAAGAAAACATAACTGCTCCCTTCCCAATGCACAAAATAAAGATACCAAAAGCTTCCAACCCATAGAAAAATCACAAAGCCATCTACCTGCTGTAGTGGATTACAGTTGTCTTCTATCTTTTCTGGCTAATTAAATCTTTAAATAATTTTGCAACCTTAAATTTATGGTTGTTGCCAGACAGCTGCTATTAAAAAAACAAAATAACACCCAGGGTTGGCAAATAAAAAACCCCCAGGTTTTATTACCGGGTTTTTTTCGCTTTTTCAAATGAAATTTGAAAAAACCCTGGGTTTGGGTTGTTTTTTTTTTAATTTCACTTTTTTTCAAGAAATGAATGCTACTTGTCATTATTTTATTCAAAATTCATATTTATGTTTATAATTTCAACAAATATGTATCAAATTAGGATTATTTCTCCGATACTCACTCATAATTCATCTCTCCTTCTACAGGTTATGGCTATCATGGATACCCACAATTCTCAATCAGTCATCTGTTACTATGAACTTTTCTTACTATAATATAATTATTAAACTGATTAATTATTAATATTATATAAAAATAGAGATAGCTATTTTTCTATGTTATTCTAATGCTTGTAGCTTTTGTTTTTTAAAAAAAAACTGAGATTTGAAAAACCCAGAATAAAACCTGGGTTTTATTGGGCTTTTTCAAAATTTGTTTTTTTTTTGCCAATCCTGATAATAGCAATCTTCACACTAAAATATTGCATCCTTAGAAGAGAACTTTGCATCAATTTGGTATGCAAATTCTCAATCCTTTATTAGTAATCTTAGACACTTGCTGTAGATGCAACAGGGTAATCTCATGTGAAGATTACAGGGTATGCTTAAAGTAGCATCAATTTAACTTTTATAAATCTGTAATAATTTGTTAGCAAAATTACAATTTATTCCTTTCAAAATAGGGGACAATGATCAGAAGCTTTGCAGTGCATGTAAAAGTGAGAAGCAAAGTGTTCGATGTTCTACCCAGGACCCCTTTGCTGGATATGTTGGTGCTATCAAATGTCTTGTAGAAAATGGAGAGGTGGCCTTTGTCAAGCATAACACAGTCCAGCTTACTATTTCTACTTTTAATTCTTCCTTTCCATATACGTAAGTTAAAGCCCATATATTGTATCATTACCTTTTATAAATTATATCTTTTGTGGGAGCATTGGAATTAATTAATTCCCAATTAAGTAATATGATTAATTGCAGCCTACGACCTTTAGTTATGATCAAATCTCTCTCTTCCCTCAATCTTTTGCATTCTTAATATGCTTCTTTAGAGCTTCAAACTCTGTTTATCCCATTTCTAGGTTTTTACTTCTGTTTCCATTCAATGATTTGGCAAATGGTTATTTTTTAATAGATTAATGATCATTTATAATTGCCATTTAGTAACATTTCAGCTATTAAGTCATTTGCTTTTTTTTAACAAAAAAATTCTCATTTTACTTTTCAAGCACTGGTGATTTTGAGCTACTTTGTCTTGATGGAAGTCATGCACCAGTTTCTGATTACATCACCTGCAATTGGGGGGAAGCTCCTTCCAATGCACTGGTTACATCATCAGCTAAAAATCAGGAGGAAAGGGAAGCATTGCAGCTTTTTCTGAAGGTCAGGGTGATTTCATTATTATTAAAACTATACCTTTAAAAGGATATTTTCCTATAGTATGACCCCCAAAGTTTATATTCCAAGATCATGACCTCTGGGAAATATCTTTCCTTGATCACCACCACCAACTAGTCTATTCCTAGATTACAAAAGAATAGAAAAAGGAGCAATTAAAAAAAGAAAAATAAAGTATCCAATAAAAGAATAAGGTTCAATTTATTAATTGGCAACACAAAACAAGTATATACACGAAACATTACCACTACTATTTTAGTCAAAAGAGTATAAAAGGGAAATATAACTGCATAAATTATCAAACCCGTTCAAACAGAATCGATGATGCCACATAAATTGATATAAGTAGGACTCTGACATGTTGCGTCTACATCCATGCATGCCTTTTAAATGTGCTTTGGTTTATTCCAGTAAGATTCTATTGCTTGCATCTGCACCATAGCTTCATGACCCCCCCCCCCCTAAAAAAAAATAGATAAATAAATGATTAACAGCTTTAGAGTAAATGCATCCAGTCTTAGAATAGTTAAGCTTTGTACTGCCCTGTACAAAATTTTATGCTGTAAAAATTTAAATAGTTAAAATTAAATAATAAAAATAATCCATATAATCCTAGATCACAAGCCCCTAGAAATTTCTTTGCTGGATCATGAACCTTGAGAAAAATCTTTCCTAGATCATGACTCACAACACCACATAGAGTTTGCGATCTAGGAAAGATTCCCCTTAAAATTGGAGGGAATTTACTCTAAATCTATGCACAGCTCAGATAATTAATTTTATTCTGTTCATAGTGATAATGTAAAATAAATTGGTTATTTCTTCTTTGTTGCTGAAGGGTTATGACACTCAATTTATTTCTGCTTCAAAAAGACAACTAGTACAAACCCATTAACTTCAACTACTGGTGAAAAATACTAACACTAAGCTTTGTTAGATATCTAAAGGTGTCTACCAAATACGTTTTCAAAATTTGCCCCTGTATGGGGCGCGGCGATTTGGCTTCCTGGCCACCATGCTGACAGAACTCGGTGCCCTCTCTGGCCCCAACTTAGCATTTTCTCCTCCTTTCTGACAGCCTGTGTTTTACCCTACTTCCTCACTTTCCCTACAACCTCCCACAACTCTCTCTGGTCAGCCTCTTAATTTCACAGGGTAAATGCTGACCAGCTTCCTCTCACCCTACTATCCTGGATCGAGACCTCATGAGGAGGGAGTGGAAAACATTCCTCTGAGCTCCGCCCTCGGGTGGTGGGTTTTTAACAACCTCATCCCCAGCAACATCTTCCTCAGATATCCTTTCTTCCTCCTTCCCCTGTCTATCAATTTTATGCTGTGCCCAAGGTGGAGCCACCATGTTAATGGGCTGCCAGGTCACTAGGCAGGATGAGTGGCCTCAAATGGCGGCAGCTGCTTTTGCCGGCCCCTTGTTCATCCCACGCAGAGCGGCCTACTGCGTGGAGTGATGAATATTTGCATACTGTAATTAGTATAGGGTCACCATGCCCAATGATGAATTTACTAAAAAAAAAACCTTTCCCTTGACCATCATCCCAGCTGCCTTCGGGTAACTTCACAGAGAAAATGGAGGTTTACTCCTCTTGTATGCATATGGTGTAAGAGACTCTACCCTCACCCCCTTCTCTGGAGTCGCTTCCAGCGGCAGTCCCCCCTTTGATTTTCAAGGGGACTGACTGTCCAGAAAGCAGGCAGGAAACCCATAATTGATCATTGGGAGCGGCTCAATAGGGCCAACCCCCTTAAGGGGGCAAGGGATGGTAGGGCCAGCTGAACCATGTCCCATAATGTCATGCATGCATGCACAACCAGCTTGCAGGGGGTCACTATGCCTGTCCCCTCTCTTCCTGATGGATGCCAGTTCACCAGCCTATGTCAGGATAAAAGGTACCACAAAGAGGATCTGTGATGTCTTAGGGGGGGGGGGGGGGATGGCCACATAGAAGCCCCCCTCCCCCCTGAGATGGAGATGGACATGGTCCCTGAGGTGACCCTGCCCCAGATGGTAGGACTCTCCATGGGGTCGAACCCAGGCTTGGTGGAGCACATAACCTGTGTCTGCCTCAATGCAAACTCCTCCTCAGACAGCTCGGGTCCACGAGGCCTCATAAAGAGAGGAGGGATCTCCTCTCACACCTGGTGCCCCTGTGAGAGACAAGACTCCATTTCAGAGAAAATTTTTGCTGAGCCTCGATTACGTTGAGTCCCCTCATTTAGAGGTTACCTGGCGTTTTTGAGCCCGCTGGCTTCAAACACTTCTTCATTATTCACTCCAATGATGGTAGCATGTTGGCCAAGGGCAACATGATCCATCAGAAGAGAGCTTTAGCTAGCATGATTGGTAGAGAGTCGAAGGTAGCCTATTTCTAAGACAGTAGCCTTCTGGCGAATGTGTCGAATCCCTCTGAGGCGGCCATGATTAGTGCCCTTTGGACATTGATGGCACCTGGTGAGTGTGACCACACTCTACCATGAACTTAGTGCAAGTAGTATTTTATGGGAGGGAACTCGTGGACTACTCCATAGAAGACATCACTTTAGAGCTGGCCGAGCATATAGAGGTCGAGGTTGTACATGTGAGAAGAAAACAGGGAGGGGCTTCGAGACCCACCCCTACACTCTTCGTCACATTCGACTGTGACGAGCTCCCTGAGACGGTGCGTGCCGGTTGGTATCTCTACCGCATCAAGGTATTGGTGCCACTACCGCGGAGGTGCTAGTACTGCCACCGCTTTGGCCATACGAATCGCTCCTGTAGATGCGTAAAGTCGGGGTTACACGAAGTCTGTGTAAGTTGCTCCAAGGAAAGCTAGTAGCACAAAAGGTTCACACCCAGCTCCGGCTAAAATCAGGACTCCCCTACCCCTTGCCCAAGCGTGACTGTTTCCCGTAAGGTGAAACGTCCGCGCACCTCCACCGAGTCGTTAGACTCACAGGATGCAACACCATTGAAGTTGGTCATGAGACCATCTTCTGGGGTTCCTAAAGTTGCCTCTCTGAAAGGAGGACAGCACTAAAGGAGTTTCGGCTCTTATGCTCACACCCAGTGGTAGGCTGGCTGGCTCGGAGACTGTGGATCTTCCAAAAGAGGGACCCCTGCCCCGCCTGTGTAAGGTTTCGAGGCAGAGGGAGAAAAAGATGCACATGTTGAGCCCAACCTCCCCCGATAAGTCCTCGAAGGCGACAGTGCCCGGAGTTCTGCCTCCGGGCGTGTACCGCCATTCCTGTGAGTGTCTTCTCTTCGAAGAGGGCCCCCGCATCTCCTCCGATCTAGGCCTGGATGACATATTTCTTCAATAGTTGGCTGCAGACTCCCACCTAACTGGGAGGAGCTGTGGAGGCTTGTCTCCTCCTGTTCCCCGTTAGCTATCTTTTTGCAGGAGACCATGATGGGCACGTGCCCCCTTTCCACCTTCCTGATGTATAAAGGGTTTGCGATCCTACCACCACAGGATGGGGGCCGGGCAGGAGGATGCGTGATTTACACCCGGCATGATGTCTCCGTTCTTTTTGCTTTAGATACCTCCTTTCAGGTAGTAGTTGTACAGCCACACCTGGTTAAGAGGTATACTGTTCTTTCCATGTACATTTCACTGTCAGCCAACTTCAACTCGGGGACGACCACCGCGTCGTGTAACGGTTTCTGTGGCCCTTTCTCTTGCTCATAAATCTGAACTGTAGACACCTCCTCTGGGGACAGTATCGATTAATCCCCGGGGTCAAGTCCCTGCCGACCGGATCGACGAGCTTGAGATGGGTGTCCTACTATTCCTAGAAGGTCTGGCCGTTTTGCACGCCGACCACTCCCGTGGTGGTCGGCCGAGTGTGAGACGGCCCTCAAGCAGAAGCGCTATGCCTACATGCGCTATAAGCGTCGCCCGAACGATTTCACTGTCGCTGAATTTCGTCGGGCTAGGGCTAGGTTCCGGTATATTTCGAAGCACCCCCGCCGCTCTTCTTGGCGGGGGCATACGTGTCTTCACTTAACGGGAAGACCCCCTCTAGCAGAGATGTGGAAGCGAGTCAAAAGGATTCGGGGCAAGTTCTCGCTGGCCCCCGTCCTTCCGTTCTCCAGGAGAATGGGACTGCAATCTCGGAACCCGCGTCCGTGGCAGAATCTTTGCGACCTCTTTCTTCGCATTCTCTAGCTGTGAGGCTGCTTCGCCAGCATTCAATGCACGTCGTGATGTCGCGGAAGGCCGCCGGCTGGACTTTATCTCCAGAGGCGGAGAACCCTTCAACGACAGGTTTACTCTGTGAGTAACGTTCCGCTCTAGCTTCGTGCGTGGACACCGCCCATGGTCCGGACGATGTCCCGTACGACATGCTTCGACACGGGTAAGCGAGGCATGGCCTTTCTGTTAGATTTGTTCAACAGGATCTGGGTGGAAGCTCTCCTCCTGGACTCCTGGCGAATCTCTACTGTGCTCGCCTTTCGTACTCTACTCTGACCTGTTTCCGCCCAATCTTTCTAACCTCTTGCATGTGCAAGTTGATAGAAAAATTGGTAAATGTTAGATTAGTTTTTTTTTTCTGGACAGCGGAGGCCATCTGTCTTCTGCACAGTGCGGCTTCCACAAGTTCCACTCCACCGCGGATGCTCTACTCCGCCTGGAAAATGCTGTCTGCAAGGCTTTCCTTCGTAGACAGCACTACGCCATGGTGTTTTTCGATCTGCAGAAGGCCTATGATACCACATGACGATACGGTATCATGGAAACTCTCCACACGATGGGGGCGAGGGGATGCCTCCCAATCTTTATATCTGTATTTTTGCCTGATCGTCGATTCCGCGTACGGGTGGAGTGAGCGCTTTCTGGCCCAATGGAGCAGGAAGAGGGTGTCCCACAGGGAACTGTCTTTAGCGTCACACTCTTTGCCCTGAGCCTCAACGACATCACCTCGGTGCTGCCGGAAGATGTTCTCGCTACGCTCTACGTGGACGACCTTTCGATCTCTTATGGTGCGGCCCAGATGCCAACTTTGGCGCGTCGACTCCAACAGGCATTGAACCGCGTCTTTCGCTATGCCGAAGCGCACAGGTTTCGTTTTCTTTGGCCAAGACTAAGGTGGTGCACTTCTGCCGCCATTCACGGCTCCACCCTGACCCAGACTTGTTTCTTAATGGGGTACGCCTGGAAGTGGTTGAATCGCACCGTTTCCTTGGTTTTGTATTTGACCGACGCCTCACCTGAGAGGCTCATATTTGCACCCTTAGGGTGGGTCTCTTGTACCCGCGCCATGGATATTCTCCGTTCCGTGACGTTCAGCGCTTGGGGTCCTGATAGGGCTACTGCCTTACTTTTTTATTGATCCTTTGTTCGTTCGAAGCTCGACTACAGATGTGAGTTTTATGCATCCGCAGCCGAGCGTGTTGCAGGTTGCTTTCTTTCGTCTCCCAATTGGGCACAATCGCAGGATGCACCACCATTTGATGGAACGATCGCCAGCGCCCTACTGTGAAGACTGTGTTGTCCCCCAGACTGTTCGGCACATTCTTGTTGAATGTCACAGTCTGGGCGATCTCCACGACATTGACTGGTGGACTTATAAGACTTTGGGGGGAGGCTGGCCTTCTCCCCTTTATTTAACTAGTTGTTTTTTTTGTTTTTTGTTATTTTAGTAGGTCGCACGTTCCTGCGCCGGGGGGAGACGGACCTTCCCCTGACGCCCGAGCTTGCTTCCTGCTTAGGCAATGTTGAATACGGCGACTAATGCCCAAGTAGGCAGTCGTCAGATGAGCTCTAAAAAAAAAAAAAAAAATTTGACATGAAAATAAAAGTCATTAATAATAAATATTTCTTTGCAGGTTATTTCCCAGAAATTCAGTCAAAGACGAGATGCCACTCATGTCTCAACATTTTACTTGTATGAGTCATTCCCACGTTATGGCACAGCATATGATTTGCTTGTATCTGTAAGTTTATTAAATTATTAATATGATATTTGGTATTTAGAATTTTGTTCTCCCTATGCACATTTTTATTAGACTTATTGCCACACTCAGCATCAACACTAACTAGAGAAATGGAGCTTGACCTCAAAAATGTTGCATTAACAGACAAGGTCTGGTTACAACAGAACCTGTCGACTTTCCATCAAAATTTGTCAATCTCTATACATTTTGCACAAAGGCGCACAATAAATAATCCCCAATTTCATTGTAAAAAACCCCACTACCCTTAAACAGTTTGGTTAAATATATCTACACTACAATATGGTCACCATCCAAAACTAAACATAATACAAACTATAAGCTTGATCAACAGACACTCAATACTTTTGTTTCCATCAGGAACCAGGCATAGTTCAAAATGCCTCCAACTTATGCTGTAGGTATTTGGACGAGGCGGGCCTCGATAGTATTTAATCATTTAAACTTAACTGCATATTCAATAGGATCTGAACAGTGTGTATCCTTCCCAACTCTTGGCAAATGGCTACTGTGCTTGCTTTTCGCAAGCCAGGGAGAGATCACTCTAACCCGGCTTGTTTCCACCCAATCTCTCTCCTTCTGCGTGTCTTAAGTTGATGGAGAAATTGATAAATGTTAGAGCAGCTTTTTTTCTGGACAGCGAAGGCCACATGTCTTCTGCACACTGCAGTTTCTGCAAGTTCCACTTCATGCCAGATGCCCTGCTCCGCGTGGAAAATGATGTCTGCTAGGCTTTCCTTCATAGACAGCACTACGCTACAGCGTTTTTCTATCTGGAAAAGGCCTATGATACTGCATGGCGATATGGTATCATGGAGTCTCTCCACACGATGGGGGCCATGGGATGCCTCCCAATCTTTATCTTGGAATTTCTGCAAAATCATCGATTTCGCATACGGGTGGGGAGATCCCTCTCCGGCCCAATGGAGCAGGAAGTGTCCTCAGCATCACACACTTTTCCCTGAGCATCAACTGTATCACCTCGGTGCTGCTGGAATATTTTCTCGCTACGCTCTACATAGATGACCTTTCAATCTCTTTTGGCGCAGCTCAGATTCCAATTCTGGAGCATCAACTCCAACAGGCATTGAAGTGCATCTCTCGCTATGCTGAAACGCACGGGTTTCGGTTTTCCCTGGCCAAGATCAAGGTAGTGCACTTCTGCCGCCATCCATGGCTTCGCACCCACCCAGTCTTGCTCCTAAACAGGGTTTGCTTAGAAGTGGTGGATTCGCACCGTTTCCTTGTTCTTGTTTTCAACCGACACATCACCTGGTAGGCTCATATTCGCAGCCTTAGCGTCTCATACGCACGTCTAGACATTCTTCGTTCCATGAAATTCAACACCTTAGGTGCTAATAGGGCGACTGCCTTGCCTTTCTATCCATCTTTTGTTCGTTTGGAGCATGACTACGTATGTGAGTTTTATACATCTGCAGCTGAGCAGGTATTGCGGAAAGTGGACTCGATCCACTACCCGGCCTTTGCCTGGCCACCATTGCCTTCTGCACATCCCCTTATTGAGAGCTTACTTGTCGATGTGGGGAGATGCCACTGGCGCTGCGCTGTGCACAATGCATTATTCGCCTATACACGCAAGCCCAGCCCCTCCCTCAGTCGCCAACGGCTCTCATTGCATCCGCAGCTGATCTCGACTGTGCCTATGTTGCCGAGAGATGCCAGTCGTACCCTAAGCTAAGCCCTTTGGGTTTAGGGCTAGGAAACTTTCGAGAGCTCCGTGTATATACTGGCCCGCCTTCCACGCCGTATCCCCTCTTTTTGAAATCAGCGGGGCTCTACCATGCCCTGCATCTACCTTCACCGCCGAGATAGTTGCAATACACCGCTCTGTAAGGGAGATAACGCGTCGTGTCCGCTTCGGAGACCGGATTGTGATCTTTCGCGACTCACAAAGCGCCCTGAGTGCTCTCGTGGAATTGGAATTTCCACACTGGTTTTCGGTATCCGTGATGCCAAGTTTGCCGCGAGCCTGGCGAAGGTCGAGATTATCTTCTGTCAGGTTCCTGGACATTTGGGAATTGTAGGGAATAAGGGTGCCAAAGAGTCTGCAAGACTGGGCGACAAGACCAGTGTTTTGCTCTTCCTCACACTGACTACATTGCAGGAATAATGGTAGCCTTCCTGGTCGCTTGGCAAAGATGGGAGATGACCCAGGGAACTTAAAGTTGCATGCCGTTGCGCCGCGACTGTTCCAATGGACCTACCTTCCAATGCTACAACAGCTTCAGCTTGCTTTCTGTCATCATCAATTAGGCACACTTGCTGGATGCACCGTCATTTGATGGAGCGCTTGCCGGGATGTTATTGCAACGAATTTGTTGTCCCCCAGACTGTTTGGCACATTCTTGTTGAATGTCCCAGTTTGGGTGATCTTCACGCACATTACCTGTCCTGGTTCTGGACAGAGTGAGGTTGCTACCTCTTGCCCCTTGTACTCGGAACGAGTTCGCGTACACAGACTTGTGGACTATCCGCCTTTTTGGAGGAGGCTGGCCTCCTCCACTTTATTTGACTCTTTGTTGTAGGTCGCATCTTCCTGCTCTGTGGGAGGTGGGCCTTCCCCTGATGCTGGTTAATCCCCCTTTGTGTTTGCTTTTTTTATGTCTTGGGTTTTGGTTTTAAGTTTGGTGTTTGACTTATTTTATATTTTAATTAGCCTACTATTAGGCTTGTAATTAATTATCCTATTTATGCCCATGTAGGCACCATCCAGATGGGTGCTTAAAAACATATATAGAGGCTCAACAGAGCATGTTAAGTACCCTTGATGCATTGGAATCTCTGTATCTCCTGGTTCACAGCACCTACACTGCCATGGTTTAGTGCATGGAGGGATACATCAGGAAGAGTACTAGTACTGTTGCCAACAACCAGTGAGCTGTGAACCTTTAATAGCCCGAAGGAGAGCCACGTGTTCCAAATCAGGATAGTGAATATATGTTAATCCCCTTGTCAAGTTCTGAGAGACAAGTGATAATTTTTCCATGTGAAAGAAGCGAGTATAGTATTGCTTTGTGATTGGCTTTGTGTTAGTAAGTACATAGTGCCATTTTTTCTCCATCGCATTATGGATTAGATCCCCTTACTAGATAATGAAATGCACATCATGATCAGAATGAAAATTAATGGTGAGCCAACAGGCACCGAGTGCCAGTCCTCATTGAGTGTAGGGAAAGTATCCAAATCATATGTGTTTTTTACACAAACCAGTGATGACAGACCCCTTTCTGACTGGTAGGGGGGGGGGCATTCTGCATCAGGCATATGTGGACATGAGTGCCACCACAGGAAACACTAGTACTCAACGGCAGGGCTGCAGAACTAAGAAGAGTGGGTATGTTGTATTCTGAAGGTTGGATTGGTAATGATAGCCATGTTATGATTGGCTATGTGCATGATGCTACATGTGGAGCTACTTACCCATGAAGGGAGTGAGCATCATCTTATTCACCCAATGGGTGGCCAGCTCATGATGCTCCTGAAAGTTTTGTGTCTGGGTTCTCAGATTGAACCCCTTCCTTGGCACCAGAAATTCAATGTAATTTCAACTGGGCTCACAAGAGCTGTTTCATGTATGTTGTAGTACTTTGCCTGAGGTATCTGTATGATGCCTGTGTATGCTGGAAGTTTTTTTGTCCACTTGGCTAGGCAAATTTCTATGAATTCATTTTGAATTTATAAACAATTTATAAGCATGCTTCTCATAGTAATTTTTATGGTCTCTTTATAAAGTTCTCTTGCTTTCAGAAAGATGAATGTTTACATCTTTTTTGATCACTCAGTGCATAGTTAAAATTACCCTATAAAGTATAATATACATTATTTCCCACAATGTGACATGGCAAAAAGTATCTATTTTATGGTTAAAACTTAAAGAATATTAATTCTTAATGTTACCTATTTATAACTCATTTAAAACGACTTTAGAGATGCATACATACATACATATATGTATTGTACAATTATATATTCCTTTCATTGAAAGATAGCTGAGCTTGTAGTAGCCTGTTTAGTTAACCCAAGACATTTTCTAAATATTTGTTGTTAAATATATTTTTTTAAGGATGATGCCATCAGACTTATTGAAGTAGTGAGCACGCAGCAGAACTTCCTCTTATATCTTACCAAAAGGGTCATGAATCACATTGAGAATGTAAGGTCTTGTCCAGTCAAACGAATGGTCCTTTGTGTTACTGACTATGCCGAATACGCCAAATGCCTGAAAATGAAGGTAAATTAATTTTGTATTAAATATATATGAAGCCTCACATTTGATTTCCTCAGCTAAACTCTAAATCTATTTGTATCTCTGTGACTTACCTCTCTTGCATTTGGCCTAGTTCATATTCACTTCATATACAACCTTTTCACAGAATGAGGTCAGTGCATATCACTGCCTCTAAAAGTACTCTTTCCAATGCCACCCATTAGATCCCTATTAATCATGAAGCTAACCATTCCTTTTTTTGTTTGCCTCATTGGCCCTTCATTACTGTGGGCGCTCTGTGGTGTAAGCATCTATTCATCTTAGGGTTCATCCCTGGCTAAAAGATTCATAGCATGTCCTCTCACAACCCTTCATTCACACCTTACATACACAATATCATCCACTTGTCCCTCTCTGACTGCCCTTTCTCTTAAACACTCAAAATCAATCTTTATTTTACTTACATTATCCAGTCGAGGGATATTGTCCATGATGCCTGGAATAGATGATGCAATTTACCTTACCTATAGGTCTTTCATCATCTATCTCTTTGCATATCTGTACCACCACAATATTTTAAGCTTCATTCATCTATTTCCTCTTACCTTATATATTTCTTAATAACTCTTTAATTTACATCTAGAAATTCAATATCCATAAAAAATTTGTCTGTTTGCTTCTGCTTTCTTTATTCATCTTTCTTCTTCGATTCCACTCTCACTACCATACTCTTCTAGCATTGCAAAAAGCATATTTACACGCCACTTTCTTGCATGTGCACTAACACTGATCACACTCGATGCTATATTGGCATTCAAAATCTCATCTCATTCTTTCTCAGGTCAAATATTACATACCCAAGGAACACCGCTGACACATATACACACAAACCTTGCATAGTGGTGCCCCATGTAGACTGTTACACCCAGTACCTAGATGAACTGCACACCCTCCCGATTCGTGTCTTGGACAGTCTTAAAATATATTGATACTACCTGAGCTTTATTCTTTCTAGACATTTTGAAGTTTTCCTTTTGTTCTGTCATTTTCTTTATATGCCTCTTTTCACACATTTTCTTGGCCTGTGGCTAATTTTTCAGGCTAGTTACTGGCTAGCTCTCATCCATTCATCCTCACTTGGGGCCTGGATGGAGTGGGGTTGGTTTATCATCACTCTTGTCTCCATTTGGTGGTGATTTTTAACATATGTTCTTCAGGCCCTTTTTTTTCTTTCCACTCCACGATCTTTCTTGTCCTTATGTATCCTTTTTGCACCCACAAGGGGATGTCATTTATAGAACTGGTGACCTTGGGCTTGATATGACTGACATCTGTAGGATTGTGTGCCCTCCTCACCCCATCACCCATCAGTTTGCTTTCCTTGCTCTAATGCTTGAAGGAGTCTCTATGGCTAAATATATTCCACACATTTTTTTTTACTTTAGCTGCATCACTTTTTTACAGCTCTTTACATTCTTTCCTTGTTGGTGTTGAACTTTAAATTCAAGGGGTGTGATACACCCAAAACCAAACTTTACTCTTTTCTTAATTTACTTTTAGCCCTCTCTTCATACACACTCTGAAAGGCCCCAATTAAAATGTTCAATCCATCTCATCAGAATACATCCACAGGATGCTTCCCTCACCCTTAATTTATTTCCCCTGTCTCTCAATCCTCTGCGTATATATCTTGGCACTGCATTTAGATATTACTTTTGAAATCTCTCTACTTTGGCAAGCTTTCACTCGGACACATTTCTTACTCCTAACATAACTTTTCACTGCATCAAACGGTTTATTATCCACTCTTTAGATTATTAAAACTTTAGCCAACTCGTTAAAACATGCATACTTGATATACGCACTCCTTCCCCACTTGCCCTAAACCCACCTTAAAATTTTGTACCATTCCTTCTGTTAGTCTTTCTTACACTGAAGTTTTCTACCTTCCTTGCTTACCATACTCAACCTAATCATACACTTTCAAAAGTATAACAACTCGATCAGATTCATTGCTTACACACTTCTAACTACTCCAGTTGCCTTTTGATTTTTCAAACCCTTCACAGTGATAGAAACCTTTTAAATGCTTATTGGTTCCATACCGCGATACAATACATGGTTCGCACCTTCAAAGCTACTCCTGATCCAATTTGCTTCCTCGTGCAATACCTAGATCTTACACCTCATACGGGCCTACCCCCGATGCTGGAGCGTGCTTCCTTCTTGTTACCTTTTTGCTTTGTTTAATTTTTCACTTTTAGCCTATGATCTTTTTACCCTTGTTATTTGTTTTTTTTTTAAATATAGCCTAGTCGTAGACTGTAGTGAGTACGGCGAGTTATACCCAAGTAGGCAGTTGCCAGATGGGCTCCTAAAAAAAGAATAAATTACCACTCATACTGACCTTCATGTCTATTTCATTATCCAGTCAGGATCTGCCTGGATAAAAGCAGGTTGGCGAACCACTACTATTGCTCATCAAAATAATCTTATCTACTTCAAACCTTACTCACAAACGTTCCCATTTTTACCCTTGATATTCCTACCACTCTTCTTCTCTTGGTTTTTCTTCTTCCAAATCCCTGCAAAGCACATAATTTTTAACATGGATAACCTTGCTGTAGCTGACATCTGAAGGGTTATATACCCCTCCAGGGGGATCTGTGGCTATATATCTACTACACCTCTTCACTTTCTTTACATATCCCTCTGTACAAACTCTGCGTGATACACCCTCGTTGGTATTGCGCTTTAAAATCAAGGAAGAAATTTTAAAAAATCTTCCAAAATAAATTTTGGTTCCTATCCAGATTCACATTTGTGTTCTCTCCACATACTCCATTTGCTGCTTTCTTACCGTCACTAGTTAATCCCTTGGTTGCACTCCTCATTTTGCCTCTATGCTTATCTAAACTACGAACCAAGAGAGATGTGGGTAGTGCGAGCTTGTGTGAAGTTTGGGCAATCTAAGAGTAGGTGTTCTATGTTGTCTGGGCTTTTGTTGCATCTGGTGCATGTTGATGTTGGAGTAAGGTTTATTCTATGTTTGTATTGATGGAGTAGAATGAAGTGGCCTGACCTGAGTTAAGATAGGATTACTCTGTGCTCTATTAAAGGGGGAAAGCTCGTTTATGATGTTTGTTAGTACTGTGTTCAAGTGTCTTTGTGAAAGTAGTATGGATGTGTTTGATTAAGTTAGGGTTAAGGAGGAAGATTATTGTAGAGGTATTGGAAGCTGTGAGCTGGGGCTTCTTGTGTCCAGGAGGTGGGGGGGTTTTTACTGTTAGGTAGTGGCTAGGGTGGGAAAGAGTCGGTGCTCTCCTGAAGTGTTGGGTTCCAATCATGTCTAGGTGTATTTTGATTGGGAGTATTTTTGTTTCAGCATGTAGGTGATTGTTCTGTGTGCTTTTGGAGTTTTTATGAGATTTGGATGCCATGCTGATGCTGTGTAATTGATGGCTGAGCTCGGTAAGGGAGATAACTTGTCTGCCCGGTTCGGAGATGGATTGTCTTTTGTCTATGCGTTGGGAGGAAGATAATGTTCGAGTGGTGTTTTATGAGAATGTTACAGCGTTATCTAGTTGTTTCACTTTAGTTATTTCTGATAACTAGCGACTTGTGTGTGGGAGCTGGGGTGCTATGTGATATGTGGGTTTTCTTTATCGTTCTCCAGAATTAGGTTGAGTTTGTTTTCTGGTCTATTGTGTTGATATATTAGTTACATTTTTCTGTTTGTATTTTAGTGATTAGGTTGGTGATGTGGGTGTTGTGTTTCTTATTGTGAGGGACCCCTGTTTTGTTTTGGAATGTTTTGATGCTTTATGCAATCTTTATTTTCTTTGTAAAATTGGGGTTTTATGTTTTTTCCATTGCCATGAGTGATGACTTTACTGCTTGCATGTCTGATGGTATTGGTAATGTTGTGCTTTGTCTAGAGAGGGGTAGTTGTTTAAGATCAAGTTTGTCTTCTGTGTATTGGGTGTAGTTTATATGTGATTTTGAAGGAGGTTGGTTGTTGGTGCATGGTTTGGAAGGATGTATTGGGTAGGTGGTCTAAAGGGAGGTCGGCTGTTGTGATTCTGGTGTTTGTGTGTTGTGGGGTTGTCTGGTTGTTAGGGATGTGTTGTTGAGTATGGTGAATGAGTGCAGTTGTTCCGCTATGTGGGTCCCTCTATTGTCTTCTGTTTTGGTTCTGAGCCTAAATGGTTGGTGTCTGTCAAAATCACCACATGAAAAGTATTCAAAGTTGTGAGGTGTTCCTAGACAGGTGCATAGTTTTGAGGTATTCTTCGGCAGGTGGTGGGGATGTATATGTTTATCACCTTGTATTCTAAACCTTTTATCTTTTATTTAATGAATTGCATTTTGGTGTGGGCATCATTGTTGATAAGTGTTTTTGTATGGGGATGGTTTCATTGAATGGAATGGAGTTGTGTACTAATGTTACGAGTCTGTGGCCTCTGGGGGTGGTGTATTGGTATAAAGGGCAAAGTCTTTGTTGCTGAGTTAGGCTTGTGTTTGTGTAGGAAGTCTGTAGTTCAACATGTTTGTGGGAGATAGAGCGAATGTTAAGTTGTAGTCAGTTAAGGGTGTGTTGTTCTGGAGGCTTATTATCTAGGTGTTTGGGAGTGTGTGAGCATCCAGTGTAAGTCCAGCTTGTGGTGTAGTGATCTTTGGAGAGAGGTTTGAGCAGTGTGAGTGTAACCAGTTTTTGCATTTGTTACATTTATTGAGCTGTGGATTTTGTGGTGGTATATGTGGCATGACCGAAGTTGAGTTCTATTTGCCTATCTATTTGGAGAAGAGTGGTGGAGGGCTGCGTCGTCCTTAGTCATTGGAATAAAAATGTAGGATTGGTGAAAGATGAAGTGAGCTTTGAAAGTTGGGTGGGAACCCATTAGATTGATCCTGAGATCAGGCCTAAAAGTAATATTACAAACTTTTCTATCGCATTTGGAGTTCTTGAATAACTATTTATCTCCATCAAAATTAGGGCTCTAACAATGAATGACACTTTATTTCTAATTTTATATATCAGTTTGGAATGAAAGTAATGTCTGATTTTCTAGAATGACGTTTTAGGTATTATTTTTTAAAGTAGTGCCTCTTGTTATCATTTAGGAATGCAACAATGAGTAATTTATATATTTTTCTTTCGGATTATAAAAATATTGTTCATAATCTTCTTCTGTATTCACCCCTATGTCCTCCCATATAAAGATCACACTAGACATGTTTTACTCTATGAATTTTATAGAGGTGTCAATGCAAGTACAGTGGCAAAATCCATTCAGAGCACTTATTGGGATGATGCAGTAAATTTAAGAAGTCGCAGGTGATGGTTTTCCCGCTTCCAAAGTGGGGATTTTAGTCTAAAAGATTGACCAAAATAAGGTTGGCCAAAAGACTTGATCTGAAGTGTTGGAAGTTATTGTCACAGCAAATCCTACTCAAACTTCTTTGAAATGCAAAGAACAATTAAGCGAAGCCCAGATGTCTGTCCTATCTAAACTGAAAGGATTGGAATAATTCTAGTGATTGGAAAATGGGGTCCCGCGAATCTGCAAACAGTGTTTAGTATGCTTGTTAGTCATTGCTTTCACGACACCTTCAAGCGCCATTTTCGGGCAGGCTTGTTACTGGTGATGAGAAGTGGATCCTTTATTATAACGTTAAATGCTGCCATTCGCGGATCAGTTCAGTAAGCAGATTTTCTCAACAATTGACAGCAAGACTTCATCCAAAAAAGATCATGTTGAGTATATGGTAGGATATTGAAGGAATTTTCCATTACAAACTGTTAGACAACAATCAAACAATTAATGCTAATCTCTACTGCAATCAACTTCGTTTGTAGGATGGTTTGGGCCAAAGGCGAATCTCTGTAGTCAATAGACTGGCGTCATCCTCCATCACGATAAAGGCCATCCTCAAACAGCTTGAATGTCTAAAGATCTATTTGAGTAGCTTGGTTGGGAAATATTGCTTCACCCTCCATATTCTCAACTTTGCTCCTTCTGATTATTAATTGGTTAGGGGATTACAGAACCATTTGGATGGTCTTAGGTTGACATCAAAAGAGGTTGAAAATGAGTTGGATTCACATTTTGCATCAAATTAAAAAGAATTTTACAAGAGTGGCATTTATATGCTTGTTTATGGATGGAATGATGTTCTAGAGAGCAATGGAGGCTATGTTGATGATTAAATATTTCCATAGTCATTATTTTTTTTCCATTTTTAATATATACAACCCTAAAATCCTACATTGCCTTCGTTCCAACCTTATATTAATTTCTAAGTTTTTGGTAATACAGTTGATTAGGAATGGTGTTATTGCTGCCATAGCCATTTTTCGTGTGCATATCGCACATTTGTCAACAGGGCCACCAACCTTTATTTCTCTTAATTTTTTTATCAATGTTAAGTAGAGCAATAGGAGCTTAAATAGGAGTTTGGAGACTAGTTATAAGAGGGTCTGGGTTTTGAAACTAGTCTGAATAAAAGTTTCTGACAATGCTCTGTTGGTTTACATCTTTAAATATATATAAAAAAAATATTGCAAAGGGATTTTGCTTTTTGTGCTTATTAATTTTGGGGCAAGAAACTAATTTTCTCATTGTTTTTCAGACAGCATTGGAAGCACAGTTGCTGAAGCCCCCATTGGATTGCATGAATGGAAACTCTCAGATAGGCTGTATGGTTGCTATCCAAAAAAGGTTTGTTTATATTCTGTTACAAAATGGTTATAAGTTACAAATCATAGTTAAATGCGTCTACTTAACCACTCAAGGTAAATCCTACTAGCATTGAGTATTTCTTCTTGATAACTTAATATTTGGTGTTTTGGGTCTCCTTATTGGTAGATTATGAGACCTGTTAAAGGCTTGATATAAAATGAACCAGTCCTTGTGTGATTTCCCTTTAACTTCTTTAAACTGCCTGACTTCTTTTTTTCTTTTCCTTAGCTATAATGTTAACATTTACAATGCTAACATTGCCAATATTCTTTTAAATATTTGCAATTTGGCATTTTATTAAGGAATTCATCAGATGATACCCTGCGTAGCCTGTTACATTTAGTACCTGGAGGAGCCTGAGTGCAAATAAGAGAATCCCTGTCACTGGGTTGACATGAACTCTGAAGAGACCTGGGAAAGTTGGTGCGCTTCCCCCCATTCTCTCTCAGCATTACTTTATCTTTATTTATTTATTTACCTTTTTATTATTATTACAACTAATCCCTCAACCTTATATCTTTTGGCACTTTGTACCAGGACAAACTGTTCTTACCTGGACAGAGTTTGGTTCACTAGACATGCTGCCTTTGTGGACTGCGAGCCATCCCGGGATCACCTAGCGCCGGGGCGTGATAACAATAGGTTATCACCCACCCTTTAATGGACCTGCATATCTCTACTTGTCTTTATTACATACACAATTAGCCACTATCAAAATTGCTCTTCTATATACAGAGGTTTTGATTACTCATCGCACTTTCGTACACGTAAGGGTCGCGGCGATTTGCCTTCCTGGTCGCCGTGCTGACGGGACTCAGTGCCCGTCCAGCCCCAGCTTAGCCTCTTCTCTTTGAGACCCTGTCTTCTTACCCTACCTCTCCACTTTTCACTTTCCATCTAGCCTGGTGGCTCATGCAGGTGGAGGAGAGAAGCGGGTTCATTCCCCGCCCTCGTCTCCTAAAAGGAAAAAGAACAAGAAAAAAAACGAAGAAGACTCGGGGCTCCTCTCCCTCTGCGGGGGCCACGGGGAAGGACGGGTCTGCTGCCGTTTCGGTAAGCGACAAGCCAAGATCGGCACGTCCGACCCGCTGCTCCCCTGGGTGGGGAGTTCCAGACGAAGACCAGAACTGCGCAGAGAGAAACCTCGATTACGTCTGAGACCCTCATTCAGAGCCTACCTGGCGTTTTCGAGCACGCTGGCTTCAAACGCTTCCTCGTCATTCGCTCCACTGAGGGCAGCATGTTGGCTAAGGGCAACATGATCCATCAGAGGAGAGTTCTAGCTAGTGTGATTGGTAGAGAGCCGAAGGTGACCCGTTTCTCGACGGGAGCATTTTGGCGAATGCGTCGAATCCTTCCGAGGCGGCCATGATTAATGCCCTTCGTACACTTGATGGCACGCCTGTGAGTGTGACGCCACACTCTACCATGAACTTCGTGAAAGTAGTAGCTTATGCGAGGGGATTCGTGGACTACTCTATAGGTGACTTCACTTAAGGCTGGCCGACCATGTGATGAGAAAAGAGGGAGTGGCCTCGAGACCCACCCCTACACTCTTAGTCACGTTCGACTGTGACAAGCTCCCCGAGTCGGTGCATGTCGGTTGGTATCGCTACCGCGTGAAGGCGATCGTGCCACTGCCGCGGAGATGCTACTACTGTCACCTCTTCAGCCATGTTAATCGCTCGTGTAGACGTGCAAAGTCGGGGCTATCCGAAGTCTGTAAGTTGCTCCAAGGCCATACATGCTAAGTCCAAATCGTGTGTGGCAAAGTGTGTCAATTGAGGACAGCTGCACCCCGCTTCTTCGAAGCAATGGGGCGCGTATCTCCTTGAGAAGGAAATCCTGGTCGTTCAGACTCAGGATTGTCTCTCATTCCGCGAGGCTAAGGACTTGGTCCTGGCGCGCCCGGCTCTGCCTTGGACGTCTTACGCCTCAATGCTTAGAAAGATCCTCTGCTCCAGGGCCAACGAGCGCGGTTGTTTCTGCGCCCATTCGGAGCCCTTCTGCGGGTTCTACTCAAGCCGGGCGCTCGCCTGGTAAAGGTGGCGGCACAACGGATTCACACCCAGCCCCCGCTAAAACCAGGGCTCCTCTACCTTCCCCCAGCGTGACCGTTTCCCGTAAGGCGAAACGGCACGTTATGCCTACATGCGCTATAAGCGCCACCCAAACGACTTCACTGTCAGTGAATTTCGACGAGCTAGGGCTTAGTTCCGGTATATTTCGAAGCACTCCCGCCGCTCTTCTTGGCTGGCATACGTGTCATCACTTAATGGGAAGACCCCTCTAACAGAGGAGAATTGGATCGTAATCTCGGACACCGAGTCCGTAGTGAAATCTTTCACGACCGCACTCTCTAGCCGGGATGCTGCTCCGCCAGCATTCAATGCGCGTCGTGATGTCGCGGAAGGCCGCCGACTTGATTTTACTTCCCGAGGTGGAAACCATTCAACGACATGTTTACTCTTGAGTGAGTTTCGTTCCGCTATCGCTTCGTGCGCGGACACCGCCCATGGTCCGGACCATGTCCCGTATGCCATGCTTCGACACCTGGGTGAGCGAGGCATAGACTTTCTGTTAGAATTGTTCACCAGGACCTGGGTAGAGGGGATCCTTCCAGATTCTTGGCAAATCGCTACTCTGCTCGCTTTTCGTAAACCGTGGATAGATCACTCTACCCTGGCCTTTTTACGCCCAATCTCTCTAACCTACTGCGTGTGCACGTTGATGGAGTAATTGGTAAATGTTAGATTAGCCTTTTTTCTGGACAGTGGAGGCCTTCTGTCTTCTGCACAGTGCAGCTTCCTCAAGTTCCACTCTACGTGTGATGCTCTGCTCTGACTAGAAAATTTTGTCTGCGAGGCCTTCCTTCGTAGACATCACTACGCCACGTTGTTTTTCGATCTGGAGAAAACCTATGATACTGCATGGCGATACGGTATCATGGAGACTCCACAGGATGGGGGCTAGGGGAGGCCTCTCAATCTTTATATGTGAATTTTTGCGAGATCGTAGATTCTGCGTACGGGTGGGGGGAGCCCTCTCCGGCCCAATGGAGCAGGAAGGTGTCCCGCAGGAAAGTGTCCTCAGTGTAGCACTTTGCCCTGAGCATCAAGGGCATCACCTCGATGCTGCCGGAAGATTTCCTCGCTAAGCTCTACGTGGACGACCTTTCGATCTCTTTTTGCGCGGCCCACATGCCAACACTGGAGCGTCGACTCCAACAGGCGCCCTTGGTTCTGCCCAGGACGCCACCCTGGAGGGTACTACCTTTGACCATTCGTCGGTACGCCTCTGCTCCCAAAACTTCTACACCACCGGGAGTATTGCATTCGGCCTATTTGGAGCGCACTTCGTGTCACGCTGGAACCGTGCCAGTGTATACGGATGGCTCCATGTCTCACTAGGGGGTCGGCTTCTACGCCGTATCCCCTCTGTTTGAAGTCAGCGTCGCTCTGCCAGGTGCTGCCTCCGTCTTCACGGCCGAGCTGGTGGCAATACACCACTGGGTACGGTAGATTACGCGACGTGCCCGGTTCGGAGACCGGATTGTGATCTTTAGCGACTCCCAAAGGGCCCTGGGTGCTCTCGTGGCATTAGAATATCCGCATCCTCTGGTTCACGATATCCGTGACGTTACGGTTTTGGCAAGCCGGGAGGAATGTCGAGATTATCTTCTGCTGGGTTCCTGGACATGTGGGAATTGCGAGGAATGAGGGCGCTAAAGAGTCCGCGAGGACTGGGCGACCAGACCAGCGTTTCGCTCTTCCTCACACCGACCACATACCAGGAGTACGGGCAGCTCTTCGGGCTGTTTGGCAAAGAAGATGGGAGACGGTCAAGGGGAACCTAAAGTTGCATGACATTGCGCCGTGACTGTTCCCATGGACCTACCCCGCAATGCCGCGACGGCTTCAGGTTGCTTTCTGTCGTCTCCGAATTGGACACATTCGTTGGATGCACCGCCATTTGATGGAACGCTCGCCTGCGCCTTATTGCCAAGACTGCGTTATCCCCAAGACTGTTTCGCACATTCTTGTTGAATGTCCCAGACTGGGTGATCTTCGCGCACGCTACCTCTCCTGGTACCGGGATGAGCGGGGTCGCGACCGCTTGTCCATTGTACTCGTGACGGGTCCTTGCACACACACTTGCGGACTATATGACTTTTTGAAGGAGGCTGGCTACTCCACTTTATTTGACTGTTGTATGTCGCATGTTCTTACGCCGGGGGAGGCTGGCCTACCCCTGACGCCGGAGCCCCCTTCTTGTTTCATTTTTGCTTTCTCTTTTTTGTTATTTTTTTAGCCTTTGTCCTTTTTTATCATTATTTGTTATTTACATTTGTTTTGATTTTTAATATAACCTAGTGATGAATACGGAAGGTTATGCCCAAGTAGGCAGTCGCCAGATGGGCTCCTAAAATAAAAAAATAATAATATCAGGCAGTAGCACTTAGGCTGCACCAGGAATACTGTTATCTCGGCCTACATTCCACCGCCTGTCCACTTTGACGCGGAGGATTTCCGTCCCATCGGGGCACGGCTGCCGTGGCCCTTTCTACTTCTCGGGCATTTGAACGGTAAATACCCCTTCTGGGGAGACTGGAGACTACTCGATTAATCCTAGGGCTCAGGTCCTCGACCACCTGATCTATGAACTGGAGATATTTGGCCTAAATAAGGATGAATTTACACATCACTTCCCGACAAACCCTTCGTTTTCCTGTCTTGATCTATCCCTTTGCTCTCCGGGTCCACAGCATGATTTTTGGTTAGGTGGTTGATTCTCTATAAGTTTTATTGAAAATTTTCAAAATAAGTCAATGTGAAAAAAATATAATACATATAGATCCCATTTTTTTGTCCCCCTGGGGGGTTTACCCTACCCTCTTCCCCATATACCTGGTATTGCAAAAGCCATTGTTCCATTCGTTACGATGCTTGACAAAGGACACAATGATATTTTTCATATAGCTACACAGGTTTTTAATGTTTTAATTTATAAATGTGTTTCACTTGTAATATTAATCAATGTTGGCGCCCTCAGCGGCGATCACATGCTCCGAGCGAGCCCTGAATGGCCGCGCAAACGTGGACGAAGTCCTTCCTCATGCTGACCCACACGCAGTTGATGGACTTCAGCTCGTTGACGTTGCTGTGACGGACCTTGCAAGTCTTGCTCTCGACATGCACCCACATGTTTGTAGTTGATAGGTTTGAGGTTGGGCGACTGCTCCCGCCAAATTTCCTTCGACCAGAAGTTCATGTTCGACCTCAACCACTCTTGCACGGTCTTGTCCATGTACACTGCAGAACCGTCCTGCTGAATGTTTTAGTCCACCTTCGTCCTGATCTCACCCAGGGCAGGAATTTTTTCGCCAAGATGTTCCTGTAATCGGCCGCGAACCACATCGGCAGCATCTTCTCGACATTCGAAGCCACCATGCCGAGCATCATCACGGAGGCCGAGTGCTTGGTCGTGGACACATCAAACGTTGGAGACGCCCTGGCTGAAAATTACCACGCGGTCGTTCTCCCTGTTGATGACCGGATCGACCATGAAGTATTTTGAATCAGAAAAAATGAGTTCGATTGCCATTACTCTTCAAGTCGTTGAAAAGGCGACAACAGCGCTCCCGACGTTATACTCACTTACGTTGGGCTGAACAGAGGCGTTTCCACGCACCTCAAGCTCTTGACCTCCCTTAGGCACTGTGGCCATCGATATGTCCGTCTTCTTCGCTATAACAGTCATTTTGAGCTTCGGATCACTTTTGAAGGCCTTTCTCACAGCCAAACGGTTGACAACTTGTCTGCCCGAACGAGGTCGATCTTTGAGGTATTACCTGTTCTTAGCCTCTCCGCGACTCTGTGGATGGTCATCCGGCTGATGTTGAGCCGCTTGGCTATATCGGACTCGTTGTGACCCGCGCTTAGGAGAGCAGAGATCTCGATTCTATTCACTTCCATTTCGACTCAATGGAAAAGACGTTTTTATGACATGTGCTAGAAAAGTAGATCTTTAAATTATTTGATGAAATTTTTTTATCGCACACGTAAACCTCTTGAAGAATCGAAAACCGAGTGTAACAGAACCTAATCTATGTCCAAACCTATCCCCTCCTGAAAGTTTGATCAAGATTCCATTACATTTAATTTCCATAAAGGACGTACACATGTACAAGCTCCTTTATAGTATAGATTGTTTTTTGTTATCTTATCAAAGGCAGATGCGTCTTTGAGGGCAGCGCCAAAAGAGATTGTAATTGGGTTTTGGGTTTTTTTTCTTTAAATCAGTCCACAGATTTCATTGTTGAGGCTGGCATAGCCGCAGAACCTTAAACTTGGGGCACTTAAATAAGCCAGTTGACTACAGCCATACTATTTTTATGAGTTCCCATCGCTTAAATGCCCCGTAGCTTTATTTTCTGGCTTATTTTTAATATGATTCCTCTCAACCTCCGTGAATTTCTATCATTTATTTTTTGTGCTCTGTAGTTTCTGATTGATTTGTTTTCTAAAAGATTTAATTTTCGTATGATGAATTTCCATGTTATTTTGAACAGGGAAGCTGATATTGCTTTGTTCGAGGCTGGAGATATCTACACTGCTGGTCTAAAATATGATTTGATCCCAATCATGGCCGAACAATACAATTTAGATTCAACTCATTATTATGTCGTAGCTGTATCTCAGGAGGATGACACTGATACAGACATCGTGTACCTGAAAGGTAAACTTTATCAATCTTCTTAGTGTCTACCTTTGCCACTTGTATCTTTGCTCTTATATATTAAGGAAGAAACCAAATATTAGAATATGCATCCCTCCCTTAGGCCGAAGGATTCGATGAACTCTGTCGACGTGAGTGATGTGGGTTTCTCCCAGAGATTCAGCAGTTAGTGTATCTCCAGGTTTTGACTCTATGCTTTTGTTTGGACGAGCGAGATCACTACCGCTTGTCCCTAGTACTCAGTATGCGTTCGTGTACCTAGACTTGTAGACTACCTGACTTTTTGGTGGAGGCTGGGCCTCCTCTATTTCATTGGACTCATTTTTTGTAGGTTGTATGTTCCTGCACTGGAGGGGAGGCCTTCCCCCGATGCCGGAGCGTGCTTGAATCTTGTTTTGTTTTTATGTTTTTAGTCTTTGTTTTTTTTATTTGGTTGTGATTTTTTAGTAGCTAGGCACTAGGCTGATATTTTTATTAATTATGTCAACTTAGGCCCTTGAAGGCAGTTGCCAGATGAACGTTAAAAAAAATAATAATAAAATAAATAACTTGGGCAAAATATTGGGTCGTTTTGTGCTTGCTACGGTTTGAATGTGGTAACTAGTTTTAGTGGCATTGAAGCATGTCAATCCTAGTTTGTGTGAAACTAGTAGATGTTGACAGTTGATTTTTATCAGTTTACATATTTATAACATTTTTTGACAAGATCTCATTAATTGTACTTCTTTTCAGGTCGATACACTTGCCATCCAGCCATTATGCATGGTGGTGGGTGGGTGCTACCAATGGCTTACCTCCTCAATAATGATCTAATCCGAGGATACGGATGCGACTCTGCCAGAGCAGCTTCAGAATACTTTTTAAAGTCCTGTGCCCCTGGGGCCAGGTCGCCAATCTTTAATAATTATGGTCAAGATAGATTGAATCTTTGCCACCTGTGCAGAGGAACACTCAGCAGCTTTTGCGCCAGGGATCATACAGAACAATTTTATGGGTTTACCGGTAAGGCTGATGTAATTAATGGTAATCATTTTTCAGGCGGATGTGTAATGGCAATCATTTTCAAGGCTGATTTGTAATACAGGGTGACCCTCCCCAAAACGGGCCCCAACTTTCGATAGACCTCATTGAATGAAACTTTGGTGATAACTAGTTTATTGTGTTTAAAAACATCATATCAAAACATGAGAGTCTTTGGACTTTTCTTCTTTATTCTAGAGCACGTGTTCGAGATGACCTCCATTTAGCTATGTGTATTTCTTGAGGCGCAGCACAACGTTGTCCATGACGTCCTTACAAACTGACCAACTAATGGCTCTGATCTCCTCCCTGATAGCTTCCTTGAGTTCCGTGATGGTCCTGGGCCTCCCTGCGTACACTCTGTCTTTAAGGTAGCCCCAGAGAAAGAAATCTGGGGGGGGCTAAGGTCTGGGCTGTGAGGTGCCCACTCAAAATCAGTCTTGAGACTGATCACACGGCCACCAAAGTTCTCTTTCAGCCAATCTCCGGACAGGTTTGAGGTGTGAGAGCTTGCTCCATCTTGCTGGAACCAGAACTTTCCCATAAGGGACGGGAACAAGGTCTGCAGCTCCCTCTTGAAGGTTTTGAGGACCTCAACATACCGCTCTTTGGTGACTGTCACTGTCACGTCAGATTCCTCGAAGAAGAATGGTCCGATGGTGCCTCTGGCCGAGACTGCAGTCCTTACCGTGCACTTAGGGGAGTGTAGGGGCTTGGTGGCTACCTCATTTGGTCTGGAGGTCGGCCAGAAGACATTTGTCTTCGAGTTTACCTTTCCCTTAAGATGGAAGTGAGTTTCTTCTGAGGTCCAAAGGAGTTAAGGAAAGTTGGGGTCTCCTGAATCTTCTCCAGTATCTTGAGTGCCATAGCCTTTCTCTGCTCCTTGTCTGAGGCTGTAAGGGTCTGCTTCGTCTGTATTCTGTATGGGTAGTCCTTTATATCCATTACTAGCACTCTCCTGCAAGTCTCACGGGATATATCGAGGGACTGACTTCGCTTGCGCACAGACCGTTTTGGACTATGCTGAACTAACTCTCACGCTCTCGACCAGCTCAGCTGTACGCTTCTTGGGGCGTCCTGAATGGCTTGGACGGCTGTCACTGGCTGCATTGAGGTTCTCCCCTCTCCCATAGTTCTCGAAGTGGTCCACCCAGTCCTGAATTTCACTCTTGGAGGGGGCTTTTTCACATTGGAACTGATGCACGAAAGTGTCCACTTTCTTGAACGAGCCTGTCTTGTAGTAATGTTTGACGCACTATCTTCTTTGCTTGAGCTCCCATTGAGATCTAGTTTTGTTTTGTCACAGGCGTTGCTTCTGTCACGTCCTGCAAAGTAAGTGTGATTAGTGAATAAATGAAGAATATATCACAAAAAGTGTGTGCAGGCCCGTTTTTGGGGTGTCTTCCTGTAATAATCATTTTTTAGGCGGATGTGTAATGGTAATCATTTTCCAGGAAAGGGTGAATCAATCAGGCCATTTTAATTTGGTAGTTTGTCTTCTTTGCTACAAATTTCGTTCTTCTGGGTTTAAAATATCAATCGGAGCCTCAGTATTTTGGGTTGAAGTTTACTCCATTAACTCTCGTCTTTCTTGATCGTTTTGCTTATTACTTCCTCATGTTTTTCTTACATCTGCCTTTCATTAACCTAAATGCAGGTGTCGATTTTGCATGCTCAACCCTTTCTGTAGATGATACCTTGACCAGGATTTACTCCCGGCACCAACGGGACTGAGTTGGCTGTGGAAAGTCGCACTCCCTCTCAATCCCATACATCCCCATTTTTACTTGCCACTCTTCACCTTTTTCCACATACCTCTTCTCGCCCAAACCTTTTGGCAGACAGGTCCTTATTTTTCTTTACATATTAGTTTCAAGTAAATAAAAAATAACCTCTTTGCTACCCAGTGAGTGAACATTCCCCTATTTTACCAATACTAGTATTATCTAGTCATTGGAGTGTGTTGTGCTATAGATTTTACCTCCTTTTCTAGCTGTTTAATGCTTATTTCAATGAAGATCAACAATTTAATGTGGGATGCGAATCATGGATTGATGGTACACCATATGACAACGTCCCAGTTATCGCATATTGGTACTTGTCAGTGACTTATGGTAGATAAACAAGTAGAAGAAATGTAGAATATGATAATCTGCGAAATAGATCGAATAGGCTACCTACTGAAACATAGGTTTAAACTGACAAACTATTCTACAGGAAATATTTACAGAGTACAGCAATGACCAAGATTTTGGCACCTGCAAACTTTGTTGCCCCTAAGTTTCATTGCTTTAGATGTTTTGACTACCCCATTACCAGTTTCCAATAGGTAGCTTATTGGTCAATCAAAATGATAATTTTTTGATAAATAGTCAATGCTGTTAGGTAAGGGTAATAATAAGAATTTCTTAATCCACTAGAGAAGTTTCCTGGTGTTCCTCAACCCTCTTCAGGAGCGTTACATATACGACAAGGCAACCATCCATAAGAGAAATGGATGGTTGCCTTATTGTATATGTAACGCTACTGAAGAGGGTTGAGGAACTCCAGGAGACTACTTCTCTAGCGGATTAAAGAATTCCTATTATTACCCTTACCGAACTGCAAAATGATATAATTTTCATAGGGTATTTTTTTTTTAAAGTTTAGACGCATTCACAAAAAATAAAAGTGAATGACTGCTGGGATACCTTCTGATTGGATATCAACTTAGCGAGCAAATATTAAGCGATGGCTTTACAATATGCGACGTTCTTCTTGTAATGCCTCAATTTAAACAAAACTGCTCCAGGACTACGAGCACAGTCGATTCCGCTTCCATTCGGAACCTTTCTGGGGGTTCTACTCACCCCGGACGCTTCCCTAGTAGAGCTGGCGGCAAAAAGGGTTCTCACTCATCCTCAGCTAAAATCAGTGTCTACCATAGCCGCGTGCCTCGAGCGAGCCGTTAGACTCAAAGGAGGCAACACCCCTGAAGGTGGTCGTAAGGCCGTCTTCCGGGGTTCCTAAAGCTGCCTCACGAAAGGAGCCCAGCACCAAATGGGCTTCGGCTCCTACGCCCCCATCCAAGGCTGGACTGGGTGGCTGAGAGAGAGACGGTGGATCCTCTAAAGGAGGGACATCCGCCTCCGAAGCCACTTCGCTCGTCAAAGGTTTTGAGGTAGTGGGAGGAAAAAACTCGCATAGCGAGCCCAACCTCCTACGAGATAGGCCTAGAAGTCATAATCCTTCAATGGAATTGCCGCGAACTCTGAGCCTACTGGGAAGCTCATCTCCCGTTCCCCGTTAGCTATATTTTTGCAGGACACCATGCTGGGCGCGTGCCTTTTGCCCACCCTCCGGAGTCATAACGGTTTTGCAACCCCACCACTACGGGATGGGGTCGGGCAGTTACTTGCGCGATTTACACGGCACGATGTCTCCTTTCTTCTCTTTGCTTCAAATACTTTCTTTCAGGCATTAGCAGTGCAGCTGTCCCTGGGTAGCAGGTATACTGTTATTTCTGCGTATATTCCACCGTAAGCGACTTCGGCCGCATCGTAGCACGGTTGCCGAGTCCCTTTTCTACTGTTCGGCGATTTGAATGGCAGACACTCTCTGAGGAGACTACTCGATCAACCCCAGGGGTCACGACTGCCGACCTGTAGATGGGTGTCCCATGTGAGGATGTTTACGCATCACTGCTCGAGAACCGCCTCAAAGACCCCCCCACGCACACGGTGTTCTGTATTTCAGGAAATGACTGATTTCTCTGTCCCAGTCGAGGAGTTTAGGTCGGTGGATGAACCCGTTCAGTTGTTTCCCGGGAACTTTATTTCCGTCGGTTTAACTACTATTCCTAGAACTTCTGACCGTTTTACAGACCGACCGCTTCCGTGGTCATTCAGGTGTGGGACGGCTCCTCAAATAGAAGCTTTATGCCTACATACGTTGTAAGCTCCGCCAGTAGGATTTAACTATCGGTGTACATATGTCTCTTCACTTAAAAGGAAGACCCCTCTTGCAGAGGAGTAGAAGCGAGTCCTAAGGTTTCAGAGCAAGTTTTCACAGGACTCCCCCCACCCCTCTTGTTCTCCAGGAGAATGGGACCGCAATCTCTGACCCCGCGTCCGTGGCGGACTCCTTCGCGACCGCTTTCTCCGCATTCTCTAGCCGCGATGCTGCTTCGCCATCATTCAATGTACGTCGTAATATCGATGAAGGTCACCCACTGGACTTTACCTCTAGAGCTGGAGAACCCTTCAACGACAGGCTTAAATGAGTAAATTGCGTTCTGCTTTCGCTTCATACACGGACATCGCTCCTGATCCGAACGATGTCCCATAAGCCATGCTTCGACACCTAGGTGAGCGAGGCATGGCCTTTTTGTTAGATTTGTTCAACATGATCTGTACAGATGGTATCTTCCCAGAATCCTAGCGAATAGCTACTGTACTCGCTTTTCACAAACCTGGGAGAGATCACTACCCCGGCGGGTTTTCGCCCATTCTCTTTAACCTCCTGCGTGCAAGTTGATGGAGAAATTGGTAAATGTTAGACTAGCCTCTTTTCGTGAACAGCAGAGGCCACCCTTCTTCGGCACACTGTGGCTTCCGCAGTTTTCACTCCACGTCGGTTGCTCTATTTTTACTGGTAAATGCCGTCTGCGAGGCCTTCCTTCGTAGACAGCGCTACTCCACCTTTTTCTTTTAGCCTGGAGAAGGCCTATGATACCGCATGGCGATACGGTGTCCTAGAGACTCCCTACATTCCACCATTATTTTTCATGTGGATCTAGTCCCTTATACCTCGGCTATAGGTAGTTTTTAATCGCCTCCGAATCAGGCGAATCGTCTTATTTAGAGCTTCCACGAACCTTACTGTGACGACTATATTTTCCGGCAACTGATCGTTACCTGTTTCCTTGTACTCGGCAGTTCGTGCACACCATACTCTCATCTTTTAGGCTATTGACGAGGTGGGCTGCCTCCATTGCATTTAGTTTCTTTGGTGTCAGGTGGATGTTTGGCTCCCATCCAGCACCTGCTCACGCATTTCTCTTTTGTAGTCTTTTTGGATTTTGGTTTGTGTTTTGTTTTTTCCTTTTTTTTATGTATAACGTGTAAAATAGCTTAAGTATAGCCTAGTCAGAAATTTAGGCGGCCCTAGTCTCTATAGCATTCGCCAGGTGTTTCCCTTAGAATACCCCCCACCCCCCTGTACTCGAGCTTATGGAGTGGGTCTCCCTCTCCCACCTAAGCGTGCTTTAAGAATGCTTGTTGATAGTTACCGATTGTTTTTCGGGGGATCTTTTTTTCTTATGTTTTTGTTTATTAGTTAGGCTTTGGATTCAGCCTGTCCTAGAAATGGGCTTTTTGTGGTTTCAGCGGGCTCTTCCCAGTTGTTGCTGCTGTTGTCGTTTGTAGCCCCCCGGAGGTATCTCTGCTCCCTCCGACCGCTTGGGAGATTAAGGAAGAAAGCTTTCATCCTACACCTTGTGCTATACGCCCCGCCAACGTTACCACAATTAAGTGGGGCCGAGCCCTCTGTGAGACTGCTCCGAGGGACCAGGTTAGACTATAGGGAGGCTGTTGCATGCTGTGCGAGTTTTATAGCGCCCCTCTCTGCTTGCGGTCCATGCAACAGTTAGGAATTGGAAGTCTATTACAACTTAACATCACGTGGAATGCCTCCCAGTGGCGTGGTGGTCCCAGTACAGGATTGCATCCAGATGGGCTTGTCTTGTCATATCCATTTGGAAATGACCGACTACTTAAATATTTTTCTCTTTCCCAACAAAGTGGCTAGTTTGAAAAACACAGCCTGGCCTGCTGGCCGCTTCCTCGCTGGGAGAGTAGAGCATGTTTTTTTTTAATCGTCATTCTGGCTTTTAGGTAGCTGATTGCGGTTAAACAGACTCATTCCTTAGAAAAGTCCAGTGCTGTTTTATTTGGGTCTTTTCTTTGTATCCTGTTTTAATGTATGACTGCGAAATTGGCTGCTGAAGCAATAATTTAGGAAATTGAGGGGTTATCATTTGTAGGTGGACTATGGAACCTCTCGCGAGTGTTGTTTAGTTTTAGTGTTGGTGTTTGTTAAATTTTTTGGTCTCTTAAACCTATATCTAGGGTCACTCCGATCACGGTTAGGATTTTGTTTATGGGAGTTTGATAATGTGATGCTGTGTTGTTTGTTGTAAAGAGTGATGATCATTTCCATAAGTTATCAAAAATAAGCTTTCTTAAATCGACCCTGTTGTTCAACTGCCTCATTTTGCAGGAGCTTTTCGATGTTTGGTTGAAGGTGGGGGAAATGTTGCCTTCCTGAAACATACAACAGTAGGTGAAAATACAAACGGACGGCGCCAGATGCATTGGGCGCGAAACCAACTGACGGCGGATTACCAGCTGCTATGCAGAGATGGTAATAGGTTAATTATACCCACTTGGAACGCCATCCAATCTCGAACTGCAGTTATGGACATATTTTTAGCAAAGCAAAAACTTGCCTTCTTAGTCCTAATTTTTATTTGGTATTTTCTCACTACTTAAAGGGACTCGAGCAGGTATTGCCGACTATGAAGAGTGCAACATTGGCAAGGTGCGTTCGAATGCAGTGGTGACGCGAGGTGGCTCTTTACGAAATACTACAGAAATCCGAGCTTACACCAACCTTCTCCTCTATGCTCAACAACTCTTTGGAAGTGATAACGACGATAGTTGGAAGTAAGTTGGTTGTTCTTCCTAGGTTTCCTTTTCCTAGGTATTGGAAAATCTAATACCACACTGATCTTTAGTTTTCCCTCACTCTTTTCTGTAAAAAGGAGCCTTCCTTTACAGGGAGTTTTCTGTCCTCTCGCCCTTAGTCGGCACCCGCATTTGGACCCATGCTGGATTTTTTATTCACTTAAGCTCCAGCTTCATTTACTAAGCTCATTAATTGTATTAGTTCCTTCTCCCTGACACTCACTTCACTTGCATTCATATCACTTCTATTCTCGCCTCCTCACCAGTTCCCCAGTCATGGGTTTCGTAGCTCGCTGTAGAAGAGTTCCTGCCTTCTACTCGCCCAAAGAAGTGCCCCGTGTAGATTTCACCCGGTTTCTGAAGGAGCGGCTCGCCTGTCCCTAGCGCCTCTAATAGTCTAAAACTAGATTGAAACTACCTAGGCTTTATTCCTTCTATACCTCTCATTTAAATTTTTTTTCGGCACTGTTCACAAGGCTCTTCTTCCCTATTTTTCTTGACTGATAGCTAATTTGGCAGGCTAGTCGCCGATCAATTTCCATCCGCTCATCCGTGGTCTGGCCGGGAGGAGGGCTCAACCCTTCCCTCGGCTTCAGTTGCAGTGGGGGTAGGGGGCTGTTTCTTAGCACGCTCCTTTTCCCCATCCTTTCCCTCTTGTAGTTGCCCTATTTTTTTTTCCTAACTAAGACGCAAGGGGATGTCAGATGTAGCATAGACAACCATCCTGCAGCTGACGTCTGGAGGATTGTGTGCCCTCCCGGCCCCAATTCCTGCAGGAGGATCTGCGGTTATATGTCTTTAACACATTTTCAGTTATGACGGCGTGCTTGTAGCGCCCCTGAAAGTATTGTGTCCGCGCTTGCCGGGATCGAACCCGCGCCTCTACGCTACAAGTCCAATACCCTACCCACTAGGCTAGCAATAGATCCATCTATTGTTTATTTTGGTGTTTGTTATAGTTTTCATATATGTCCTTTTTGCTTCTGTTGTCCTTTTGTGGCCTTTAGCCCACCCTTTTTTTTTCATTGGTCTTACTTTATTGTTCAATCTCTCTCCTTCCCCTTCAATTGGACTTTATTGTTTTTTCTCTCTTTTCCCCTTCAATTTGACTTGCGCCGATTCTGCCACACTGCGATGGTGCAAAAATCCTTTTCTTATAAAATTACATATCCTTGAAATGGCATTCTTAGAGGTGTTGTAGAAAGCACTTGAGAAATAAGAATTGTGAAACTAGTTCTTTATTCACATTCTCTTTGAACTCTTTCAACTCACTTCCATCCTTTCTCTATCCTTTTTTAACTAGCCGCGAGTGGATCTTAGGATTTTTGCTGGTTCCTAATTCTCCATTTCAGTCGAGTTTAGGGCAGTTGATGAGGCCGTTGAATTTTCTTTTTTCACCCTCGTCGTTGCCAGACTAGCTCCCATTCCTCATCCCCGTAAGGGGCGCGGCGATTTGCCATCCTGGCCGCCGTGCTGACGGGATCCAGCGCTCCGTCCGGCCCCAGCTTAGCCTCTCTTCCTTCCTTCAGATAGCCCGATTTCTCCCCTACCTCGTCGCTTTTCATACAACCTCTCCCACAACTTTCTCTGGTCAGCCTCTAATTTCACAGGGTAGAATGCTGACCTTCTTCTCAAGCCAACCGCCCCGGATGGGGGCTGAGAGGGGAGGGGACATTGTTCCCTAACCCCTGAGCTCCGGTTCGGGATGGGTTTTTTTTAACAACCTGCTTCATCCCCACCCATACCTTCCTCACATCCCTTTTCCTCTCCTCTTCACATTCTATCTGTTTTACGCCGTGTCTAAGGTGGAGCCGCCATGCCGAAGGACTGCCAGGCCACCAGGCGGGAGGGGTGGTCCCAAATGGCGGCGCCTGGCTCTGCCGGGCCTGTAAGCACCTCTTGCAGTGCGGGCTACTGCAAGAGGTGGTGAGCGATTGCGTCCCGTAAAACAAAGAGGGTCACCATGCCCAATGATGAAAAAAAAAACATCTCCCCTTAATTCCCCCTAAAACAACGGAGCCGCCCTCGTGCAGCTGCACAAAAAAGATGGAGGTCCTCCCCTGTGCTTGCGCAGGGGACCCTCCATACCTCTTTAACCGGAGAGGAGGCTTACTCCTCTCCTACGCCTACGGGTGTAGGGGACTCCCCCTCACCCCCTTCTCTGGAGGTGCTTTCGGGCACCTCCCTATCTCCAGCGGCAGTCCCTCCTTTGCTTTCTAAGGGGACTGCCAAGAAAGCCAGCAGGCAGCCCATTGCCGACCGCCTCTCGTACAAGCGGCTCGGTAGGGCAAACCCCCTTAGGTGGGAGAGGGAAGCCAGGCCCCTTCGGTCGCTTCCCTCAAAAGACCTGCTGGCAAAAATATTAAACCTTGCCGGGGTCAAGGCCTGTGCCTCCCCACTAAAGACTTATGACGCTGCCAAGGGGACCTGCGATGTCCTGGGAGGGGATGGCCAACTGGAGGCCCCTCCTGTGATAGACATGGTCCTTTAGGAAAACCACCCTCAGAAGGTAGGGCCTTCCATGGGGGGGAATCCGGGCTCGGCGCCAAGCACCGAACCCGAATCCGCCCCTATGCAAGGTCCTCATCAAACGGCTGTGGATTCTCAGGCAGTACAAGGAGGGGAGGGATCTCCTCCGGATGATGCCCCTGCGACCACCAGGACCTTCTCCATTTCGGAGAAGGACCTGGCTGAGGCCGGTCCATCTGGCCTGGGGGCTTCTACCGGCGGGGGTGAGAAGCGAGTTCATTCCCCGCCCTCCTCTCCAAAAAAGAAAAGGACGAAAAAGACGAAGAAGACTCGGGGCTCCTCTCAATCCGCGGGGGCTACGGGGACGGATGGGTCTGCTGCCACTTTGGCAAGCGACCAAGCCAAGATCGGCACATCCGGGCCCTCTGCTTCCCCGGGTACGGAGCTCCTGACGATGACAAAGACCAAAAGTGCACAGGGCGGAGCCTCGATGACATCGGGGCCCCTGATTCAGAGGTTACCTGGCGTTTTCGAGCCCGCTGGCTTCAAACGCTTCCTCGTTATTCGCTCCACTGATGGCACCATGTTGTCCAAGGGCAACATGATCCATCAGAGGAGAGGATTAGCTAGTGCAATTGGTAGAGAGCCGAAGGTAACCCGTTTCTCGGACGGGAGCCTTCTGGCGAATGTGGCGAATCCCGCCGAGGCGGCCAAGATAAGTGCTCTTCGGACACTTCATGGCACCCCGGTGAGTGTGACGCCGCACTCTACCATGAACTTAACTTTGTGAAAGGAGTAGTTTATGCGAGGGAACTCGTTGACTACTCCATTGAGGACATCACCCTAGAGCTGGCCGACCATGGGGCGGTCAAGGTCGAACGTGTGATGAGAAAACAGGGAGGGGCCTCGAGACCCACCCCTACACTCTTCGTCACGTTCGACTGTGACAAGCTCCCTGAGTCGGTGCGTGCCGCTTGGTACCGTTACCGCGTGAAGGCATTCGTGCCACTGCCGCGGCAGTGCTATTACTGTCACCGCTTCGGCCATACGAATCGCTCATGTAGACGTGCAAAGTCGGGGTCACCCGAAGTATGTGTAAATTGCTCCAAGGTCGCACACGATAAGTCCAAATCGTGTGTGGCCAAGTGTGTCAATTGCGGAGAGCCGCACCCTGCTTCTTCGAAGCAATGTGGTGCATATCCTGGCCGTTCACGCCCAGGATCGACTCTCATTCCGCGAGGCAAAGGACTTGGTCCTGGCGCGCCCGGCTCTGCCTGGGACGTCATATGCCTCAATAGTTAGAAAGGCACCCTCTGCTCCTGGCCCATCCAGGCCAACGAGCACGGTTGTTTCCGCGCCCATTCGGAGCCCTTCTGCGGGCTCTACCCAACCTGGGCGCTCCCCTGGTAAAGCTGGCGGCAAAAAGGGTTCATACCCTGCCCCGGCTAAAACCAGGTCCCCCCTCTTCTCCCAGCGTGACCGTTTCCCGTAAAGCGAAACGGCCACGCGCCTCCACCGAGTCGTTAGACTCACAGGAGGCAACACCCCTGAAGATGGTCGCTAGGCCATCTTCCGGGGTTCCTAAAGCTGTTCCCCGAAAGGAGGACAGCAACAAAGGAGCTTCGGCCCCTTCGCCCACGCCCCGAGGTGGAGCGAGTGACTCGGAGACGGTGGTTCCTCGAAAAGAGGGCCCCCCGCCTCCGAAGCCGCAACGCCCGCCTAAGGTTTCGAGGCGGAGGGAGGAAAAGACTCGCATGGCGAGCCCAACCTCCCCCAATAAGTCCTCGAAGGCGACAGCGCCTTCAGCGCTTTGTCCGGCCAACAGCGCCCGGGGTTCTGCCCCCGGGAAGCGTACGGCCATTCCCGTGAGGGTCTTCAATTCGAGGAGGGCCCCTGCGTCTCCTCCGAACTAGGCCTGGAGGGCATATTCCTTCAATGGAATTGCCGTGGACTCCGGGCCAACTGGGAGGAGCTGCGGAGGCTCGTCTCGTCCCGTTCCCCGTTAGCTATTTTTTTGCAGGAGACCATGCTAGGCGCGTGCCCGCTCCCTGCCCTCCCGGGGTATAAGGGTCTTGCGACCCCACCACCGCGGGATGGCCGGGCTGGGGGATGCGCGGTTTACACCCGGCATGATGTCTCCGTTCTTCCTTTCTCTTTAGATACCTCCTTTCAGGCAGTGGCTGTGCAGCTGCACCTGGATAGGAGGTATACTATCATTTCTGCGTACATTCTACCGTCAGCTGACTTCGACGCGGGGGACTTCTGCCGCGTCGTGGCACGGTTGCCGAGGCCCTATCTCTTGCTTGGAGATCTGAACAGCAGGCATCCTCTCTGGGGAGATTACTCCATAAATCCCAGGGGACAAGTCCTTGCCGATCTGATCGAAGAGCTTGAGATGGGCGTCCTAAACGTGGATGAGTTTACGCATCACTGTCCGAGAACGGCTTCATTTTCTTGCCTTGACCTATCTTTGTGCTCTTCGGATGCACAGCCTGATTTTGATTGGGGGGTGGTCGATGACCTCCATGGTAGTGATCACTTTCCCATTCAAATATTTTCAGGGCAACTGCCGCCTGAGAGTACACCTTGGTGCTGCTTGGCGCGAGCGCGGTGGCCCTAATTTCAGAAAATGACTGAATTCTCTATCTCAGTCGAGGAGTTAAGGGCGGTATATGAAGCCGTTGAGTTCTTCTCCGGTAACCTTTTCGCCGCGGGCTTGACTACTATTCCCAGTGTGAGACGGCCCTCAAACAGAAGCGTTATGCCTACATGCGCTATAAGCGCCGCCTAAACGATTTCACTGTCGGTGAATTTCGTCGGGCTAGGGCTAGGTTCCGGTATATTTCGAAGCACGCCTGCCGCTCTTCTTGGCGAGCATACGTGTCTTCACTCAACGGGATGCGTCGTCCCCCAGACTGTTCGGCACATTCTTGTCGAATGTCCCAGTCTGGGTGATCTTCGCGTACGTTACCTGTCCCGGTACCGGGGTGGGCGGGGTCGCTACCGCCTGTCCCTTGTACTCGGGACGACTGCGTGCACATTGACTGGTGGACTTGTTGACTTTTGGGGGGAGGCCGGCCTTCTCCCTATTATTTAACCAGGGTTTTTTTTTTTTTTTTTTTTGCTTTAGTTTTTTTCCCTTATAGGTGGTACGCTCCTACGTCGGGGGGAGGTCCCGCCGACGCAGGAGCTTGCTTACTGCTCGCTGCCTTTTCCCCCTTTTTAAATTTTTTTGGGGGGTGTTTGGGTTGTTTTCTGTGTCTCTTTGAATTCGATTTTAAAGTAACCTAGTACTAGCCAGGTTTTTAATACGGCGACTAATGACCAAGTAGGCAGTCCCCAGATTAGCTCTTTAAAAAAAAAAATTCTCGGACGGGAGACCCTTCTGACGAATGCGTCGGACCCCTCCGAGGCAGCCATGATTAGTGCCCTTCGGACACTTACGAGTAATGGCTCGCTGGGGAGTATTTATTTCTAATCTCTATCTACTTAAATTAATCTAGTAATAGACATATTTGATTCCAGCAGCTGTCCCTCTGCCGGTTGCTTTGAGAACACGATGGCGAGCTAAATGGTTAATAAGTCTTAAAAGTTAAATGCCCAACGTGGAATCTGCCTCGAGATTTACAATAATCAACATTTGACTATTATACGATTTTCTGGTTTAACTTCAAACTGTCTGCATATTTTAGAATTTGGAAGAGTGAAAAGTTATGTTATCCCTTTTATATTCATTTTAATCTCGTTTTGCATAGTTTTCAGCTGTTCCACTCAAATGAACCTTATGCAGACCTCATTTTTCAGGTACGTCTTATCTATCTGAGCTTTTAATTTAAAAAAAAAAAGATATTTGGAAATTAGTATCCTGTTCTTCCTCTTGATCTTTCCTGTGCCTATTTGTTACATTCATTTCCTTTCTGAAAATTATATGCTGTGCCTCACTTTGCTTATTTCATATATGGTATATTTTTTTTAAGTTATCTTCCTTATATTATCATTATTTGATTGAATTAATGAATATTTATTCATCAACAGGATGCCACGCAGCAGCTAATTCCCTTACCAGAAGATCAGTGGCATTATCATCCCTACTTAGGTAAATTAACTGAGCTTTCTTGTAGTAAAGGAATGGAGGGAAGCCACATCCCTGAATCTCCTCATCTTGAGTGTCTTACAAATTGGTAGTAATGGGTAGTAGTAGCTGTTGACCATGTCCATGTACGCTTGTTAATCTACACAACTTGTAAAATCAAGCGTATCAATGTAATGGGTATATGCGGTGAAGGGAAAAATGGAGAGGTAATTAATATGTTTAACAGGGAAATTGGAGATGCTTGCATTAGATAGGACAAATTTGAAAGCAAATGAAGAGTTTGTGGTATGAAGTAGATGAAGTGAAATTAACTATGACTCATAGTGTTCTATGTGAAGAGGGAGTAACTGGTATTGATTGAGAAGTGGTAAGATACATTTATCTGGGTAAAAATGTGTGAGTTTCAGAATTATGTTGATGCATGGTTGTAGTATATAGTCACTACAATGAAGAAAGTGTGTCTGCTGACTTTCTGAAATGAATTTAAACAAGTGTTAGATGTAATTCAGGATGGCTATGGAAGATAAATGGGCCTTTGATATCTGTAGAGATCGGTGGTGGCTGTGCTGAGAGATTTGTATAAATATACATGGATCGAGCAAAGAGAGAGTAGTCTGAAACTGAACAGGCTTGATGTTGAGCAATATAAGATTTATTCCTCAAAATTTGAATGGGAAATTCAAAGGTACACTTAGGTAAAGACAACATCGGACTGTCTAATGTAGGGCCCCATTTGTAAATTTGTTATGATTGAATCCATTTTTTTCGTCCTAATATTGTAGCTCGACTCCACAATAACTCCTTTGTGAACGTCTGTCCAGGTCGTAGCAGCTACAACCTGGACAGACGTCCACAATGGAGTCGTCCAGTTTTTTTGCTGGTAGCTCGGGAGGACTGGGTAGTGCGCACATCTCACTCTGGCCAGGTGCACCCTGTTGTCACGAGGTAAAGTGGCTTCAGATGTATGTCAGAGGGGCGAGTGTGTTGTTGGTGAGCGTGCAAATAGAGCGTCGATTGATTTCAGTGTGTATTTTATTCTGAATGTTGGCTTGGAGCAGGAGGAAATGGATAGTTGACATTGTTTGAGCATAGTATCTAGTTCAGTTACGAAATGGTTTGCCTGAGATTGATGTCTCTGTTTCCAGTTTCTCCTTGTTTAAGAGTTGGCTTGAACTTCATTTGTTATTTGAATTTGATTACTCAATTATGTTGTGTTTGAGAGTCGCAGTAGGTAGTTAGTTTTAGGGTTTTTTTGTCATCCTCGCTGATTTTCTGACTGATGACTCCTTCATGCTGATGAAACTTGTAAAAAATAGAATAACTGTTGATTGTATTGTAAGGCATTTGAAAGTGGCAGATCGGCTGAGGAGTGGAATAGTGCTGTAGGTAAGCATGTGTCCTGAGTGAACTCTGAGTAGGCAGAAACTATGAAGCTGCTGCATTTATAAAGCAAATTATTAGCAAAAAAAGATAAAAGTAAGAATTGTTCATATTAATCGCAGCAAATTCACGGTTTCTGCCTTACCTGCGCTTAATCTGGGCACAGTGCTTCGTGTATGCAAGATGTATAGAATGAAAAGGTGACTTTAGAGACTAGGTGTGTGTGCATCAAGTATTTGCACCACTCAGTCAGCAAACTCAAATAACAAGGGATGAGATGGCTTGTGTATGCTCGGTTCATGGATCTGGAGAAAGCTTATGATCTTATGCATAGAGAAGCGTTATAGCAGGTTGCAAGAATGTGTGGAGTCAGTGCTAAACTGTTGGAATGGTGTGAAATGTATTTATGTTATAAGCAACGCGTGTGTTAGTGTAAAAGATGGCTGGAGTGAGTGGTTTGATATAAGTGGATGATGTCGCTATGGCTGTTTAATATCTTTTTTGAGAATGGGGTTAAAAGTAACTGCAGAAAAGAGTGGGGTGTGGATGGGTGATATTAGCGTGTGTGGTACTTGAATAAGTGACGTCGTTCAAGTGTTTAGGATGTATCATGAATGATATTGGTACAGATGAAACAGATTGTGACCCCCTAAAATTTTGGATGGTATGAAAGTATCGTGGACTGTGTTAAAATGCTGCGTGAGAGTATGGTGGTCCACCATTTATTCAGCAATGAGCGATCTCGAGTAGGAGCAGTGTAAGTGGAGTAACTTGAAAGGGATGCTTGGTGTGCAAAGGTCAGATAGAGTGAGGAACAAGTGAGTAAGAGCTGTTTATGGTTTGAAACGAGGTTGTGACTGTGTTATGAGATGGTATGGGCATGGAAGAGGAATGGATGCAAATAAACTCGTGACAATATTCAACGGTGTGTGTAGGGATGATAACCCTTGTAAAAGGTGGGTGTTTGAGAGAGAAATGCTGACTGAGGGGAAAGTAGATGTGTATGATAAGTGTTAGGGTGATTTATGCCTTCGGATGAACCCTAAATAGACAAGATGCTAATACAAATTGTACCCCAATTTGGCTTGGAACAAAATGATTGTTGGCTTTGTACTTTTTTGGGGGGTGGGGGGGTTAGGATTATTATTATTATTATTATCTAAAGATCCTGTTGGAAAGGGCTGTATGATAGAGTTTCTGTTTTCAGGTCGAGAATTTCTCAACGCGAGATACAGAGTCGATTGTACTGCAGGAGCTACATACCCTAAAGTTTCAGGCCTGGTGCTCCTGCTAGCTTTATTGGTGTCTTCCTTCCTATGAAGTTCGTTGCCTCATTCTCGAATAATACCAAGAATATCTCATGAGATTAAGGTGCCAGCTCATTTCGTCACTGTTTTCACAATTTTTTTATTTCACAAATACTTTTAGCAGATATTTTAATATAACGCCCCTCTTTGAGATAAGTTCCACAAATCTAATTTAACATTAACTCTTGAAATCTGTACATCTTGATTTGTTTATTTTATTAGAATGTATTTATTTAAAAAGAAAACTGAGAAAGTTTAGCTTTGATAGGTAGTGGTGCTACCAAAAAGTTACCGGGGTCGAGACTGTGTAATAATTAGATGTACAGCAGACTTTACCCATCGAAAGGATTAGTAGTATCTTTTCTGAACTGAAATTCAAATGACAGGCCAGCTTGGTCGATGCATTGAGTGCTTTTTTGTGTGGTTGGCTTTTAGTATTTTATCGATTTTCAGCCATCTTAAGCCAGATTTTAATGGTCAGAAAATTTGAATAAAATTTTACCTTAGCCTCAAAATAATCTCATAAAAGCAACCTGAATGCCAAAGAATGTGTTTGGTGAAAAAATCAAGTAAATATTTTTTTCCCGACATCCAAAGCATTTGGGTGGGAAAGCCAACAATGTTGTTCATTATCTAAGTTAAATTTTCTGTCCTTTTTCTTGTGAGAATTTTCCCTGCAATATCTTTTTGAATGCCATAATCGCAGTCGCATCTACAACAACATTAGCATGGAGTGCATTCTATTAATTCGCTACCTTGAATGTTAAAAACCTTCTTCGCTGAAATCTCTTCCCTTTAAATTTGAACCTATTTGGGGTTTGTCGCCCCCTGGTTCTCTACACTCAAACACGACAGTATTTGGGAAGGATGGTACGGCACATGGTCTTTATCAGAAGTCTCCTAGAGAGGTTATATTGAAAGTGGTGTTGAGATTGGCAAGAGTGGGACATAATAGGATTAGATGGGGAGTGTTTCCATGTTGGAGGTTGCAGCCAGTGGGGGCTACGTTAAATCTACTTTTGTATCCATGTAGTCCTGATCGTAAGCGGACCGGTGAAACTCTGGTTCAGCGATCTAGGGAGTCATGAATATTAGGGAGAGGGGAGGGGATAGAGTAGGCCATTTTGTGGCTGTTGGGAGTAAAGTAGATGTATTTATTTTATAGTATTCTGAGGAAGGTTAGCTAATAATTGTGTATGGTGAATGGTTTGTGCGGCAAATGTGAAGGTAACCACGGCTTCTTCAAAAATTGTCCGCTATAAATGATGTTTACGTGGTCTTCGATAGGAAAAATGATTTTTTTCCCGTGGTGGCTTTTTGGGGGTAGTTCGCATGCAGCCCGAGTTGATTCAGAGGTTGATGTTCAGGCTAAATTTGATGATTTGCAGGAATTAAAACGTAATATCTCAGCCAAAAATAAATGTAGTTTAAAAATTTAAAAACTATCAACTAGATTATGGTCGAGAGATAAGTTTATTTAAGACAACGGCCCTCAGCTTCCACCACGGCCTCAAGACGGCTCCGGAAACCTGCCTTCCTCACTGTGTCCCTAGAAGATCTTCGAATACCTTGATCCCGGCCACCAGCTTGGCCTTGAGTTTGCAGGCCGAGCGGTTGTTAAATTTCTCAACCTCACCCCACACATACCAAGTAATCCATGTGATTAGTATCGGCGGAATTAGAAGACTAGATAGTTGCGCTGATGAAATAGTAGAAATTCTTCGGCAACCACTTCTAACTTTTCCGGAGGTATAACCTTCTGAATTGAGCCTACGCTCCTGCTCAAAGACGTGGAGACTTACCCACAGACCATCAAAGTTGATGAAACTTGGTCTTTATTATAATTGGAACGTCACATTGATTATAGGCAAGCGACCTGTTTTTCTGGGTGTTGTGTTGTGCACTTGGTCATGGCTGAAGTTCTTTTCATCTAAGAAGAACAATATCGTCCACGGCTCAACAGGATGCTTCATCTTGTTCATGAGCTTCTTTGCCTTCCTCATTCTGTTCTCCTTGGCCTTGGTTGTCAAAATTTGTCCCTTTTCCTTGTACGAGTGGTAGCGAGGGTCCTCATTCAGGGCTAGCTAGCTTCATTGTGGTGATTCCAACACCCATCTCTCCCGCTAAACCCCGGAGTCCTTTGTTCGGGTCTTCCATCACATTCTCCTGCAATTGTTGGATCAATTCCGGCGGGCAGACGTAATCAGAACGCCTGCTGTGTTTCCGTTGGAGCTGCCCATATCACTTTTTGCACCCTTTACAGTGTTAACAGCATTGAGCGCGAATACTCCTGAGGCATGTAACATTTTTTTTCAATATTCAGATATCTTTCATTCGTAGATGTCGGCTAACTTTTTCTCAACTAAAACTGTACTCGGTATGCTGCTCTACAATGTCGACTGTTTACCGATACGTATCAGCAACCTGTTCTTGAAAAATGGATACATTATAAATCGTCAAATTTAGCCCGAACACGCTGTATGTTGTGTAGATATGGTTAGTGCTCTGGCCTGGGATACGTGTTTAGTTTCTTTAATTGTCCGAAGTTGGTTTTTGTGTGCGCTCTGAGGATGTTGAGTTTGAATTTGTCCTTCGATGCAATGTTTTGTGTCTGTTTTGCGGTTATGTGTGGGTCTGGGGTGATACCTACCTACCACTTACGGTTAAGTGGTAGAAGTTCGCCCTGGAGCTGGGGTTGATTAGAACTTGTCTTGGAAAGAATGGTGACTGCTGCTTTTATGGAAGGGGGGGGGGGGGCATTGTGTTTAGCGTGAACTAGTATTGTAGTTATAGGTTTCTGGAGACTACTTACGGGCGTTGATTGGGGTCCCTCCTTGTACACCAATGAGCCAACCCAGGCACTTTTGGTGGTAATTGTCCTGCGTTCGGCGCCCACTTCAGTATTGCACCTCCCTTTAGCAAGGCGCTGTGTTGGCAGAGAACGTACGGCGGTCGGTGCATCATATACTGCGATCCCTCCATGGATACCCATTTATACTTTCCTGAAAATCTATTGAGCCTTTCCTGATCTGAGGTAGTGTTTTGGCAGATAACATCTGATGCTCGCTGACTCGTGTGGAGCAGGCTCTCCTTGTACATTTCCTGTTTCCTCTCCTCTTTCTTGATGCTCACTGTATTCGTCTCTTTTCCACTTTCTACCATATCACGCTCCGCACAGATGATCTGGGTGATTTACTACTGTGGTAGTTATCTCTTTCTTGTGTCCTGCCAAGTCCCTCGGGCCATTGCTGCAACATTTATTTAAGTTTCAGCCGCCTCAGGTCCATTCCTTAGTCGACTCCATCGAATGGACTGGGTTCTCAAGAGACTATTGCAATGGCTATATCTTTGTTTGTTGCTGCCATGATGCGAGGTTTTATCTCATTTGTATCTGTTGTGAATGTGTTAAACTCTTTGTCAGAAGGGAAGTAGTTTGTGTTGGTCTGCCCAGTGCAGTTTTTGGTGGTGACTGCACCTGAGCTTTGTCAAGTTAACGAGTATGTGACCGGGGGGAGGGGGGGGACTTCTAGATTGATATCCGGTGATATTGCGTTGACGAGGTGATTAACGACCAAGGATTAGATACTATACTTAGTGTTTTCTGTAGTATGCTAAGGTGATTGGATGCGAGATTGAGTTACCAGGCTATAGAGGAAAAGGCGAGTGAGAGACGATGGATTCTTTGGATTGCTCGAGTCTGGTTGCCCCATTCCTCAACAATGCAATATGTGAAGTTCCTGGCCTACTCAACCTTCGACCTCTTGACTCGTGTATCCCACATTACATGGGGCGCAGTTCCACGCACAATATTCGCACCTTCACACTGCCCTAGTCCAGTCATTGGTTTCGCGCTCTACGTCACCGTCTCCTCCGAGACGCTTCACTGCCTTGAGCCTGCTCAGAACATGGCTTTGGAGCTTTGTGCTACTTCCCTGTCCCCAATTTTCTCGTAGAACATAACTTTCCTTCCTTTTCGGATCAACATGCTTTCCTCAGCCTTAATTTCCTGCGCATGTTCCACCTGTTGTTTGGCGTTTCCACCGCTGAGGACCATTACACCTCACCATGATGGTGTCACCGCTCCTCAAAGTCCTTTCCTTTTCCGTGCACTTTAGAATTTACCCTTCAATGACCCTTGTAAAGTTCTTTGGCCCCGCCCGCATCCTCTCCACTCGTCTCGCTGAATAGGTCGCCTAACGTCAAGTTGTGTTTGCTATTTTTCCGAACAAAGAAAAAGCAAGGCTGGATTGAGAGTCTGCTTTAATCTTGTCTTGGATTCGTTCGGAAGGTTTGCTCGCGACAATATACCTTGTAGAACCCTATTCTATTCTCTTTTTTATAGCCTACCATCTTCTATTTTGTTTTTTCTTCTACATTATTGCTGCATACCATTTTAGAGTTTTGATCAATGTGGTTAAGCTGAAAAGGAAATTAAAATCTCAATAACTAGCACCTCGTATGCACATTGTCATTAAAATGTATAGTAATTCAGTCGAATTATTACAAGTGTAGAATAAGAATATTAATTCAGGTATCCAAGACCAGAAATTGAAATCGCCTGAATAGCAGACGGTAAAAATTATTCACTCCGATGGTTGAGTAATATTTGGTTCTTTATTTACTGTTTTTAGAGTACTTTTTAAATTATATAAATTAAATTGATAACAAAGAGGTGTATATGGGGCAGAAAGATTACCTATAGCGTCTTTCGGTACATGTCACAAAAGGCGACTAAATCCGGATTGGGGCCAAGTGCCTGGGGATCACCCCCCAGGACGTTTTGTTACTACTAGCGCAATACTCTTGTGTATTGATGTACGCCTACCCAAATTTATCTTACGTTCTCGGGAATTGAATCCTGCCTGAGCTTGTCTTCCATAACTACTGTTAAAATGGCAAGTAAAAATTTTCTTATTTTAAACACGGGAGGGGGGGGGGGTATTAATTTTTTTTAAATGTTTGATTACTTATACCTATATAACTAGTTTTAGTGTATTTAATAATATGATCTTAAAGTGAAAATATTTTGATATATAATTTTTAATTAAACGATTTTCTACAACAATTCTATTATTAGACCCTTGAGATTAGAGAGGAAAGGTTAGGAACGAGCGCGAAGATGGGATGGGGAACGGACTCTTGGAAAATCTACGAGTAATTTGGTTCTTTATTTACTGTTTTTAGAGTACTTTTAAAATTATCTAAATTAAATTGCTAAAAAGGGGTGTATATGGGGCAGAAAGATTACCCATAGCGTCTTTCGGTACATTGCTGCAAAAGGCGACCACCGCGCCCGCGCCAAGCACCATCCTTTGCCAGCGGTCCAAGCAACATACAGGGAGTGGAAGTTCTATTGAAACTTAAACTAACTTGGAATAAACTCAAGTGGGGTAGACCCACTACTGGACTTTGACGCCCTCATTCCCCGGAATTCCCACATGTCCCCATGAACCTAACATAAGATAATCTCGAGATTACCCCGGCATGTTAGAACCGTGGCGTAACGGATATCGCGAACCTGGGAATGCGGAGATTCCAATGGACTGACAGCACTCTAGGCGCTCCGTGTTGCAATACCGGGTACCGACCGGTGTATTGCTACCAACTCTGTTGTGAAGACAAACGCCCAGCCCCACTGACTTCAAACAGAGGAGATACAGCGTGAAAACCGACCCCTTCTTGGGACTTGGAGCCATCCGTATACACTGGCACGGTTCCAGCGTGACACGAAGTGTGCTCACAAAAGGCAATACTCCCAGCGCTGTAGAAACTTAGGAAGCAGCGGCGTGACAACAAATAGTCAGGTGGTATCCTCCAGGGTGGCGTCCTGGGGAGAAGTAGGGGCGCCACCGGCCCGAGAGCTATACCTAGCTCGAAGGAGTTTCCTGGCCCTAAACCCAAAGGGCTTAGGGTATGACTGGCGTCACTCGGTGGCATAGGCACCGTCGAGATCAGCTGCGGATGCAGTGAGAGATGTTGGCAACTGAGGGAGGCGCCGGGCTCGCGCGTACAAACGAATAATACACTGCACGGCGCACAGCGACTTTCATCTCCAGCATCGACAAGTAGATTCTCAATGAGGTACGTGTGGAAGGCATCGATCGCAAGGCGAAGTTTGGTGTGGTGGATTGAGTGGACCATATGCAATACACGCTCGGGTGCAGATGCATAAAACGCATCCGTAGTCGAGTTTCGAACGAACAAAGATCGATAAAAAAGGAAGGCAGTAGCCCTATCAGCGCCCCAGGCGCTGAACGTCACGAAACGAAGAATACCCATGTCGCGGGTACAAGACCCGACGGCTGCAAATATGAGCCTCCCAGGTCACCCCTCGGGCAAATAGAGAACCCCATTCAGAAACAAGTCTGGGTCAGGGTGGAGCCTTGGACAGCGGTATCATAGGCCTTCTCTAGATCGAAAAACACCCATGGTGTAGTGCTGTCGACGAAGGAAGGACTCGCAGAGGGCATTTTCTAGTCGGAGCAGAGCACCCGACATGGAGTGGAACTTGCAGAACCCACACTGTGCAGATGAGAGGTGGTCTCAGCTGTCCAGAAAAGAGGCTAATCTAACATTTACCGATTTCTTCATCAACTTGCACACGCAGGAGGTTAGAGAGATTGGGCGGAAACCGTCAGGGGTAAAGATCTCTCCCCAGTTTGCGAAAAGCGAGCACATTAGCGACTCGCTAGGAATCATGGAGGATACCCTATACCCAGATCCTGTTGAACAAATCTAAGAGAAAGGCCATGCCTCGATCACCCAGGTATCGAACCATGGCGTACAGGGCCATCGTCCCGACCAGGGGTGGTGTCCGCGCACGAAGCGAGAGCGAAACGCAACTCACTCAATCTAAACTTGTCGTGGAAGGGTTATCCGCCTCTGGAAGTAAGGTTTAGTAGCAGCCTTCCGCGCCATCAGGATGCGGATTGAATACTAGCGGAGCAGCATACCGGGTAGACAATGCGGCAAAATGGTCGCGAATGACTCAGCCACGGACGCGGCGTCTGAGATTGCGGTCCCATTCTCTTGGAGAACGGGAGGGGTGTCCTGCGAGAACTTGCCCCAAATCCTTTTCACTCAATTCCACATCTCTGATAGAAGGGTCTTCCGGTTAAGTCAACAACGTATGCCCGCCAGGAAGAGCGTCGGGCGTTCGTCAAAACATACCGGAGCCTATCCTTAGCTCTCGAAATTCAGCGACAGTGAAGTCGTTCGGGCGGTGCTTATAGCGCATGTAGGCTCATCTCTTCTGTTTGAGGGCTGTATCATACTCGGCTGACCACCATGGGAGTGGTCGGCGTGCAAAACCGCCAAACGTTCTAGGAATAGTAGTTAGGCCCACGGCGATGAGGTTGCCGGAGAAGAACTTAACAGCCTTATCCTCCGACCTAAACTCCTCGACTGAGACAGAGAAATCAGACATTTCTTGAAATGTAGACCATCGCACCCGCGCCAAGCACCACTAGGGCGGGCTCTCGGGCGGCAACGGCACAGAAAATGATATTTGAATGGGAAAGTGATCACTACCTGGATGTCGTCGACTACCCCTGACCCCAAATCAGGTTGTGCATCCGGAGAGCACAAAAATAGATCAAGACAGGGAAATGAAGCGGTTCTCGGGCAGTGATGCGTAAACTCATCCACATTTAGGACACCTATCTCCAGCTCGTCGATCAGGTCAGCAAAGACCTGACCCTGGAATTTGATCGATTACTCTTCCCAGAGGAGATGTCTACCGTTCAAATCGCCGAGCAAGAGAAAGGGCCTCGGCAACCGTGCCACGAAGCGGGGGAAGTCAACCACGTCGAGGTCGGCTGACGGTGGAATGTGGGCAGAAATAGCAGTATACCTCCTATCCAGGTGCAGCTGCACAGCTATTTCCTGAAAGGAGGTATCTAAAACAAAGAAGACAGGAGACATCATGCAAGGTGTAAATCGCGTATCATCCTGCGCGGCCCCCAAACAGTGGTGGTGAGGTCGGAAAACCCTTATACAACGTGAGGGTGGGTAGGGAGACCATGCCTAGCATGGTCGCCTGCAAAAAGACCCCCCCCTCCAAGGGAAAACGGGTTGAGACGAGCTTCCGCAGCTCCTACCAGTAGGTCTGGAGTCTGCGCCAATTCCATTGAAGGAATATGACCTCTAGGCCTAGAAAGGAGCAGATGCAGGGGCCTTGTTCGAAGAGAAGACCCTCAAGGAAATGACCTAACTCTTCCTGGAGGGAGAACTCAGGGCGCTGTTGGCTTTGGATGCAGGGTCCCTCTTTTGGAGGATCTACCGTCTTCAAGACACCCAGCCTACCACTGGGTGTGGGCGTAGGAGCTGAAGGCGCTGTCGACTTCGATGACTTATCGGGGGAGGTTGGGCTCGCCATGCGAGTCTTTTCCTCTCTCTCCCACCAAAACCTAAAGCAGACGGGGCAGCTTTGGATGCAGGGTCCCTCTTTTGGAGGATCTACCGTCTTCGAGACACCCAGCCGTCCACTGGGTGTGGGCGTAGAAGCTGAAGCTCCTTTAGTGCTGTCCTCCTTTCGGGGGGGGGCTGCTTTACGAACCCCCTAGGATAGCCTCACGGCCAACTTCAGGGGTGTTGCCTCCTGCGAGTCTAACGACTCGGTGGAGCCACGAGGCCGTTTCGCCTTACGGGAAACGGTCACGTGTGGGTTTTTGGATCGGTTTAGAAGGGGCTGGGTGCGAACTCTTTGGTCCGCCAGCTGTACGAGGGAAGCGCCCAGGGTGGGTAAAACCCGCAGAAGGGTTATGAATGGGCGCAGAAACGACCGTGCTCGTAGGCCTGGAGTGGCCAGAAGCAGACTGTGTCTTTCTTAACATTGAGGCATAAGACGTCCAGCCTAGTTGCCTGACAGCTCTTTGGCATTGCGGCTCCACCTTGGACTGGGCGTAAAATTGATAGACAGCTAAAGGAAACAGGAAAGGTGGCGAAGAAGGTGAGGGTGGGGGTGAACCAGCCCAAACCGAAGCTCAGGGGGGAGGCGGCGTTGTCCCCTCTCCCCCTCAGCCCCGATCTGGGATGGTTGGGTGATAGAAAGCTGATTGGCGTCCACCCTGTGAAAATAGAGTCTGACCAGAGAAAGTTGTGAGAGAGGTTGTATGGAAAGTGAGCAAGTAGTGTAAGAAGACGTCAGAAAGAAGGAGAAGAGGCTAAGCTTGGGCCGGACGGTGCGTTCAGTCCCGTTAGCAGGGTAGCCAGGAAATAAAATCACGGTGCCCTTTATGGGGACCATCTGTGTATATTGGTTAATGTTGTGTACCTCAGGTCGCATGTCGCATGCCCGAGAAACAGGATCTTAAGTGAACAAGGGTCCACGGACGACTTATCCAGGCTCCACTTGTTGGTGCGAGCTGTGGCAGGTAGAGCAATCCAACTAAGGGTCGGCGACCACGGAAGAGCAAGGACCCTTAGAGCACCCAGGTTGGAGAGATGATCTCCTATCCGAAGGTTCAAGGGGCGGGGTAAAGACGACAACCTATCGAATGCCCCCGAAAATAGGGCAAGAGGAGGACCCCACTCTCACAGTAAAAACTGTTCACGAGGTAGGTGCGGAACGCGGCAATAGAAAAACGAAGTCCGAGGTTGCGAATAGGATTCAGCATCTTAAAGGCTGAGGGTGAAGCCGAAGAGTAAATTTGGCACCCATAGTCCAATTTGGATTGGACGAGGACATTGTATAATGACCACAGTGTTCGACGATCACTGCCCCACGGCGTGTGGGAAAGTACCTTCAAAATGTCTAGAGCCTGCAGACAGCCCGTTCGAAGACGGCGTAGGTATGGTAACCAGGATAGCTTGGGATCAATAGTTACGCCCAGGAACATAAAATCCGGACGAGCTTCATCTCTACCCCTTGTAGGGCGATAGGTGGCGGAGCAAGAGCCCCTCTACCCCGTTGGAAATACATTGCCTTGGTTTTGCTCGTAGAGAAGCGGAACCCACTAAGTTGTGGATTTTTAGAAACCGCATCGACTGTCAACTGCAAACGACACGTCGCTGATGGAAGGCGAGGCGAAGAACAGTATAGTGCCAAGTTATCGACGTACAGGGTCGCCGATACACCCTCTGGGAGAGAGGAAATGATATCATTGATCGCAATTACAAAACATAAAACAGTTAAAACGCTGCTTTGAGGAACTTCCTCCACTTGGGGATTACAGGTCAGAGTAGATGTCTCCAACATGTACCATAAATGATCGAGATGCTAAGAAATTTTGAATAAAATACGGTAAAAGAGCTCTCATACTCCTCATCTCCATGCCGTATCATAGACTGTAGGCTTTCTCAATGTCAAAGAATATGGCCAAGACTCGGTGCTTTAACGAGAAAGCTTCCGGGCCGATCCCTTGAAATGTACTAAACAGGTCAAGAGTACTATGACTCCTGCGAAAAGCGCAATGAAATGGAGACAGTAAGTGATCGGTTTCTAGGAAACAATTCAGGCCCACCAACACCATCTTCTCTAGCAGCTTGCTCAGACAGCTAGCTGGTAAGAGCTATAGGGAGGTAGTGATCTGCGTCCAACCCGTCCCTGTCCGGTTTGGCAACGGGAAGGACAATCCCAACGTGCCATAATGATGGGGTAAGAACTCTTCACCCATTTGAGGTTGTACTAGTCAAGTAAGGAAATGACAAGAATGTGGATGGAGTTACTGAATCATATCAAAATGGATCCCGTCAAGGCCAAAAGAAGTAGACTCACAAACGGACAATGCAGCACTGAATAAGGCACTATGCAGAAGGTTAGAATTCGTCGTAAAGTTAAGAGGCGAGACTCTTCGTTTGATATATAGGCTAGAAAAGTCTTATGTAACCGCTGACGGCAAGGAAACTGTTAGCCAAGGCGTTGCTCAACACCAGGCTGCCATTCACTAGTGATCCCTGCAAAATGAGTGTGGGGGTATTATGACGGGCATAACGACCTCGAATCTCGTTAATCTTCTTCCAGATCTTTGCAGTAGAGGTCATAGAAGAAATTAATGAAACGTAGCGGCGCCATGAAGTGTTCTCTGACGAAGCGCCCGAGCTCAGTTTGGGGTCAACATAACCAGACAAGGTTGGGTTCCACCGAAATCGGGCATGAGCTAACGGCTGTCACACACTTTGAGGTCCGCCAGGGCACGGTTGAGCAACCCGTTACCGGTCGCCTCTGGGGAATGGCCTGTGTGGCCACGTTGTAGATAATCGATGTGAAGTATGCTACTACCGGGTCCACACCATTAAAGGTCCCCAAAGAGGCACTTGTGAAAGACGCCTCTCAGAAGCCTTCCCCAATCGGTATGGTTGTATGAGGACTAGGATGAACGGCCGACAAGACAAGGAAGTGGTCACTCCTATGGAGGTCATCAAGGGCTGACCATCGAAAATCAGTGAGACAATCCGGTAAACAGAGACAGGTCAACACAACTAAAAGAACCCATCTGGACATAAGAGGTAAAATCGCCGAAGTTTAAAACGCAGAGAAAGTCAGATAATGAAAAGAGACTCTTAAACACTTCCTTTCGCATTACAAGTAACGTGGCCCCAATATGTGTGAAGGGCATTAAAATCTACGAGTAATAAAAATGGGGAGGGCAACTGATCTACAAGTTCTAAAAGATCGGGTCTTGACAATGGTAAAGCAGGAAGGAGCTAAAAAAGCAAACGGTAAAAAGCCTTGTAAGAAAAAAACCCTCACGGCGACAGCTTGGGGGGTAGTGTGAAAGGCTAGGGAAGATACATGGTGGGATGACGAAGCCATAACTGACACCCCGCTATGAGGCAAGCCCCTAACAAGAGCAATGCAGTTGAAAATAAGAAAACCGGGTACCGCAAGAAAAGGGCGGGTAGCCAGTTTGTTCTCTTGAAGAGAAATAACAGCGAGATCGAGAGTCGTCAAAAGAACGCCTTGACAATTCCATTGTAAAATGGAGAATATTATGTGGGACGGTTGGATACCACAATGTGAATCGATTCCTCCTTTGTGGCTGAGGTTAAGTTTGAAGTGCGTCCCAAAGAGTGTGGTAGACGAAGAGCAGTGATGCGAGATATTTCAGTGTTTCGAGGAACTGGCCAAGGTTCCTGCCTGTAATTGGGGTGCAGAGCCCGGTGGAAACTTGAGGTCGAGGGAGAGATTTTCGGACGGTAGTTGCGGAATCATGGATTAAGGGCGCTTTTAATGTTGAGGGGTTGATCAAACAGCTGCGACTAGCGATGTTGGAATATCATCGGCTTCCATCGGATCATGAGGGGGGTGCGTGGGTGGAGCAGGCGATATGGGCAAAGTATGAGGCGATGGGTGGATTTCTGTTATGGGTTGGACCGGTAAGGGGCCTACATCCTGTGAAGGGCGGGACGGGCTTGAGGATATATAATATTCAGCAACAGAAGAGTCCATTGAAGACTCTCGAGGCTCAGCTGAGTCAGCTGCAAAGGCAATCCGCTTATTGGTGGCCGATGACCCAGGTGAGGAATCCTTCCTCTTACCACGAGGCTTTAGGTCCCGGGGCCGGGTAGAAGAGCCATTACTGTTCGATATAGAAGCTTCTTTCAGATAACGTCTGATGTCGTCAAGGGTCTTACCCTGAACGGCGGCCCCACCTAGAGCCACCGGCGAGAGGGGAGCAACATTAGGCATCTCGGTATGAGAGCGATACTAACGATAAATGGGCAACGGGATGCTTCAGGCGTGTCGGAACTAGAACCTGATGGTCGGTTTCGTTCAGCGTCACGCAAAACATCTAAGAGACGCCAAAAGGCGAGGTTTGTGCTCGACCACGTTGGCGAGCCTCTCTCACGTCCAGACGCAGAGGGTCGCGCAAGGCGAGGGCCTTTTCATATAAGAATATTGGGCAGGTTTTCGACAAAGCACTGTGGGGACCACCGCAGTTGCGACAGCACGGTCGTTTGGCGCATTCATGGCCATGGTAATCAGAACCACAATTCACATAGGAACGGGATTTTTTTTTTTTTTTTTTTTTTTATTATTTTTTTTTTTTTTTATAGAGCCCATCTGGCAACTACCCACTTGGGCATAAGTCGCCGAAAAACACGACAGCCTAGAATTAGGCTACTTTAAAGTTAAAATATGAAAACTTAACAATCAATATAAATTTGAAAAACTTAACAATCGAAGCAATCTCCGGCAGCGGGGGGAGGTCCCCCTCACCCCGGTGCAGGAGAGTGCAATCTAAAACAAAACAATAACAAAAAAAGGAACCTTAAATAAAGGGGAGAAGGCCGGCCTCCCCCAAAAAGTCAATAAGTCCACCAGTCATGGTGCACGCACTCGTCCCGAGTACAAGGGACAGGCGGTAGCGACCCCGCCCATCCCGGTACCGAGACAGGTATCGTGCGCGAAGATCACCCAGACTGGGACATTCGACAAGAATATGCCGAACAGTCTGGGGGACGACGCAGTCGTTGCAATAGGGCACATGCGAGCGCTCCACCAAGTAACGATGCGTCACACGAGTGTGTCCGATTCGAAGACGACAGAAAGCAACCTGAAGCCGCCGCGGCATTGGGGGATAGGTCCATGGGAACAGTCGCGGCGCAATGGCACGCAACTTTAAGTTCCCCTCGACCGTCTCCCATCTTCTTTGCCAAGCAGTCCGAAGAGCTGCCCGTATTCCTGCCATGTAGTCGGTGTGAGGAAGAGCGAAACGCTGGTCCGGTCGCAGAGTCCTCGCGGACTCTTTGGCGCCCTCATCGGCGCGCTCATTCCCCGCAATTCCTACATGTCCAGGAACCCAGCAGAAGATAATCTCGACATCTGCCCGGCTCGCCAAAACCGTGGCGTCACGGATTTCGCGAACCAGGGGATGCGGAGATTCCAATGCCCCGAGAGCACTCAGGGCGCTTTGTGAGTCGCTATAAATCACAATCCGTTCTTCGATACGGGCACGTCGCGTAATCTCCCGTACCGAGTGGTGTATTGCCACCAGCTCGGCCGTGAAGACAGACGCAGCGCCTGGTAGAGCCCCGCTGACTTCAAACAGAGGGGATACGGCGTGGAAGCCGACCCCCTCTTGGGACTTGGAGCCATCCGTATACACTGGCACGGTACCAGCGTGACACGATGTGTGCTCCAAAAAGATCGAACGCAATACTCCCGGCGCAGTACAAGCTTTGGGAGCAGAGGCGTGGCGACAAATAGCCAAATGTGGTACCCTCCAGGGTGGCGTCCTGGGCAGAACCAGGGGCGCCACCGGCCCGAGAGCTATATCTACCTCTCGAAGGAGTTTCCTGGCCCTAAACCCAAAGGGCTTAGGGTATGACTGGCGTCTCTCGGCGGCATAGGCACCATCGAGATCAGCTGCGGATGCAGTGAGAGCTGTTGGCGACTGGGGGAGGCGCCGGGCTCGCGCGTACAGGCGAGTGATGCACTGCACGCGGCGCAGAGCGAGTGGCATCTCCCCAGCATCGACCAACAGGCTCTCAATGGGGGAAGTGCGGAAGGCACCGGTCGCAAGGCGAAGGCCGGTGTGGTGGATCGAATCCACCTTCCGCAATAAACGCTCGGCTGCGGATGCATAAAACTCGCATCCGTAGTCGAGCTTCGAGCGAACAAAGGATCGATAAAAAAGTAAGGCGGTAGCCCTATCAGCGCCCCAAGCGCTGAACGTCACGGAACGGAGAATGTCCATGGCGCGGGTACAAGAGACCCTAAGGCTGCGAATGTGAGCCTCCCAGGTGAGGCGTCGGTCGAATACAAGACCAAGGAAACGGTGCGACTCAACCACATCCAGGCGCACCCCATTAAGAAACAAATCTGGGTCGGGGTGAAGCCGTGGATGGCGGCAGAAGTGCACCACCTTAGTCTTGGCCAAAGAAAACCGAAACCTGTGCGCTTTGGCATAGCAAGAGACGCGGTTCAATGCCTGTTGGAGTCGGCGCTCCAGAGTTGGCATCTGGGCCGCGCCAAAAGAGATCGAAAGGTCGTCCACGTAGAGCGTAGCGAGAACATCTTCCGGCAGCAGCGAGGTGATGCCGTTGATGCTCAGGGCAAAGAGTGTGACACTGAGGACACTTCCCTGCGGGACACCCTCTTCCTGCTCCTTTGGGCCGGAGAGGGCTCCCCCCACCCGTACGCGGAATCGACGATCTCGCAAAAATTCAGATATAAACATTGGGAGGCGTCCCCTCGCCCCCATCGTGTGGAGAGTCTCCATGATACCGTATCGCCATGCGGTATCATAGGCTTTCTCCAGATCAAAAAACACCGTGGCGTAGTGCTGTCTACGAAGGAAAGCCTCGCAGACGGCATTTTCCAGTCGGAGCAGAGCATCCGACGTGGAGTGGAACTTACAGAAGCCGCACTGTGCAGAAGACAGATGGCCTCCGCTGTCCAGGAAATAGGCTAATCTAACATTTACCAATTTCTCCATCAACTTGCACACGCAAGAGGTTAGAGAGATTGGGCGGAAACCGGTCGGAGTAGAGTGATCTCTCCCCGGCTTGCGAAAGGCGAGCACAGTAGCGATTCGCCAGGAGTCTGGGAGGAGACCTTCCACCCAGATCCTGTTGAACAAATCTAATAGAAAGGCCATGCCTCGCTCACCCAGGTGTCGAAGCATGGCGTACGGGACATCGTCCGGACCATGGGCGGTGTCCGCGCACGAAGCGAGAGCGGAACGCAACTCACTCACAGTAAACTTGTCGTTGAAGGGTTCTCCGCCTCTGGAGGTAAAGTCCAGCCGGCGGCCTTCCGCGACATCACGACGTGCATTGAATGCTGGCGGAGCAGCATCACGGCTAGAGAATGCGGAAAAAGCGGTCGCTAAGGATTCCGCCACGGACGCGGGGTCCGAGATTGCGGTCCCATTCTCCTGGAGAACGGGAGGGGGGTCCTGCGAGAACTTGCCCCGAATCCTTTTGACTCGCTTCCACACCTCAGCTAAAGGGGTCTTCCCGTTAAGTGAAGACACGTATGCCCGCCAAGAAGAGCGGCGGGCGTGCTTCGAAATATACCGGAACCTAGCCCTAGCCCGACGAAATTCAGCGACGGTGAAATCGTTCGGGCGGCGCTTATAGCGCATGTAGGCATAACGCTTCTGTTTGAGGGCCGTCTCACACTCGGCCGACCACCATGGGAGTGGTCGGCGTGCAAAACGGCCAGACGTCCTAGGAATAGTAGTCAGGCCCACGGCGATGAGGTTGCCGGAGAAGAACTCGACGGCCTCATCTACCGACCTAAACTCCTTGACTGAGATAGAGAATTCAGTCATTTCCTGAAATGCAGGCCACCGCGCCCGCGCCAAGCACCACCGAGGTGGTCTCTCAGGCGGCAGTTGCCCTGAAAATGATATTTGAATGGGAAAGTGATCACTACCATGGAGGTCATCGACCACCCCCCAATCAAAATCAGGCTGTGCATCCGAAGAGCACAAAGATAGGTCAAGGCAAGAAAATGAAGCGGTTCTCGGACAGTGATGCGTAAACTCATCCACGTTTAGGACACCCATCTCAAGCTCTTCGATCAGATCGGCAAGGACTTGTCCCCTGGGATTTATGGTGTAATCTCCCCAGAGAGGATGCCTGCCGTTCAGATCTCCAAGCAAGAGATAGGGCCTCGGCAACCGTGCCACGACGCGGCGAAAGTCCCCCGCGTCGAAGTCAGCTGACGGTGGAATGTACGCAGAAATGATAGTATACCTCCTATCCAGGTGCAGCTGCACAGCCACTGCCTGAAAGGAGGTATCTAAAGAGAAAGGAAGAACGGAGACATCATGCCGGGTGTAAACCGCGCATCCCCCAGCCCGGCCGTCCCGCGGTGGTTGGGTCGCAAGACCCTTATACCCCGGGAGGGCAGGCAGGGGGCACGCGCCTAGCATGGTCTCCTGCAAAAAAATAGCTAACGGGGAACGAGATAAGGCGAGCCTCCGCAGCTCCTCCCAGTTGGCCCGGAGTCCACGGCAATTCCATTGAAGGAATATGCCCTCCAGGCCTAGCTCGGAGGAGACGCGGGGGCCCTCCTCGAATTGAAGACCCTCACGGGAATGGCCGTACGCTTCCCGGGGGCAGAACCCCGGGCGCTGTTGGCCGGACAAAGCGCTGAAGGCGCTGTCGCCTTCGAGGACTTATTGGGGGAGGTTGGGCTCGCCATGCGAGTCTTTTCCTCCCTCCGCCTCGAAACTTTAGGCGGGCGTTGCGGCTTCGGAGGCGGGGGGCCCTCTTTTCGAGGAACCACCGTCTCCGAGCCACTCGCTCCACCTCGGGGCGTGGGCAAAGGGGCCGAAGCTCCTTTGTTGCTGTCCTCCTTTCGGGGAACAGCTTTAGGAACCCCGGAAGATGGCCTAGCGACCATCTTCAGGGGGGTGGCCTCCTGTGAGTCTAACGACTCGGTGGAGGCGCGTGGCCGTTTCGCTTTACGCGAAACGGTCACGCTGGGGGAAGAGGGGGGAGCCCTGGTTTTAGACGGGGCAGGGTATGAACCCTTTTTGCCGCCAGCTTTACCAGGGGAGCGCCCAGGTTGGGTAGAGCCCGCAGAAGGGCTCCGAATGGGCGCGGAAACAACCGTGCTCGTTGGCCTGGATGGGCCAGGAGCAGAGGGTGCCTTTCTAACTATTGAGGCATATGACGTCCCAGGCAGAGCCGGGCGCGCCAGGACCAAGTCCTTTGCCTCGCGGAATGAGAGTCGATCCTGGGCCTGAACGGCCAGGATTTCTTTCTCAAGGAGATATGCACCACATTGCTTCGAAGAAGCAGGGTGCGGCTCTCCGCAATTGACACACTTGGCCACACACGATTTGGACTTATCGTGTGCGACCTTGGAGCAATTTACACAGACTTCGGGTGACCCCGATTTTGCACGTCTACATGATCGATTCGTATGGCCGAAGCGGTGGCAGTAATAGCACCGCCGCGGCAGTGGCACGAATGCCTTCACGCGGTAGCGGTACCAACCGGCACGCACCGACTCAGGGAGCTTGTCACAGTCGAACGTGACGAAGAGTGTAGGGGTGGGTCTCGAGGCCCCTCCCTGTTTTCTCATCACACGTTCGATCTTGACCGCCCCATGGTCGGCCAGCTCTAGGGTGATGTCCTCAATGGAGTAGTCAACGAGTTCCCTCGCATAAACTACTCCTTTGACAAAGTTCATGGTAGAGTGCGGCGTCACACTCACCGGGGTGCCATGAAGTGTCCGAAGAGCACTTATCTTGGCCGCCTCGGCGGGATTCGCCGCATTCGCCAGAAGGCTCCCGTCCGAGAAACGGGTTACCTTCGGCTCTCTACCAATTGCACTAGCTAATCCTCTCCTCTGATGGATCATGTTGCCCTTGGACAACATGGTGCCATCAGTGGAGCGAATAACGAGGAAGCGTTTGAAGCCAGCGGGCTCGAAAACGCCAGGTAACCTCTGAATCAGGGGCCCCGATGTCATCGAGGCTCCGCCCTGTGCATTCTTGGTCTTAGTCGTAGTCATGGGCTCCGCACACGAGGGGGTAGAGGGGCCGGATGTGCCGATCTTGGCTTGGTCGCCTACCAAAGTGGCAGCAGACCCATCCGTCCCCGCAGCCCCCGCGGATGGAGAGGAGCCCCGAGTCTTCTTCGTCTTTTGAGTCTTTTTCTTTTTAGGAGAGGAGGGCGGGGAATGAACCCGCTTTTCACCTCCGCCGGCAGAAGTCCCCAGGCCAGATGGACCAGCCTCAGCCAGGTCCCTCTCCGAAATGGAGAAGGTCCTGGTTGTCGTAGGGGCACCTGTCGGAGGAGATCCCTCCCCTCCTTCTACTGCCTCGGAGCCCTCAGCCATTTGAGGAGGACCTTGCATAGGGGCGGATTCGGGTTCGGTGCTTGGCGCCGAGCCCGAATTCCCCCCCATGGAAGGCCCTACCGTCTGGGGCTGGGTCTCCTCAAGGACCATGTCTATCACAGGAGGGGCCTCCAGTTGGCCATCCCCTCCCAGGACATCGCAGGTCCCCTTGGCAGTATTGTCACTAGTCAGGTGGTGTGGGGAGGCACAGGCCTTGACCCCAGCAAGGTTCAAAATTCTTGCCAGCAGGTCTTTTGAGGGAAGCGACCGAAGGGGCCTGGCTTCCCTCTCCCCCCTAAGGGGGTTTGCCCTACCGAGCCGCTTGCACGAGGGGCGGTCGGCAATGGGCTGCCTGCTGGCTTTCTTGGCAGTCCCCTTAGAAAGCAAAGGAGGGACTGCCGCTGGAGATAGGGAGGTGCCCGAAAGCACCTCCAGAGAAGGGGGTGAGGGGGAGTCCCCTACACCCGTAGGCGTAGGAGAGGAGTAAGCCTCCTCTCCGGTTAAAGAATTATGGAGGGTCCCTTGCGCAAGCACAAGGGGGGGGGACCTCCATTTTCTCGGTGGAGCTGCCCGAGGGCGGCTCCGTAGATGTTTTTGGGGAAGTTGGGGGTTGGGGTTTTTGTTTTTTTTCATACATGGGCATGGTGACCCTCTTTTGATTACGGGACGCAATAGCTCATCACCTCTCGCAGTTGCCCGCACTGCGAGAGGTGCTTACAAGCCCGGCGCCGCCATTCGGGACCACCCCTCCCGCCTGGTGGCCTGGCAGTCCTTCGGCATGGCGGCTCCACCTTGGACACGGCGTAAAAAATATAGGTTGTGAAGAGGAGAGGAAAAGGGATGTGAGGAAGATGTGGGTGGGGATGAAGCAGGTTGTTAAAAAAAACCCATCCCGAACCGGAGCTGAGGGGTTAGGGAACAATGTCCCCTCCCCCCCTCAGCCCCGATCCGGGGTGGTTGGCTTGAGAAGAAGGTCAGCATTCTACCCTGTGAAATTAGAGGCTGACCAGAGAAAGTTGTATGAAAAGCGACGAGGTAGGGGAGAAATCGGGCTATCTGAAGGAAGGAAGAGAGGCTAAGCTGGGGCCGGACGGAGCCATAGGAACGGGAGTGGCGATAGGCACGACCATGTACAAATTGATTGCAGTTGAAGCAACGTCTAGGTAGTTTAACGTAGGGGTTACCGGGACACGAAGGCTCCCAGCTTAAATAAAATGGAGCAGTTCCTGACGTTCGAACGTTAAAAACAATGTGGCAGTTGAGACTCTAGCAGAGCCCACAGTTTTAGTCACCCTGTGTACATGTGACGCGTTGAGTACTGAGCTTAATCTGGACACGGGTTGAGGTCCTAGTCCCTTAATTCGTTTGAACGGACGACACCTTTGAGAAAATTAAGACGTGGGTGAGGCGAAACGGTTATGGGGACTTACTTCGGCAATCGAAGACAGATTTTGGACAAGGTTGTGTTGAAAGTGAGATTACACCTCAACCACTATATCAGTTACCTCTCGACTACATCAAGCAGGGTTCACCACAGCGAGATTCAAATAATTTATTAACATCAAACATATCCACTTTTGTAAGTGGAGTTTCAAATGAGAAACTCAAGATCAGAAAGCGGGATATTCTAAATCTGGGTCCACATCGTTGGCATAGGGATCTAACGAGCGAGGGAAGGCTGAAAGGGAAACTGAAGAACGTTTGACACAAGAACCCTTTCGAAAAGGCGGAAGTTTTAGGTTTATGGCAAGCCATTGCAAACATAATTGAATTCACATTCTTCCTCGGTACTTCCCACCACGGAGGCCTACAAGGGCCCAGCGCTACTGCAACTCTCGATTCGGTTGCGTCCGGTATGTCCTCTTGGATAATGGATACGGATCCACCACACCATCTTTATAAGCCGAAGAAGCTACCCTAATTTTCCTACGCTCAGAGAAAAGAGGCCAATGATTGGTTTCTCCTTGGGCATCGGCAAACGAAGGCGAGGGAGACGCCCATTGCCTTCAGAATCAGTCCAAAAAAAAACAAGCAGAGGTCAGGTAGTAACCGTCAAAGTCACGAGATAGGAGAGAGAAGAGGGGGAAATAAAGGGCAGTAAGAGAAAATAATAGGGGAGGGGAGAAAGAGGGGTCTTATAAATCTGGTTCGCAGCACCAGGATACTTCTAAGGGCCCTAGGGCTGACCCCCCTCGCAACGAGGCCAGAGCCCCTCAGGGACCAATCCCTGAAAAAAGAAAGAACAAATCCCAGAGGGAGGAGGTTTGGAAAGGGGTTGGCAGGTATGTAATAACGAGAAGTAGAGATAGGCGGGTTCACTAACGATTAGAGTGCGTGATCACTTATTATCATATCCAATCTAGGGACGTCTAGCGGACCGAACTCTTTCCAGGTGAGAATAGTTCCTCCTAGTACAAAGTGCGGGTAATAAAAGGTTGAGGGGATAGTCGTAATAAAAAAATAACTATTATTTGGGGTAGCTAATATCTATCGAGACGATAGAACGGCATGGCATAAAAGGGGTACTATGCCCTGATATACAAATGACGCCCAGACATACAACTAAAATCGAAAACGATGCGAAGGGGCCTATTGCCCCGCGCTTAGCCAAAAAAAGCGCAGTCATACCCTAAGCCTCTGGGTTAATGGCTAGGAAACTCATTCGAGAGCTCAGTGTAGCTCTCGGGATAGTAGAGCCTCGGGTTCTACCCAGGACTGTACCACGTTTGACTATTTGTCGCCACGCTCTGCTCTCAAGGTTCCGGAGCGCTGGGCGTATTGCGTTCCTTTTTGGAACACTTTCTGTCACGTTTGATCCATGAGAGAGGACACGGAAGGCTCAAAGTTCCAGAAGGGGTTCGGCTTCCACGGCGTATCCCCTATATGAACTCACCATGTTTCTACCAGGCCCTGTATCTGTTTTCACGGTAGAGTTGGTTTCATTACACCGATCGGGACGAGAGATAACTCGCCGTGTCAGGTTCGGAGACTAGATTATCTTTAGTGTCTTAAAGTGTGCTGAGTGCTCTCGAGGCACAGGAATCCCCCCGCGAAGAGATAATTTTCTGTTGTGTTCTTGGACAGCTTGGGATTGCAGGGAATAAGTGTGCCGATGATGACGCCAAAAAGGCCGGGAAGACTGGTGACCAGACGTTTCGCTCTTCCTCACACCGGCATGGCATGAATTAGGGCAGCCCTCCTGGCGACCTGCCTAAGATGGGAGATAGCCGAGAACTTAAAGCTGTGTGACATCGCGCCGTGAATATTCCATTGGACCTACCTCTCAATGACGCGACGGCTTCGGGTCGCTTTGTGTCGTCTTCAAATTGGACACACCGCCATTTGATGGAGCGCTCACCTGCACCTTACTGTTGTCCCACATACAGTTCGGCATATTTTTCTTGACGCTGTCTGGGTCATCTTCGTGCAAGTTACTGGTACTGGGACGAGCTGGGTCGCTACCACTTGTTCCTTGTCCTCGAGACGAGATCATACATACAAACTTGTGGCCAATCTGACTTTTTTTTGGGGAGGAAGCTGGCTTCCTCCATTTTATTAGACTCTTTGGTGTTGGTCGCCTAATCCTGTGCTTGGTGGGGCTTGCCCAGGCATTGGAGCGTGCTTCCTTCTTTTTGATTGTTTTGTTTTTTGCTAAACTTTGTTTTGCTTTTATTAATTTTTTGTTTCGTATTTTATTTATTCTAGTATTGGGCTGAAACTTAATTACCGTGACCTATGTCCCTGGTGGCACGCTCAATGTTTAAAAAAATTTCGTATGTAACAACCGCGGATGGGGAAAGGATCACGAAGGAGGGAGGGCGGAAAGAGAGGGGGGGGGGGGAAACATAGGCTACGGAACGGGGAAATTTGTGACGATTTTCGAAACAAGTTTTGGACAGAGAGAATTTTGAATGACTTAAATTTATATGAGCCCTGACATATTATAATTTGGAAGTGGCTCAATTAATCTTGATTCAGTTATAAGTCTTTTGAAATAATTATCGGACTTATAAACTATTTTGAAAAAAATACAATGTATGTAATTATGGGATGCATTTGTAAGAAGCTCATATTTGTGTTTGTTTGTTTGTTGTTTGATGGCATCACTCTTCCCTCTGACTGCCTGGGAGATTAAGGGAGAAAGCTTTGATCCTACACCCTGTGATGTAGGCCCCGTCAACATTACCACAATTAAGTGGGGCGGCGCTTTCTGTGAGGCCTTCCTGAGCTACCAGGTAAGAGTATAGGGAGGCTGTTGCATGCTGTAGAATTTTATAGCAACTTTCTCTGCTAATGGTCAATGCAACAGCTAGGAAGTGGAAGTTCTATTGCACTTAAGCTCACATCCACATTCAGGTAATGAAGAAGATTAAAGGATACATTTTATGGTGTAGATAGAGAGAAAAGGCGGACATAGGCTGCATCACATAAAGTTTTTTCCCCCTTGATCCTTTTATTAAATCAACCTTATCAAATCCTTAAATAATAAAATCTTCGTGTAATGGTCTTAATCGCCATTAACGCTTTATCTATTATATAAAATGTATCCTCTCATCTGTTCTTCACTCCCTGAATGAGGTCTGTGTAATAAAGGCGAAAGCGATCATAATCTTTTTTTGGGGGGGAAGGGTCCAGATAATTTACATGTGATGCAGTTAATTTAAGTCGCACTCGCCATTAATTCTCAATTAAACTTGGTGAATTTGCAAGGAACACAGAGTAAGACGCCAATTCCTCATTTATTTTGTTTGTCAGTTTGCTCTCCTAGGAATCGACAGGTTTAGGGTTTCGAATTTTCCGTTGCTTAATTTGGGTCAGATCACTAACAAAATCAGGTTCATTCTCCGCGGAATTATCTGGAAGGAAAACAAAAAGTACTACAGTAAATGACTTTATTTATTTAAGTTGGTTGCTTTAATAATAATAATAATAATAAAAGAGCCTATCATTAAAACAAAATACTCCTAAACAAAAAAACAACAACAAAGAAGCGCCCCACTCACAAAAGAAGGAAGGATACACGCTCCGCGGTCGGGGGGTAAGCTCACCCACCTCCGGCATAGGAGAATGCAGCCACACCAGAAACAAATAAAATAAGAGGCCAGCCTGCACCAAATACTCCACAGTCTGCGTACACGAACCCGTACAGAGTACAAGAGGCAAGTGGTAGAGAATCCGCGTGTCCCGGTAGCGGGACAGGCAAAGTAGACGAGGATCCCCCAGACTGGGACATTCAACAAAAATGTGCCAAAGCAGTCTGAGAGACAACGCAGTCCTCGCATAAGATGCAGGGAAGCGTTCCATCAAATGGCGATGCGTACCGCGAGTGCGCCCAATTCGAAGACGACAGATAACGACCTGAACCCGTCGCGGAATAGTGGGTAGGTCCATGAGAACAGTCGCAGTGCAATGGCATGTAACGCTAAGTTCCCTTAGGCTGTTTCCCCATCTTCTTTGCCATGCAGCCCTGATTCCTGCCTGTCATGTAGTCGGTGTGAAGAGCGAAACACTTGTCTGTCGCCCAGCCTTCGTGGACTATTTGTCGTCCTCATTCCTTTCGATCCTTCCATGTCTAGGAACCAAGACAAAAATAATCTCGACATTCAGCCGGATCGCGGCAACGGTGGCGTCACGGATATCACGAAGCAGGGGGAGCGAAGATTCCAATTCTCCGAGAGGACTCAGGGGCCTTTATAAGTGGCGAAATATCATAAGCCGGTCTCCGAACGGGGCACGACGCATATCTCTCATGGCGTGCGGATGGATGTATTGATGCTTCGCTTCAAACAGAGGGGATATAGTGTGGAAGCTGAATCCCTCCGGAAATTTAGAGCCATCCGTATATACGAAGTGTGCTCCAAAAAGACTGAACACAATACTCTCGGCGTTGTGGAAGATTTGGGAGCAGAGGCGTTGCGACAAATAGTTAAAGGTGGTGCCCTGGGCAGAACCAGAATACCACGGCCAGTGAGCGACACCGAGCTGTAGAACGAGTTTCATAGCCCTAAACCCAAAGGGCTTAGGGTTTGAATGGAGTCTCTCGGGGACAAACACCGTCGAGATTAGCCACGGATGCAGAGAAAGAGGTTGTGGACTGAGAGAGAAGATTGACCCGCGCGTACAAGCGCATATTGCACTGTATATGGCGCAGAACGAGTGGCTCTCCTCTGCATCGACGAGTAGGCTCTCAATGTGGGACCAGGGCATGATACCGGTCTGCACTACCTTAGTCTGGGCCAAGGAAAACATACTAGTGCGCTTTGGCATAGCAAGAGATTCGGTTCAATGCCTGTTGGAATCGACGTTCCAGAGTTGGTCACACCAAATGAATGGAAAACTTGTCTACGTAGAAGGTAGCAAGAACATCATCCGTCAGCACCGATGTGATACCCTTGATATTCAGGGCTAACTTCAGGAAAACTTCATGGAAGACGCGCTAGTCCTGCCTTATGAGTCCAGGGAGGACTCCTCACATCGATGATTTCACAAAAACTCAAAAATAAAGATTAGGAGGGATCCCCTCGCCCCCATCGTGTGGGTCTCAATGATACCGCATCGCCATGTGGTATCATAGGCCTTCTCGAAAGAAAGCCTCCCAGACGGCATTTTCGTCAAAGCAGAGCATCCGAAGTGGGGAGGGACTTGAAGCAGCACTGTGCAGAAGAGAGGTGTCCTCTGTCTAGGAAAAAGGCTTGTCTAACATTTCTCAAATTTTTCCATCAACTTGCAAGCAGGAGGTTAGAGAGATAGGATGGAAACGGGCATGCGTAGAGTGATCTTTAGCAGTTTTGTGAAAAGTGGGCACAATAGTCATTCGCCGGGAGTCTACCCTCTGCCCAGATCCTGTTCAACAAATCTAACAGAAAGGCCATGCCTCGCTCAACTAGTTGTTGAGGCAAGGCATACGGGACATTATCCGGACAAGGGGCGGTGTCCGCACACGAAGAGAGAACGGAACGCAAATTATTGAAGATAAACCTGGCGTTGAAGGGTTCTCCAGCTCTGGATGTAAAGTTCAGACGGCGGCCTTCAGAGACATCACAACGTGTATTGTGCTGGCGGAGCAATACACCGGTTAGAGAATGGGGAGTAAGCGGTCGCGAATGAATCCGCCACGGATGCTGGGTCCAAGATTGCGGTCCCATTCTCATGGAAAACAGGAGGGAGGTCCTGCGAGAACTTGCCCCGAATCCTTTTGACTTACTTCCACATTTCTGCAAGGGGAGGCTTTCCGTTCAGTCAAGACACGTATGCCCGCTAGGAAGAGCGGCGGGTGTGGTTCGAAACATACCAGAACCTAGCAATAGCTCGACGAAATTCATCGACAGTGAAATTATTCGTGCGGTGCTTATAGCGCATGTAGGCATAACGTTTGTTTGATGGCCGTCTCACCCTCGGCTGACCACCATACAAGCGGTCGGCGTACAAAACGGCCAGAGGTTCTAGGAATAGTAGTTGGCCAACGGTGACGAGGTTTCCGGAGAAATCAACGTCCTCATCCAACGAATAGGATAGGATAGAGAAATCAGTCATTTCTTGAAAGGCGGACCACTGCGCCCGCGCCAATGATCAGCGGAGCGACGGGGGGGGGGGGGGCTCTTTCAGGGGACAGGGGACAGAAAATGATCACTTCTATGGAGGTCATAGACCACCTACCACCGCAAATAGGCTGTGCATCCAGATAGCACAGGGATAGATCAAGGCAGTGATGCGTAAACTTATCCACATTTAGGACAATAATCTCCACCTCGTCAAGGACCTGACCCCTGGGATTGATCAAATAGTGTACAAAGTGGAGGGGATCTACTGTTCAGATCCACGAGCAGTAGAAGGGCCTTGGCAAACGTGCCAAGATGCGTGTAAAACCCGCGCCTCGATATCGGCTGACGGTGGAATATACGCAGAAATAACAGTATTCCTCCTATCCAGGTGCAGCTAAACTACTACTGCCTGAAAGGAAGTATTTAAAGCAAAGGGCAAGAACAGAGACATCATGCCGGGTGTAAATCGGGCATCATCCTGCCCGAGACCCATCCCTTGGTAGTGGGGTTGAAAACCAATATAACCGGGGACCGTGGGCAGGGAGGACGTGCCCAACATTGTCTCCTACAAAAAAGGCTAACGGGTAATGGGCGTAGACAAGCTTCCGCAGCTCCCCCTGCCGCGGACTCCAGGAAGGAGTCCGCGGCAATGCCATTGAAGCAATATGCCCACCAGAGAACCCAACCCACTAATCAGGTAAATTGTCCTCGAGCTTTAACCATAAAAGTTGGTGCCGGTGTAGCCAGCTTATCTCTACTGGAAGAAAGTGAGCAGAGTCGACGGCCCAACACACCCCATGCATAATACTTGGCTTAGCCGGTGGGCTTTCGGCCCTCGCAGCAGGTAGTGGCCTCACGGTATACACTGCCCCTTGACTAAGGACCCATAAGAGGACGAAAGTGCGTTAGGCAGCCAGAACCTCGGTGGATACAAGAGCAAGTAGCGGTTATGTAATAAAGAGAAGTAGAGATTAGCGGCTCCACTAACGAGTAGTGTGGGTGATCACCTATTATTATCATACTCTGGTGCCAAATGAGCCTAGGATGGCATGCAGTCCACCAAGGTAGCAGACCAAACTGTCCAGGTAAGAAGTCCTCCTGGTACAAATTGCGGGTAAACAAAGGGAGGAAGATATAGCTCAAATAATAATAATACATAACAAGAATGAAGCGCACCAACAACTTTGCCGGCCCCATCAGAGTTAATGTAAACCCTGTGACAGGGGTTCCCTAATTTGCACACAGGCCGGGAGGACATGGAGCTCTTCCAGGAACCAAGTGCGACAAGCCACACAGAGGACACCACAACAAGGTTACCATCCTTACAGGACCACATACGTGGTTGGCCGCAACGCTTATCAAAATTTTCAGTAACTTTAAAACATTCACTATCGAGAAGAAGAAAAGGAACCAGTGGTAATCCAGATCAAGATCCACCTCACACGAGAACGGATCCACGTATATGAAGCTGGAACAGGGACGAGATCCAGTATCACGAGGACCAGATACCGGAAGGAATTTTCTGGGAAGTGTTAAGTTTTTACCCATCAACTAGATTTTTACTTTACCAGGTGGGCTCACCATCCTACATAGGAAGGCACCATTCTGCCGATGAAATGTCACATCTCCCTCCGGTAACAAGTAGCCTATACAGTAGCACCAGGCCAATGGTGTGCCAAGATCTCTTAAGCCCACATAGAATAAAAACAAGCATGTCTCCCTATTGGACGAAAAGACAGATGCTAGTCCGCAGGGGGCCATCGGAGAGAGGCGTGTTGTCAGGGAAATGCGCTACCAAACATTAATGTGGGGTTTTTTTTGGGGGGGGCGGAGTCTCTAAGATTTAAGCTTGTAAAGACACATAAGAAAAAAAAGAAGAAACCTGCGAGCATATAAAAAGAGCAAAGAAAGGTGCTTAGCTACAACATACGTCCTGGGGGGTCTCGCCTATCTTGTCTCGTAATTTTTTTTTTTACTTTTCAGGGGTTCCAGCTCTGACCGCATTAACGGGTGATATTTGCCCATGTGTGATAACACACCGAACGTTCACTCTCAAATGAACCGCCGCCGCGAAAGAGTGGAATCCCTCACTAACTCGTCAACAAGACGGTCAGCATCAAAAGATCAGTCATATGAAAGACCGAAACGAGACATTTATTTGGCCTGGCAGGAATCAAGGCAGTAAATCTCGCCCGCATAGGCAGTACAGCCTTATGCACCCAAGAACGGGCGTAGGGAGGTGGTCAGGCCCTTACATATAGGGGTATTAGAGGAAAAACGGACATTCCATTATTTGTGTCCCAACGCAAAGGACCCTTCAAGCTTGGTCTCTTGAAACCTGCGGACGTAATCTATAGATTTTTTTTTCTTTAGAGCCGATCTGGCGACTGCCCACTTGGGCATAAGTCGCCGGAAATACGACAGCCTAGAACTAGGCTACTTTAAAATAAAATTATGAAAAAATAACAATGATAAATATTGGAAAAACTTAACAATTAGGAAGCAAGCTCCGGCGTCAGGGGGAGGTCCCCCTCACCCCGGAGGAGGAGCGTGCAACCTATAAAGAGAACAAACAAAAAGAAAAAGAAAAAATAGAACTTACTTAAATGAAGGGAAGAAGCCCGGCCTCCCCCAAAAAGTCAACAAGTCCACAAGTCAATGTGCACGAACTCGTCCCAAGTACAAGGGACAGGCGGTAGCGACCCCGCCCATCCCGGTATCGAGTCAGGTATCGTGCGCGAAGATCATCCAGTCTGGGGGACGACGCAGGCGAGCGCTCCATAAAATAGCCATGCGCCACACAAGTGTGTCCGATTCGGAGACGACAGAAAGCGACCTGAAGCCGTCGCGGAATTGGGGGATAGGTCCATGGGAACAGTCGCGGCGCAATGGCACGCAACTTTAAGTTCCCTTCGACCGTCTCCCATCTTCTTTGCCAAGCAGTCCGAAGAGCTGCCCGTATTCCTGCCATGTAGTCTGTGTGAGGAAGAGCGAAACGGTGGTCCGGTCGCCGAGTCCTCTTTGGCGCCCTCATTCCCAGCAATTCCTACATGTCCAGGAACCCAGCAGAAGATAATCTCGACATCCGCCCGGCTCGCCAAAACCGTGGCGTCACGGATATCGCGAACCAGGGGATGCGGAGATTCCAATGCTCCGAGAGCGCTCGGGCGCTTTGTGAGTCCTTATAGATCACAATCCGTTATCCGAACCGGGCACGTCGCGTAATCTCCCGTACCGAGTGGTGTATTGCAACCAGCTCGCCCGTAAAGACAGACGCAGCGCCTGGTAGAGCCCCGCTAACTTCAAACAGAGGGGACACGGCGTGGAAGCCGTCCCACTCTTCGGACTTGGAGCCATCCGTATACACTGGCACGGTTCCAGCGTGACACGAAGTGTGCTCCAAAAAGGTCGAACGCAATACTCCGGCGCCGTACAAGCTTTGGGAGCAGAGGCGTGGCGACAAATAGCCAAATGTGGTACCCTCCAGGGTGGCGTCCTGGGCAGAACAAGGGGCGCCACCGGTCCAAGAGCTATATCTACCTCTCGAAGGAGTTTCCTGGCCCTAAACCCAAAGGGCTTAGGGTATGACTGGCGTCTCTCGGCGGCATAGGCACCGTCAAGATCAGCTGCGGATGCAGTGAGAGCTGTTGGCGACTGAGGAAGGCGCCGGGCTCGCGCGTACAGGCGAGTGATGCACTGCACGCGGCGCAGAGCGAGTGGCATCTCCCCAGCATCGACCAACAGGCTCTCAATGGGGAAAGTGCGGAAGGCACCGGTCGCAAGGCAAAGGCCGGTGTGGTGGATCGAATACACCTTCCGCAATAAACGCTCGGCTGCGGATGCATAAAACTCGCATTCATAGTCGAGCTTCGAACGAACAAAGGATCGATAAAAAAGTAGGGCAGTAGCCCAATCAGCACCCCAAGCGCTGAACGTCACGGAACGGAGAATATCCATGGCGCGGGTACAAGAGACCCTAAGGCTGCGAATACGAGCCTCCCAGGTGAGGCGTCGGTCGAATACAAGACCAAGAAAACGGTGCGACTCAACCACATCTAGGCGCACCCCATTAATAAACAAATCTGGGTCGGGGTGGAGCCGTGGATGGCGGCAGAAGTGCACCACCTTAGTCTTGGCCAAAGAAAACCGAAACCTGTGGGCTTCGGCATAGCAAGAGACGCGGTTCAATACCTGTTGGAGTCGACACGCTCTAGAGTTGGCATCTGGGCCGCGCCAAAAGAGATCGAAAGGTCGTCCACTTAGAGCGTAGCGAGAACATCTTCCGGCAGCACCGAGGTGATGCCGTTTATACTCAGGGCAAAGAGTGTGACACTGAGGACACCTCCCTGCGGGATGCCCTCTTCCTGCTCCTTTGGGCCAGAGAGGGCTCCCCCCACCCGTACGCGGAATCGACGATCTCGCAAAAAATCAGATATAAACATTTGGAGGCGTCCCCTCGCCCCCATCGTGTGGAGAGTCTCCATGATACCGTATCGCCATGCGGTATCATAGGCCTTCTCCTGATCGAAAAACACCGTGGCGTAGTGCTGTCTACGAAAGAAAGCCTCGCAGACGGCATTTTCCAGTCGGAGCAGAGCATCCGACGTGGAGTGGAATTTGCGGAAGCCGCACTGTGCAGAAGACAAATGGCCTCCGCTGTCCAGGATTCGGGTTCGGTGCTTGGCACCGAGCCCGGATTCCCCCCCATGGAAGGCCCTACCGTCTGAGTCTGAGTTGCCTCAAGGACCATGTCTACCTCAGGGGGATCCTCCAGTTGCCCCCCTCCCAAGACATCGCAGGTCCCGTTGGTAGTATTGTCACTAGTCTTGTGTGGGGAGGCACAGGCCTTGACCCCAGCAAGGTTGAATATTCTGGCCAGCAGGTCTTTTGAGGGAAGCGACCGAAGGGGCCTGGCTTCCCTCTCCCCCCTAAGGGGGTTTGCCCTACCGAGCCGCTTCGATGTGCGGGGACTGGCTAAGGGCTGCCTGCTGGCTTTCTTGGTAATCCCCTTGGAAAGAACAGAGGGGACTGCCGCTGGAAAAAGGGAAGGTGCCCGAAAGCACCTCCAGAGAAGGGCGTGAGGTGGAGTCCCCTACATCCGTAGGCGAAGGAGAGGAGTAAGCCTCCTCTCCGGTTAGAGAGATATGGAGGGTCCCCTGCGCAAGCACAGGGAGAAGGACCTCCATTTTTTCGGTGGAGCTGCCCGAGGGCCGCTCCGTTGATGATACAGGGAAAGTTGAGGGTTTTTTTTTATTTTCATCATTGGGCATGGTGACCCTATTTGTTTCACGGGACGCAATAGCGCGTCACCTCTCGCAGTAGCCCGCACTGCAAAAGGTGCTTACAGGCCTGGCAGAGCCAGGCGCCGCCATTTGGGACCACCCCTCCCGCCTGGTGGCCTGGCAGTCCATCGGCATGGCGGCTCCACCTTGGACACGGCGTAAAAAAGATAGATTGTGAAAAGGAGAGGAAAAGGGATGTGAGGAAGGTATGGGTGGGGATGAAGCAGGTTGTTAAAAACCAACCACCCCAGACCGGAGCTCAGGGGTTAGGGAACATTGTCCCCTCCCCCCTCAGCCCCGATCCGGGACGGTTGGCTGAGAAGAAGATCAGCATCTACCCTGTGAAATTAGAGGCTGGCCAGAGAAAGCTGTGGGAGAGGTTGTTTGAAAAGCGACGAAGTAGGGAAGAATTACAGGCTATCTGAAGGAAGGAAGAGAGGCTAAGCTAGGGCCGGACGGAGCCCTGGATCCCGTCAGCACGGCGGCCAGGATGGCAAATCGCCGCGCCCCTTACGTGGCGTAATCTATAGAGGCTCCGAATCCTCTCTTCTGAGACGCCTCAGCTAGTTGGCCAGGTTTTAAACCTAGAAAGAGGAAGATATAAGGAAGGGCAAAGGAGGGGATAGTCTAAGAAAAAAAAAAATGTGCATAGAGGGATCGGAAGAACGCACTAGCGTCCCCACGCCTGGTCAAACAATTGAAGTCAACTCAGTGAACCAGACCTTCCTTTCAGGCACTCGGGTCGAGAGGAGGTGACGTTCCTTCTTGTATCAGTCTAACTAGGGTACCCTCCTGCCTGTAAGAAGTCATTAAGGAGAGATTTGAAAAGAAAGTGTTGAAGGTAGTCAGTGGAAGATATAAATCGGAGTCATGCAAACAGGGAAGGAATAGGCTGACACCCTACCTCCACGTGCAGGTAGCAGGTGCAACCTCTATACAGGACACCCTCTTTAGGAGCTGGCTGGTCCCTCATCTGATTGAATGCATTCATATGATTATTATATAAAAGAATGCAACCAATTTCACATGAGGGAGGGTTTGTGTTTTTTACTCGAATTTCGAGAAATGGCATCGATGCGGCATCATGCAGAAAGTTAGTAAAGATCGGTAAAGAAAGTGGTGAAACTAGAGGAAGTAAAAATGTATACAAGAAATATAGCCGCAGCTTGTCCTGCAAACATTGAGGCATGGAGCGTGAACCATTCATCTAAGTTTTAATGTTAGTAGGGGCACTACCCTAACTACACCCTCCCATCTTCTTGGGGGCGACACACACACATGGGTGCAGTAACGATGCGCAAGGCGATATCATTAGGATACATTCTAACTGCTTCGATCAGTCAATTATTAGCAAACGTTGCATCAACAGCAACATATACTACCCCTATAACGGTTTGAAAACCTCAGCAAACACCCTACTCAAAAGTGCCGCTCACGTCATTGGCCAATCGGAAGCAACTGTAGATTGTAGAGCCAAACTAACTAGCCTACCTGTTATCAGAACACTCCTTCCCTACATGAATACAAAAATATAACAAACCCTCGTCTGCACCCATATTATCCTTTGCTACCGCTCCCTTGACCATCTCAGTACTAGTCAATGTAACTTCGCTAAAAGGCCTCTGAAAGAGCTACGTGCTGTTGCGACATTCCTGAGCGCTGCCAGGTTTGAATAAAGAGAATAGTGTGTGTGTGTGTGTGTGTGTGTGTGTGTGTGTGTGTGTGTGTGTGTGTGTGCGTGACAATGCATGGCCAGCTTAAAATTAACTAATATAGGATATCATAAAACTGCTTGCTTTACCTTTTTTAGTCTTGCGTTTTTTCTTCTTTACCTTCATTTTTTCAGGTGCATCTGCGAGAAAATCACTGGATTAATTAGAATACTTAAAGGAAACATACGAGTGCTCTATGTTCACATCATGATACCAAGTATTCTTAGTCCTCCCGGTCCCTCAAGGACCAGAACGTGCAGCGAACACCAAAAAGCTAAATACTATGGAGGCAAGCTTCATCCCCAAAATCAATAATAGTACACTACGATGTGAACGTACCGTCGAATACAAGGGTCAAGCGCGCGATCCAGCTCACCCCTCGTATTAGGACAGGCAACGCGCGTCATGAACCCTCAGAATGGGGGACCAAGCACAATAAGGTTCAGGGGAGAGCTCAATCAAATGGCAGAGACTCCGGCGAGTATGCAAGATTAGGAAGCGAAAAAAATCCCGAACCGAAGCCGTTGAGAGATTGGGTCAAGGTACAAGGAGCAAGTCCGGCGTAATAAGAGACTAGATTCGCGTCAGCTGTCTCCCATATTCTTTGTAATGCAGACCCAAAGAATCAGTGATTCCTGTCATGTATTCAGATTTAAAAAAAAATTCAGTCCCCATCTGCGATGCCTACTAAGGCATAAGTCACCGTAATAATCTTACAGCCTAATAATAATAAGCTAAATAAAAAACAAAACAAGAAAAAGACATCCCCAAAAGGAAAACAAATCAAAAACAAAAAAATCCAAAGGCAAAAAACAAACAGGAATCAAAAGAATAAGGAAGCATGCTCCGGCATCCGGAGCAAGCGACCAACACCAAAGTCAAATAAAATGGAAGAGACCAGCCTCCTCCAAGAAGTCAAATAGTCCATAAGTCTGTGTACACGAACCCATCCCGAGTACAAAGTATATGCGGTAGCGACCCCGCTCGTCCCGGTACCGGGAGGGTTCACGTGCGCGAAGATTCTCCGGACTGGAACAATGAACAAGAATGTGCTGAACAGTATGGGGGACATCGCAATCGTCAAGGTAAGGTGCAAAGGGGCACCTGAACCTGTTTCGACCTTGGGGGTAGGACGGTAGGTCCATGAGAAATGAGAACAGTCGCGGCGCAATGGCATGCAACTCCTCGTCGGAGGGCTTCCTGGCATGTAGTCGGTGTGAAGAAGAGCGAAACGCTGGTCTAGTCGCATAATCCTCGCGGACAGTTTGCCGCCATCATTGCCCGCAATTTTCACATATCCAGGAACACATTAAAATATAATCTCGACATCTGCGCAGCTTGTGGCAACTATGGTGTCACGTAAATCGCGAACCAGGGTGTGTGGAGAGTCCAATAGTCCAAGAGCACTCGGGGCATTTCGTGAGTTGCACTATCTCCCGTACCGACTGGTGTATTACAAAAGGCTGGGCCGTGAAGACAGAGGTAGAGCCTGATAGAGCACTACTGACAATAGAAGGGATACGTCGTGGAATCCGAACCCTTCCTGGGACACATGTGCTCCAAAAAGCACGAACGCAATACTCTCAGAGCTGTAGAAGCTTTGGAAGTAGATGAGTGGCGACAAATAGTCAAAGGTGGTACCCTTCCGCGTGGGGTGTGTGGCAGAACAAGGCGACACGGGCCCGAGAGCTACATCCAGCTAGCAAAGGAATTTCCTAGCCCTTCGGTGTAACAATTACTAGTGACCTCAAGTTCTCGAAACAGTGCATTGAGGCGGAGAAAAAGTCCCAAAGGATGCTAGGCTACATAAAGCGCCAGTTTGGATATCGGAACAAAGAGATTGTACTGTGTTTGTACAACTCACTTGTCCGACCGCACCTGGAGTATGCCGTACAATTTTGGAGTCCTTCATTTAGAAACAACATCGCGAGATTGGAACGCGTGCAAGCCAGGGCAACCAAACTGATTCCCTCTATCAAACATAAAAGTTATGAATATAGATTAAGGGAATTAGATCTGTTCTCATTGGAAACCCGTAGACTGTGTGGTCAGCTCATCCAAGTTTTCAAAATACTTCGAGGGTTCGACAATGTTGACTACAGGGATATTTTCACACTTGTTGAGAGCAGAACAAGAAATCACGGCTTTAAACTTGAACTGAAGCGTTACAACCGCAATCTGTGCGGGAAATTTTTCACCTACAGTATCTGCGGTAGTTGGAACGCACTTCCAGTGGAAGTTGTCAACAGTGAATCTGTTGACCAGTTCAAGTCAAGACTAGACAGGGTCTTGAAAAATGGCCGTGAAAGGACGTAAAGCATTTGAGCAGAGATGTGCCCGCTCGACTACTAGTCCAAAGGTACCCTCATTGAATGGACCGTAAGGTCTTCTAGGGTACCTTCTTTCCTTGTTACTCCTTGTTACTAAAACCATTGGGCTTAGGCTATGATTGGCGGCTCTCGCCGGCATAGGCACCTGGGAAGTGGGCCGCTGATACAGTGAGAGCCGTTGGCGACTGAGGAAAGCGCATAATGAACTGCATACGGTGCACAACGAGTGGTATCACTCCGGCATCAACAACTAGGCTCTGAATGTGGGACGTGGGCTAGGAAACAGGCGCCAAGCGGAGACCAGTGTGGTGCATCGAGTCTATCTTCCCTAATACGGGCTCGGATGCGGATCCCTAGTCAAAGTTTGAACGAACATAGGATCGGTAGAAAAGTAAGGCAGTAGCAATACCAGAAACCGAAATGCTGATACGTCACAGAACGAAGAATCGAATGTCCATGACGCGGGCACAAGATACCATAAGGCTGCGAATATGAGCCTCCCAGGTGAGGTGGAGATCGAAAATAATACAAAGGAAACGGTGCGAATCCACCGACTTCATGGCGAATCACGTTTCCGAACAAGTCCGGTTTGGTTTGGAACCGTGGATGGCGGCATAAGTGCACCTCCTTAGTCTTAGCCAGGAAAAACCGAAATCGGTCCGGGTCGGCAAAGCGAGATGGGGTTCAATCCCAGTTGAAGTAGACCCTAGAGTTTGCATCTGGGCTGCACCAGGAGAGATCGAAAGGTTGTCAACATAGAGCGTAGCATTATTTTCATTTTAGGAGCCCATCTGGCAACTGTCTACTTGGGCATAAGTCGCCGTACTCACGACAGCATAGTACTAGGCTAAATTAAAATAACAATATGCAGAAAAAAAACAAAAAACAAAAACAATAGAAAAAAAGAAAAGGGCAGGAAGCACGCTAGGGCGTCGAGGGGAAGCCCCAGGGCAGGAACGTGCGACCTTAAAAAAACAACAACAAAAAAACACAACAGCAAAACAAAACAGATAAGGTGGAGGAGGTCAGCCTCCTCCAAAAAGTCCCCAAGTCAGTGAGCACGCACCAGACCCGAGTACAAGGGATAAGCGGTAGCAACCCCGCTCACCCAGGTACCGGGACAGGTAACGTACGCGAAGATCACCCAGACTGGGACATTAAACAAGAATGTGCCGAACAGTCTGGGAAGAAACCCAGTCGTCACAATAAGGCGCAGGCGAGCGCTCCATCAAATGGCGGTGCATCCTGCGTGTGTGTGCAATTCGGAGATGACAGAAAGTAACCTGAAGTCGTCGCGGCATTGGGGGGTAGGTCCGTGGGAACAGTCGCGGCGCAATGGTACGCAACTTTAGGTTCCCCTCAACCGTCTCCCATGTTCTTTGCTAAGGTGCCCGGAGAGCTACCCGTATTCCTGCACTGCAATGGGTGTGAGGAAGAGCGAAACGCTGGCCTGATCGCCGAATCCTCGCGGAGTCTTTGGCGCCATCATTCCCTGAAATTCTTACATGCCCAGGAACCCATCAGAAGATACTCTCGATATCCGCCCGGGTCGCCACAAAACTGTGGCGTCACAGATATAACGAACCAGGGGATGCGGAGATTCCAATGCCCCGAGAACACTCAGGAAGCTTTGTGAGTCGTAATAAATCACAATCCGTAATCCGAACCGGGCACGTCGCGTAATCTCACGTACCGAGGGGTGTATTGCAAACAGCTCGCAGACGCAGCGCCTGGGAGAGCCCCGCTGACTTCAAACAGAGGGGATACAGCGTGGAAGCAGACCTCCTCTTCGGACTTGGAGCCATCCGTATACACTGGCACGGTTCCAGCGTGACACGAGGTGTGCTCCAAAAAGGTCGAACGCAATACTCCCGGCGCAGTACACGCCTTGGGAGCAGAGGCGTGGCTACAAATAGCCAAATGTGGTACCTGGGCAGAACCAGAGGCGCCAACGGACCGAGAGCTATACCTAACTCTCGAAGGAGTTTCCTGGCCCTAAACGCAAAGGGCTTAGGGTATGTCTGACGTCTCTCGGCGGCATAGGCACCGTCGAGAAAAGCTGCGGATGCAGTGAGAGCTGTTGGCGACTGAGGGAGGCGCCGGGCTCGCGCGTACAGGCGAGTGATGCACTGCACGCGGCGCAGAGCGAGTGGCATCTCCCAACAGGCTCTCAATTGGGAAAGTGTGGAAGGCACCGGTCGCAAGGCGAAGGCCGGTGTGGTGGATCGAATCCACCTTCCGTAATAAACGCTCGGCTGCGGATGCATAAAACTCGCATCCGTAGTCGAGCTTCGAGCGAACAAAGGATCGATAAAAAAGTAAGGCAGTACCCTATCAGCGCCCGACGCGCTGAACGTCACGGAACGGAGAATGTCCATGCCGCGGGTACAAGAGACCCTAAGGCTGCGAATATGAGCCTCCCAGGTCAGGCGTCGGTCGAATACAAGACCAAGGAAACGGTGCGACTCAACTACATCCAGGCGCACCCCATTAAGAAACAAATCTGGGTTGGGGTGAAGCCGTGGATGGCGGCAGAAGTGCACCACCTTAGTCTTGGCCAAAGAAAACCGAAACCTGTGCGCTTTGGCATAGCGAGAGACGCGGTTCAATGCCTGTTGGAATTGACGCTCCAGAGTTGGCATCTGGGCCGCGCCAAAAGAGATCGAAAGGTCGTCCACGTAGAGCGTAGCGAGAACATCTTCCGGCAGCAGCGAGGTGATGCCGTTGATGCTCAGGGCAAAGAGTGTGACACTGAGGACACTTCCCTGCTCCTTTGGGCCGGAGAGGGCTCCCCCCACCCGTACGCGGAATCGACGATCTCGCAAAAATTCAGATATAAACATTGGGAGGCGTCCCCTCGCCCCCATCGTGTGGAGAGTCTCCATGATGCCGTATCGCCATGCGGTATCATAGGCCTTCTCCAGATCGAAAAACACCGTAGCGTAGTGCTGTCTACGAAGGAAAGCCTCGCAGACGGCATTTTCCAGTCGGAGCAGAGCATCCGACGTGGAGTGGAACTTACGGAAGCCGCACTGTGCAGAAGACAGATGGCCTCCGCTGTCCAGGAAATAGGCTAATCTAACATTTACCAATTTCTCCATCAACTTGCACACGCAAGAGGTTAGAGAGATTGGGCGGAAACTGGTCGGAGTAGAGTGATTTCTCCCCGGTTGGCGAAAGGCGAGCAGAGTAGCGATTCGCCAGGAGTCTGGGAGAAGACCTTCTACCCAGATCCTGTTGAACAAATCTAACAGAAAGGCCATGCTTCGCTCACACAGGTGTCGAAGCATGGCGTACGGGACATCGTCCAGACAATGGGCGGTGTCAGCGCACGAAGCGAGAGCGGAACGCAGATCACTCACAGTAAACTTGTCGTTGAAGGGTTCTCCGCCTCTAGAGGTAAAGTCCAGCCGGCGGCCTTCCGCGACATCACGACGTGCATTGAATGCTGGCGGAGCAGCATCACGGCTAGAGAATGCGGAGAAAGCGGACGCGGGATCCGAGATTGCGGTCCCATTCTCCTGGAGAACGGGAGGGGGGTCCTGCGAGAACTTGCCCCGAATCCTTTTGACTCGCTTCCACACCTCAGCTAAAGGGGTCTTCCCGTTAAGTGAAGACACGTATGCCCGCCAAGAAGAGCGGCGGGCGTGCTTTGAAAAGTACCGGAACCTAGCCCTAGCCCGACGAAATTCAGCGACAGTGAAATCGTTCGGGCGGGGCTTATAGCGCATGTAGGCATAACGCTTCTGTTTGAGGGTCGTCTCACACTCGGCCGACCACCATGGGAGTGGTCGGCGTGTAAAACGGCCAGACGTCCTAGGAATAGTAGTCAGGCCCACGGCGATGAGGTTGCCGGAGAAGAACTCAACGGCCTCATCTACCGACCTAAATTCCTCGACTGAGATAGAGAATTCAGTCATTTCCTGAAATGCAGGCCATCGCGCCCGCGCCAAGCACCACCGAGGTGGTCTCTCAGGCGGCAGTTGCCCTGAAAATGATATTTGAATGGGAAAGTGATCACTACCATGGAGGTCATCGACCACCTCCCAATCAAAATCAGGCTGTGCATCCGAAGAGCACAAAGATAGGTCGAGGCAAGAAAATGAAGCGGTTCTCGGACAGTGATGCGTAAACTCATCCACGTTTAGGACACCCATCTCAAGCTCTTCGATCAGATCGGCAAGGACTTTTCCCCTGGGATTTATGGAGTAATCTCCCCAGAGAGGATGCCTGCCGTTCAGATCTCCAAGCAAGAGATAGGGCCTCGGCAACCGTGCCACGACGCGGCGGAAATCCCCCGCGTCGAAGTCAGCTGAAGGTGGAATGTACGCAGAAATCAGAGTATACCTCCTATCCAGGTGCAGCTGGATAGGAGAGAAAGGAAGAACGGAGACATCATGCCGAGTGTAAACCGCGCATCCCCCAGCCCGGCCATCCCGCGGTGGTGGGGTCGCAAGACTCTTATACCCCGGAAGGGCGGGCAGGGGGCACGCGCCTAGCATGGTCTCCTGCAAAACGATAGCTAACGGGGAATGGGATGAGACGAGCCTCCGCAACTCCTCCCAGTTGGCCCAGAGTCCACTGCAATTCCATTGAAGGCACATGCCCTCCAGGCCTAGCTCGGAGGAGACGCGGGGGCCTTCCTCGAACTGAAGACCCTGACGGGAATGGCCGTACGCTTCCCGGGGGCAGAACCCCGGGCGCTGTTGGCCGGACAAAGCGCTGAAGGCGCTGTCGCCTTCGAGGACTTATTGGGGGAGGTTGGGCTCGCCATGCGAGTCTTTTCCTCCCTCCGCCTCGAAACCTTAGGCGGGCGTTGGGCTTCGGAGCCGGGGGGCGCTATTTTCGAGGAACCACCGTCTCCGAGCCACTCGCTCCACCTCGGGGCATAGGCGAAGGGGCCGAAGCTCTATTGTTGCTGTCCTCCTTTCGGGGAACAGCTTTAGGAACCCCGGAAGATGGCCTGGCGACCATCTTCAGGGGTGTTGCCTCCTGTGAGTCTAACGACTCGGTGGAGGCGCGTGGCCGTTTCGCCTTACGGGAAACGGTCACGCTGGGGGAAGAGGGGGGAGCCCTGGTTTTAGCCGGGGCAGGGTATGAACCCTTTTTGCCGCCAGCTTTACCAGGGGAGCGCCCGGGTTGGGTAGAGCCCGCAGAAGGGCTCCGAATGGGCGCGGAAACAACCATGCTCGTTGGCCTACATGGGCCAGGAGCAGAGGGTGCCTTTCTAACTATTGAGGCATATGACGTCCCAGGTAGAGCCGGGCGCGCCAGGACCAAGTCCTTTGCCTCGCGGAATGAGAGTCGATCCTGGGCCTGAACGGCCAGGATTTCTTTCTCAAGGAGATATGCACCACATTGCTTCGAAGAAGCAGGGTGCGGCTCTCCGCAATTGACACACTTGGCCACACACGATTTGGACTTATCGTGTGCGACCTTGGAGCAATTTACACAGACTTCGGGTGACCCCGACTTTGCACGTCTACATGAGCGATTCGTATGGCCGAAGCGGTGACAGTAATAGCACCGCCGCGGCAGTGGCACGAATGCCTTCACGCGGTAGCGGTACCAACCGGCACGTCCCGACTCAGGGAGCCTGTCACAGTCGAACGTGACGAAGAGTGTAGGGGTGGGTCTCGAGGCCCCTCCCTGTTTTCTCATCACACGTTCGACCTTGACCGCCCCATGGTCGGCCAGCTCTAGGGTGATGTCCTCAATGGAGTAGTCAACGAGTTCCCTCGCATAAACTACTCCTTTCACAAAGTTAAGTTCATGGTAGAGTGCGGCGTCACACTCACCGGGGTGCCATGAAGTGCCCGAAGAGCACTTATCTTGGCCGCCTCGGCGGGATTCGCCGCATTCGCCAGAAGGCTCCCATCCGAGAAACGGGTCACCTTCGGCTCTCTACCAATTGCACAAGCTAATCCTCTCCTCTGATGGATCATGTTGCCCTTGGACAACATGGTACCATCCGTGGAGCGAATAACGTAGAAGCGTTTGAAGCCAGCGGGCTCGAAAACGCCAGGCAACCTCTGAATCAGGGGCCCTGATATCATCGAGGCTCCGCCCTGTGCACTTTTGTGCACTTTAAGGGAAGAGGCCGACGGGCCCTGTCTTCCCCCCTACCCCTAAGGGGGTTGGCCCTATCGCTCCGCTCCCACCGAGAGCGGTCAATTACGGGCCTCTTGCCTTTCTTGGCAGTCCCCTTAGAAAGTAAAGAGGGAACTGCCGCTGGAAAGAGGGAAGCACCCGAGGGCACCTCCAGAGAAGGAGGTGGTGAGAGGAAGGCCCCTACACCCGTTGGCAAAGAAAAGGAGTCAGCGGGAGCCTTTGAAGAGTTTTGTAGGATAACCTGCGAAAGCACGAGGAGGGGGACCTCCATTTTTTCAGTGGAGATGCCCGAGGGCGGCTCCGACGATGGTCGAGGGGAAGGTAAGGGAGATTTTTTTTTTTATTTCATTATTGGGCATGGCGACTGTTTTAAATACGGGATGCAAACGCTAATCGCCCCACGTAGTAGACCGCTCTGCGAGTGGCGAGTACGGGGCCGGCAGAGCCAGCTGCCGTCATTTGGGGCCACTCTTCCCGCCCATCGGCATGGCGGCTTCACCTTAGGCTCGGCGAAAAATGGATAGAGATTGAAAGGGGGAAGAAAGGGGAAGTGAGGAACGTGTGGATGGGGATGAAGCAGGTTGTTAAAAACCCATCACCCTATACAGGAGCTCAAGGGTAAGGGAACGTTGTCCCATCTCCTGTTAGCCCCGATCCGGGATAGTTGATGAGAGGAAACTAGTCGGCGTCTACCCTGTGCAATTAGAGGCCGACCAGAGAAAGTTGTGGGAGAGGTTGTAGGGAAAGTGAGGACGTAGGGTAGAAAACACAGACTGTCAGAAAGGAGAAGAGACTAGCTGGGGCCAGACGGTGGGGCTGGCCATGTGAATGTTTTCTTCCCTCCACCTCGAAACCTTAAGCTTCGGAGGCGGGGGGGGTTCTTCCTTTGGAGGATCTACCGTCTCGTGAGTCACCCAGCTTACCACTGAGTGAGGGCGTAGGAGCCGAAGCTCCTTTAGTGCTGTCCTCCTTTAGGGGGGCGGCTTTAGGAACCCCGGAAGATGGCCTCACAACAAACTTCAGGTGCGTTGCCATCAAGTGTTCGAAGGTCTCTACCAATCACGCTAGCTAGAGCTCTCCTCTGATGGATCATGTTGCCCTTAACCAACATGCTGCCATCAGTGGAGCGAACAACAACGAAGAGTTTGAAGTCAGCGGGCTCGATAATACCTTGTAACCTCTAAATGAGGGGCCCCCGACATAATCGAGGCTCCACTCTGCGAGCATGCGAGCACCGGGGCCGGACGTGCCGATCTTCGTTTTGTCGCTTGTCAAAACGCCAGCGGACCCGTCCGTTCCCGTGGCTCCTGCGGTGAGAGAGAGGCCCTTAATCTTTTAAGTCTTGTTCTTGTTATTTTTAGGAGAGGAGGGTGAGGAATGAATCCGCTTCTCTCCTTCGCCGGCAAGAGCTCCTAGGTCAGATCCTTCTCTGAAATGGATAAGGTCTTGGCTGAAACAGGGGCACCAGCCAGGAAATAAGATTCTTTCTCTCATTGTGAGGCCTCAGGGACCCGAGCCATGTGAAGTGGAGCTTTCATAGGGGCGGATTCGGGTTCTGTGCTTTGCACCGAGCCTAGGTTCGACCCCATGCAAGATCCTACCGTCTGGGGCTGGGTCACCTCAGGGGGAAGGGCTTCCGTGTCACCCCCCCCCCCCCAAGACATCACATATCCCATTCGAAGAGTCTTTTTTCTGGTCTTCTTGGGCTGGCACCGTCGGGAAGGAGAGGGATGAACGTACAGTGACCCCCTGTTAACTTGTTATTCGTGCCAGCAGGAGTTTACAGGGCACAGGCCGACGGGCCCTGTCATCCCTCGCCCCCCTAAGGGGGTTGGCCCTATCGAGCCGTTCGGAACGGTCAATTAATTATGGGCTGCCTGCCTGCTTTCTTGGCAGTCCCCTTGGAAAGTAAAAGGGGGATGCCGCTGGAAAAAGTGACAGAGAAGGGGGTGAGAGGTGAGTAAGCCTCCTCTCCAGTCGAAGAGTTTTGGAGGGTCCCCTGCGAAAGTACAGGGGGAGGGGCTCAATTATTTCAATGCAGCTGCCCGAAGGTGGCTCCGGCGATGGTCGGGGGCAGAGTATTATTTTAATTAAACTCATCATTGGGCGTGGGGTGACCCTATAATTATCACGGGACACAAACGCTCATCATCCCATGCAGTAGCCCGCTCTGTGAGGGGTGAACACGGGGCCGGCAAAACCAGATGCCGCCATTTGAGGCCACTCCTCCCGCCTATTGGCCTGGCAGCCCATCGGCATGGTGGCTCCACCTTAGGTACGGCGTAAAATTAATAGACTGTGAAAAGGAGAGAGAAAGGATATGTGAGGGTGGGGGTGAAGCAGGTTGTTAATAACTCACCTCCCAACCGGAGCTCAGGGGTGATGGTGCATTGTCCCCTCCTCCCTTAGCCCCGATCTTGGATGGTTGGGTGAGAAAAGGTTGGTCATCTACCCTGTGTAATTAGAGGACAACCATAAAAAGTTGTAGTAGAGGTTTTGTGGAAAGTGAGGAAGCAAGGTAAGAGGACAGGGTGTCAGAGAGAAGAGGCTAAGCTGTGGGCCGGACGGGGCGCTGACTCCCGTCAGCACGGTGGCCAGGAAAACAAATCGCTGTGCCCCTAACGGCGTCGCCACCCAAGAAGAGAGAACCCTCCTATGTCACTTGTATAATTTTAATTTCTCTTGAGGCGGCCACCAGAGAGGGCAGAGACACCAATCATGTCACACACATACATGTTGTCTTGACAAAGCTCTGATATGACAACCACCGACAACACTACATTGACTTGAACAACTCACACATTTACTCGATGGAGTAGTAGATCTGAGTGGCCGAGACTTCTGGTCTAAGGGCTTAACGTTAAACAAGGAAAAAACTGGTACAGTTGTGGGGCGGCATTGTAGCATACCTATGCAGGGCAGCCTCAGAGATTCATTTTTTTTATGAATAGGGATAACAAAAACTCCCTTTTTCCACAGTCAGACCCAACCCTCGATCTAATTATGCTAATATTCATTTCCTTTTGAAAATTAAACTTCACATTACCTTCTAATTCCAATTTTCTCTTCTGTTGAAACTCTTGTTTGCTTCTTTCTTCTTCCAAACTTCGCAACACCTTCCTTTTCTTTTGTTTCTCTACTTTAGCCAACCCTGGGATTTCTAACTCTTTAGAAACCGTTTCCAATGCCTCGCTCACCATTTTTGCCTTCTCCTCAACTTCCAAGTTGAGAACCTTTTCAATCGTTGGTTTGAGCTTCTTAATTTTCTTCTGCCAAGATTTTAACACTTCTGATGAATAAATTGAGTGAGAAGTTAACAGAAAAAAGTCCTTTGATTAAGATTCTACAAGAGGATTATGACAACAATAATGTCTGGGATAAAGGGCAGAGTCTGGAAGAAATAAAACAAGAGTGAAAGTATCTCAAATGGATAACTTAAAGAGTAGGGAGAGAAACATATGTCAATGTGTCTAGTATGTGGTGTTTTATAGGAATATTTTCAGGTAATATGGGCATGATGATTAAAAAAAAAAAATGAGTGTAGGAGAATAGCATAATTCTCCCAAGTTTTCCCACCTCCCTTCCGGGCGGGCCGGGTTATCAAACCTTTCCCTTCCGGCCCGATATCTGATGGTCTCCTGCCGGAAGAAACCGCCGGCAATTTCAGCTAACCACCGAGTCCTTTCCTCGACTGGTTATCGATAAATGGGAGCCTATCTTCGTTTCCGATGGTTGCCGGAAGTTTATAAAGGACGAAATGGAGTAGTTTGACATCTAATCTACTTCCGGTGCTATGAGAACCTCTCGCGATTTTCGAGTTTAAAAGATGAATTCTTTTAACCCTCGGGAGTAGAGCTTGCACAGCGTCTGGCGGGGCAGGAATTGCAGTCTATCGGTGTAGTGGTAAGTCGTCGAAGCACCAAGTCTTCAGAGAGGAGATCTGTCCCAGTTAGGGAGGCTCCTTATCCCGTTGGTCTGCAAGTCAGTGCGGACACAAGCTCGTACTCACGTGTCAGAGCCGAAGCTACAAACAGCCTCACTCTGGTTTCCTAAGCGAGAAATCCACATCCCGGCTTTTCTCCGTGACCCTACGCGTCGATAGGTCACTTCGACCCCCCCTCACAGAGGCACCCCAAATTCTTCGGAGTTCACGAGCGTGGGGCCCTCTTTAACAAGTAGCTCCCGTCAACGCCTTCTTCCAGCAGAATCGTGACGGAATTGTGGGATTAGGTCGGTCCCTGGACAACCTACATTACCGTCTCCACCTCTTATCTCACCCCTGCCACCCGAACATCAGGTTCCAAGGTAACCCTTCCCTTACACATTCCCCAACTTCAACGTGAAGCTTACCAACATTTAAAGTGTATAGGGATTTGCATAGTGAATAGTTATTTACAAGCCAAGTGAGATAACCGAGATTTACTTATTAATTTATCTCTCACGGCACCTTCTTTGTATATATATATATATATATATATATTTTTTTTTTCTTGTTTAGTGTTCATTAAAACTTTATTTTCATATTATTGTGTATCTAACTTCCATTGGGTCGCTTGCTGGTAAAGTTCATTCTAATCCCTCCGTAGCCAACCTCTAAGCACTCTTGAGTCAATAAACCCATTCAGGGCACGGACCGAACGAAGTATAAGGAGTAGTACGACGACTCCTCAGCATTCGGGATAATAGGATATATATACTCGTATATATATAAGAGTCGGGCAGCTATAAACGAGAGCATGAGAGGAGAGTAAAGAAAAAATGAAGCAACAGGTAAATTTGGATTGACAAAACAATGATTGGAAAACAACAACTAAGAGACGACGCTGATTTGCCACGGGGAGCTCTGCCTCCTCCAAGAACCCTGCCACCACAACCTGGTGCACACGAGCCAAACCCAACATAAGAGTGTGTTGTGACCCTTCTTCGTCCCAGTAGCGAAGTCCTCCAGACTGGGACACTCAACCAAAATGTGGCAAACAGACTCGGGTACTTAATAAACCTTGCAGGAGGGTTGGGGAGAGTGGCCCCATCCGAAGTGGGTTTTTTTTAATTTAAGGTTTTCTACTGGCAGCTGCCAACATAAAGAAAGTAGAGGGAGAGGTGACGCCCCCTTGTCGCGGGAAGAGCGCTTGTGTGTACCTTTGACTTTTCGAGCTATGTCGGCGGGGGTACCTCTTCTGGGTACCCCTGGTAGGGCTTCCCTTGTCGATTTGGTCAGAAACGAGGTTCCAGACTAAGTGCGTCATTCCTTCCTTTTTCTACTCTATCCTTCTCCTTTTTTACTTTCATCCTATCTCTCCCACTTATACAAAAAGAAAAACAACAAAAAAAAGCCCACTCCTATCATGTCACTCTTTCCCTTTTTTTCCTCTATCTACATATAAGGACCTGGCAGCTACCTCACGCGTCAGAAGAGAGGCTTTGGAACCTCTATAAAGAACGCCAATCGACGTTCACTGGTTGCGAGAGACTAGGACTAGAGGTGTCCTAGGCGTTGGGGCACGATGAATGGGATGAAGGGAAGTGCCCCGTTAACCCCTTCCCTGGCGCGTAATTATTGACCATTCCCAGTGACCGTTGACGGGTGCCTCTGGTAGCATCGGTCCGAGGTGACGGCCCTTTGTTCCCAGGTTGGTTGCAGGCCAATAAAAAGCCTTGGGTCGAGTCTCTTGGTGTGGCGGGATATCCAATGAACGCTGCTCCGAGATCTTGGCCGTCGTGAAGGGAACTAGTAGGAGTTTAGTACGGGGTGTGCTCCGTTGTTCACCTGGTGAGAAATCGATGGCCCCTTCGGGGACCGTCAGTACTGCTTGGTTGGGAGCCACGGCACGCCAAGGTTTGACGACTCGGTCGGACGAACAGCAGCACAAGCAGCGTGCCTTCTGAAAGATCCGAAATCTCTCCGATTGATAGGCGAGAGCGACTCACGCGGGGCAAACTCACCACCCCCTTTCTTTTTTATTGAGTGGTCACAAAGTATTCAGAGATATAAAGTGTTCAGCATGACTGGAAAGAAAGGACCTGGTGCGTTAAAGTATACCTGCTCGACATGCCAAAAGGACAAGTGGTGCGTAGATTTTCCAGAGGGGTGTTTCTCAAAATGCCACCCTGGAAGTATCTGCACGGACTGCGTCCTAAGGGCAGACCTTCAGGAGCTTAAAGAACTTTTTAAATCTTCTGAGGAAAAAACACGACGGATGGAAGAAAAAGGTGAAAATCCTCGAGTCTGAGCATGTGACTCAAATCCGTCATCTCGAAGCCATCTCGAAGCAGAGATTAAAGCCACCAAGGTAGAGCAACAGCAACAAGAAACTCCCAACGACGCGGATGGCTCCTCTCTTGGGCCCTCATGCACCGCGTCGATAGAGATAGGCCAACCATCCGACGTCCCAGAGCCAGCAGCTGCTGGGGTTACTCAGGGCGTCAAAAAGAAGAAAAGGAAGAGTAAGAAAGGAAAAACAGTAGATAAAACAGAAGAGAAAGTAGAAACGGAAGAAAAAACGAAGAAGAAAAAGAAGAAAAACCCCAAAAAGTGGGAAAGAAAGAGGAATCGAAAGAGCCCATACTGAAAGGAAAGCCTCTGTCCTCTGAACCCAAATGCGCGAGGGTCATCGTGATCGGTGACTCCCAAGAGCGGGATCTACAACCCTTGCTTGCGGCCCGCCTTCGCACCAGTGTGAAGGTAAGTTGCCTTCCAGTAAAGGGGAACGGAGAAATAAGTGTGGAGGCTGAGAAATCTCAGATCTCTGAGAACTCAGTAGTTGCCCTCATAGCAAGTGGCAACGATCTCTACCTACGAGGAGGCAAAGTAGGCGCCAACGGGAAGATCCTGACCACGGTTATGGGAGGAGTTGACGACTGTGGGCTAAAAACCCGCAGACGTGTCGTGGTCGGGATACTCCCAAGACGAGGTCCATCCCGCAATGCTCACGCGAGGAACGTCTCCATAAACCAACGCCTGGGAGATCTTTGCACGGCGGAAGGAGTCTTTTTTGTAGACCCCTACCGCACCTTTTACGGGAGAAATGACCTGTACAAAAGGGACAGAGTGCATCTTTCCTTTAAAGGGAAAGCTGCACTCGCGAACATGATCCAGGATGTTGTGGAGCGGACCCAAAGAAGTGTCAGACCCCGAGTAAAGGAGGACGTACGCCAGTACACCCGTGTTACTCCAGGAACGACCTTTACTGAAGTCACAAAGAGGGGAGTGACCCCGCCACAGAGAAACAAAGCGGGAAACGGAAGAGCGTAGGGAGTCCTACAGTCCGGAACTCCCTCAAAGTTCCTCTGTTTAATGCGAGGTCTATCAGAAACAAGTTTCTAGAACTTCGTGCCCTCGTAGCAACAGAAGAACCGGAGATGGTGGCCATAACGGAGTCGTGGATAAAGACCTCAAGCCGAGATTTTGAAGGTGAATTCATGATTCCCGGTTACCAGCTCTTCCTGAAAGATAGGCCAGACAGAGAGGGTGGCGGTGTGATGTTGTATGTCAAGGAAACTCTCAACTCGACGGATTGCAACATCGTATCCGACCATGAACTACTAGGTGTTGACCTAGAGATAGGTCCTGCCAAATACAGGATCCTAGTGCTTTATAGACCTCCTGCCCAACACGTTGAAAAGGACAGAGATCTGTACCAGCTACTAGGGGAACTTGTCGAAGACAGAATGTGTATCGTCATGGGTGATTTCAACACACAAGTTGACTGGGAAACCAGAGAACCCTGTGGTGAGAACGCACTACTCCTGGAGTTCGCGAACAACGAGTTCCTGACTCAATGGGTGAGAGAGCCAACGAGAGGAGACAATATCCTCGACTTGGTTTTCACCTCTGAGGATGACATCGTTGAGGACCTCTCTGTTGGCGAAGAGCTCGGTGGCAGTGACCACCGACTAATTAGATTTGTAGTCAAAGTCCCGAAGGCAGGGCCTGCAACTAGTAAATCGAGGAAACTCGATTTGAAAAGAGCAGACTTTGCAGGTCTTCGTGTTGGACTGACGGACGCAAGGCTAGAAGTGTGCGATGTTGTTGAAGACTCGTGGAACAGTTTCAAAAATAGGTTCATGAGTCTTCAATCACGTTTCATCCCTCTGAAATGTCCCCGTCGGTCTTCTGTTCAACCAAAGTGGTTTAATCGCGAAATCGCCCAACTGCTTAGGGAGAAGAGATCTGTGTACCGGCAATCGAAGATCTCGGGCGACTTTGACGAATACCGGAGGCTAGCCAGGAGAGTGAAGTCCAGCATAAGGGCGGCTAAGCGGTCTGAGGAACTCCGGGTGGCGAGACTCTGTAAAGAGAATCCCAAGGAGTTTTTTTGATATGTGAACAGCCGTAAACCAATCCGTCGAACGATTGGCCCTTTGAGAAATGAGGAGGGGGCATTAAAGCATTCAGATGCAGAAAATGCTAACCTGCTCAACGACTACTTCTCTTCAGTGTTTACTGAAGTGTGTGGTCCCATCCCCCAGCCAATGGATTCCTACTCGGGGGAAAAGCTGAAGGATATGGACTGCACCGAAGGGGAAATAAAAAAGAAGATCGCTGACCTAATGACGAATAAGTCACCTGGCCCGGATGGGTTTCTACCTAAAGTGTTGAAAGAAGTGCGCGATCAAGTGTCACGACACCTGAGCGCAATCTTCAACATGTCAATCCGGACCGAATGCGTTCCTCGAGACTGGCGTGAAGCGGAGGTAACTCCTATCTTCAAGAAAGGAGACCGTAGCCAACCTTCAAACTACCGACCTATCAGTCTGACTTCGATAGTCGGTAAACTCATGGAAAGCATCATGGTGGACAAAATGACGTCGTATTTAGAGTCAAACCTGCTACTGAGGAGTTCCCAGCATGGCTTCCGAAGGCAACGGTCATGCCTGACGAACCTTGTGGAATTCTTCCACTTCGTGTTCAGTGAGCACGATCGGGACAAGGCGGTGGATGTGGTCTACTTAGACTTTCAGAAAGCCTTTGATAAGGTACCACACCGCTGCCTTCTCCGGAAAGTGCGAGCGCTGGGCATAGACGGAAAAGTAGCCGGCTGGATCGAGAACTGGCTAAGTGGCAGACGGCAACGGGTGGTGGTGAATGGACAGGCGTCTGAGTGGGTGCCCGTTACTAGCGGGGAGCCTCAAGGTTCTGTCCTGGGACCACTACTATTCATCATCTACGTCAACGATATGGACGGTGACATGGTTGCCAATTTCCAAATTTGCCGACGATACCAAGCTTGGTATGAACGTTGCAAAGGATGGAAACACTGCCCGCCTGCAGGAAGATCTTGGGAAGATTGGGGAGTGGTCGGACACGTGGCAAATGCCTTTTAACGTGAACAAATGCAAAGTAATGCATATCGGCCACAGAAACCCCCAATCTCAGTATATCCTTAAGGGCACTGCTCTTGAATCGAGTGACACTGAGAAGGACTTGGGTGTAACTATTACTAGCGACCTCAAGTTCTCGAAACAGTGCATCGAGGCAGAGAAGAAAGCCCAAAGGATGTTAGGCTACATAAAGCACCAGTTTGAATACCGTAACAAGGAGATAGTACTTTGTCTGTACAACTCTCTGGTTCGGCCGCACCTGGAGTATGCCGTACAATTTTGGAGTCCTTCATTTCAAAAGGATATCGCAAGGTTGGAACGCGTACAAGCCAGGGCAACCAAGCTGATTCCCTCTATCAAACATAAAAGTTATGAGGATAGACTAAGGGAATTAGATCTGTTCTCACTGGAAACCCGTAGACTGCGTGGTCAGCTCATCGAAGTTTTCAAAATACTTCGAGGGTTCGACAATGTTGACTACCGGAATATTTTCACACTGAGTGAGAACAGAATGCGCAATCACGGCTTCAAACTTGAACTGAAGCGTTACAACCGCAATCTGTGTGGAAATTTTATCACTTACAGTATCTGCGGTATGTGGAACGCACTTCCAGTGGAAGTTGTCACAGTGAATCTGTTGACCAGTTCAAGTCAAGACTAGACAAAGTCTTGAAAAGTGGCCGTTTAGGGACGCAAAACAATTGAGCAGCCTTGTGACCACTCGATTGCTAGTCCAAAGGTACCCTCCTTGAATGGACCGCAAAGTCTCCTAGGGTACCTTCTTTTCCTTGTTACTCCTTGTTACCAAAATTTATGTGCAAATAATAATAATAAAAGAGGAACAACAGCAAACAAGATTAAAAAAACAACAACAAACCACGATAAGCTGCCAGAGGGAGGCCTAATCCCTAAGGGTTTCGAACATCCACTCTAGATAGTTTTTGAAAGGCAGTCATCTGGCGAATACCAGCAAGGATGACAGATTATTATTCTTATTTTTTAGCATATGAATAGTCTAAGTATTTTAAAAATTAAATGAGACCTCAACCACAAAACCAAAGAACAAACCAAAATCCGAATAATGTGCTGGAGGGAGGCCGACACCCTCCAAGAGATGACAATGGACTCAAAACCAGTGAAGGGGTCCAGCCACCGCCAACAATTCGCACAGCCCCAAATCAGGTGTGCACTAACCCATCCTGCGGACAAGGGAGAAGCAGTAGCGACCCACCTCGTCCCGGTACCTGGACAGGTAACGCGCAAGAAGATCCGCCAAACCTGGATGGAACACAACAAGAATGTCCCGGATAGTCTGGAGGACACGGTCGTTGCAAAGGAGAAGGCACAACTTTAGGTTCCCATCTTCTATGCTATACTGTAGTCCGAAAAGCTAACATGATTTCTCCTACCATGTAGTCAGAGTGGGAAAGAGCAAAATGCAAGTCCATTCGCCTAGTCAATAAATCTTGACATCCTACTAATTCAAATCACCCATAGACACAGGGATACTGCGAACCAGGAGATGCAGATTCCAATGACTCGAGGGCACTCAGGAAGCTCTACGAGTCGCTATACATTAATGACAACTCTGACCCTAAACATGGTATATCGCGTAACCCCCGTACCAATCTGTGTATTGCAACAGATCGGCCGTGAAAACCGACGCAACGCCCCGCCATCTTCTAACACGGGGAGATAGCATGGAAGACAACTCCCCATTCGGACTTGGAATCATCTATGTGCACCGGCATAACTTTAGTGTGACAAGATATATGCCTCAAAAAATACGAATGCAATGCCCCACCCCCGGTGCTGTCAAAATTTTGAAACCGGAGGAGTGGCTACAAACGTTCAAAGGTGGTATCCTCCACGGTGGTGTCTTGGCTAGAAACATAAGCGCAACGGATCTGCACTAATTTTTTCAAAAAGTTTCGTAGCTCTAAACCAGAAAGGCTTAGGACGTGATTTGCATCTCTCATGGAAATAGACACCGTCGAGATTGGATGGGAAAGAAATGATAGCCATTGGAGACTTGAGGAATCAGTATACCCGAGTGTACAAGCGCATAATGCACTAGGCACGACATAAAGTGCGCTCCATTTCCACTGCACCAACAAAGAGACACTTTATAGGAAATATGCTGAAGCCACGAAGAGTGGTGTGGTGTAGACGCTCGGATGCGGGCGAGTAACATGCGCATCCATAGTGGAGCTATAAGTGAACAATGGAAGTCTGAACTCCAGAGAGCGAAGAAGGTCCAAAGCACGGATACAAGAGACCTGAAGGCTATTAATATTAGCCCATCCTAGGTGAAGTGTCGGGTACACAGAAGACTAATGAAACGGTGCAACTATCGCAAATATCAACAACTATGAAAAGAAATGGAAAATCAGAACTAAACCAGACAAGTCTATAATCGTACCAGTGGGAAGATGCAAAACATCTATGAAATTCCAATGGGAGCCTTATTTAAGTAAAGGTTTGGATAGGGGTGAGAGAAGGGCACCACCTTGGTCTCAGCCAAAGCTATTTTTTTAGCATTCTTCTGCCGCCTGCCAGCAGAGGCCGAGTCACCAAAACTATTAATACGCCCATGATAGGCCAATTTATCTTTTTACTCCTCTTTTCAGAAGAGTAAACAGTAAATGGCTGGATTTAAGCAATTTGCTTGGAAAGCTTAAACAAATTAAAGTAAGGATGAAGATAATAATGTACCTAAATTTGAAAGTAAAATGTGTAATAAATCTAAGGTTAAACCCTCTGAGGTTTCCAAAGTAGATAACTTTTTTTCTGGATCCCCTTAGCTCCCCTTTAGATGTACTGATGCCTTTAAGTAATGTGGAACAGGGACTAGAGCAGATGTTTTCTGTAGTCTCTGGGGATCACCATCTGAATTCAGTAATTATGATCAACAACAAATTGAAAAGTTTAAAAAAGGCAGGAGCTTTCTTTTTCAGCTGTCTTGGAATGAAGATCTGATAGCTAAGGTACCACACAATAGTGAAGTGGCTCAAAGAGTTAACACAAAGTTAAAGGATAGGATGGTTCAAAGTTACAATTATATTATGTCTTTGCTGAACAATTTTCAGAAGGCATTATTGAACCTATAGTAGGGCCCTTTGATCCCACAAACCATATTTGGATCACACACAGGCGTTATAAGGGACGAAGATAAGACCCGTATTCAAGTGTTGGTTAAAAACTTCAAATGCTCCATCTTTAAATGAAGCCGCATATCCTGGTGTAGACCTTATGTCTAATCTTTTAGATTGCTCTGGAAAGTCTTATTTCCGATATTGGAAGAGCATTTTTGCAAGTTAAAGTTATATCAAGAAAAAAAAAAAGATTTTCCTTTTCGATCATGGATATAAAAGTATAGTTTTCGCCTTTATCAGCAGCTCTTACATCCTGAACTTTCTAATAAAGTTTTCCTAATGATCGTTCTGAGTATGCTATGGTCTTTGATCTTTTAGGAATCTTTTCTCCTCAAGTTGTCAAAGGAAAAATTCTCATGAAAGATTTGGGGCGAGTAAAGTAGAATTGGGACTTCCCAGTTTCTGAGGAAGTTCATTGTCAATGGCGTAATATAGCTAATAATCTTAATTGTCTAAATAATTTTTTCCTTGGACAGATCTGTTGTTAATTCTAACTCAGACAATGGCCTGATTATGTTTTGTGATGCCTCTCGGAGGCTTATGGTCGTTTGACCTATATATTATCTAAAGAAAAGTCTGTTAGTTTGGGTTAAGACAAAAATTGCTCCTACGAAAGCAAACACTTTGCTAACTCTGTAAGTCATGTCTGTGTTGCTAGGGTAGAAATGTCTGTTCTTTCTTGTTTGCAATATAAAATAAATTCGATTTTAAGATCTTGGTTGATGTCCAAGTGATGTTAAGCTGGTTGGTGTCTGAAAATTTAAAGGTTAAGAACATTACGCAATAGACTAAGAAATATTGATGAGATCAGTCAATCTGTGAATTCTGAGATAAGTAAAGATTTGAAATTTGTGTATATTCATTCTAATGATAATGTTTCTCACATGGTATCAAAAGGGAATCTGTAAAAGAATTTAGGAGAATGTATGACACCAATGTGAGAGGTCCTTCATTACCTTTTAGATTAAAGAAGACAGCCTGAAGGAAATTTGAGTTGTGTTGTAGTATTTCATAGATTTGCCACCCCTCACCCTTTCTAGATGCCTAATCTCTTTTTACTTTTCTAGGATGTCGGCGAATGAGAGGGGGGATGAGAATGTGGGTGGGGGCCTCAGTGGATCTCCGCAGGACATCCATTGTGCCCTTGATTCATGATCTCTTTTCTCCCACAGAAGAGGTTTGAATACAGATATTGGTGAAATACACTGAGGTGAAAGAGAACTAGCGCGAACAAGGTGGATATGGATAAGAAACCATGTGAGAACTTACTCTGTGTGAGTAGGTATGATCGTACGTGTTATTGGTAAGGATGTTTGAGCGTGGCAGTGAATCCATGATTGAAATGTCTTCACTTTTTTAGCTCCTTGGTACCCACGAGTTAAGTCGTGGCAGTGGACATTGAAAGACGAGTAGTGAAGTGAGTAAGTACAAAAGTCCGGGGCTACCGCGTTGAGTGCGAGAATGCCGACATTGGCCCTAAGCGGTAGTTTGGAACCTTGAATCTCCCAGTTCCCTGGAAGTTGTGAACTCTCTACCCAGTCCCCAGAAACGTGCAGCAAGCCTCGCAACCATCCGACTTTAGACTCACCAAATTACAGTAGCATATCATTGTTCATATTCATCACTGCATTCAAAATGCCCAATTATCTCCCACAAACAATCTTTTCAATCTTTTCTTTCGCAAATCAGGACAATACTTGAATGCACACACGCGGATCTTTCATATCAATTACACCATCAAACACGCATAACTCGTCTCATTTAATAATTTGCAGCACTACCATCCAATACGATAATATTCCAAGCATTCTCATTTATCTTAAATGCTGAATTCCATCCAATCCTAACACTAAATGTTTCACTCTGATTCAAAGGAGACACTATCCATTGCATATACCTACAAATCTTCCATGAAATTCACTTTCACACTTCCATCTGGACTCGCATACCAGTAACACTTCAAACTTCCAATTTTCTTACATTTAATAATTTCTATATTAGGTGCCTCATGATACCATTTATACTACTCTCTAGCATAAACTCAGACTCATTCAACAGAAACTTACAAATACTATATGTTCTATCATATACACCATCTTTATCTTCCCAAAATCCCCCAAATCAAGCAAGGAAAATCTGAGCCACGTGAGGAGGGACAAAGTAATGTGAGTAGGCCTGGATCGAGTGGCAATTGTCGCCAGATAGAGCATTATGCAAGGATGTTTGGTAGCCCGAGAAATGCATGTGGTAAATGTGGAATGAGTGGTCATGTGACAAGATTGTGTAGGCCAAAAAGGCGTGTGAATAGGAATAGTGTAAGCAACAGGGAGCGTATGACTCAGGGAAACTGAAAAATGAGAGGGTTCCTTCTGGTAATTTTCCAGAGTGCAAATAATGGATGTGAGATAGGGATTGTCAAGTCGTGGAGTAAATTATGGTCAGAAGGTGAATAGGTGCATGCGTGTTAAAGTTAAATGTGGAGAATAAGTGTGTTGATTAATATGGGATGTAAGGTAAATGTGGTGTACTATGAAGAGTTTGAAGGTATAAAAGTAACTGAAGTTAAGGAGAGTGGATATCGTTTAAGTGGTAAATGGTATGAACAAGAAGTAAATGTTATTAAGCTACAAGTTTTTTTTATAGCAAATGGTATATTTGTTTGATTGTTTCATGTAGTGGTAAGTTTTTTTTTGGGGGGGGAACTATTTATATATTTATAATTGATGGTAATTTCTCTTGGCGCATATATGTATCTATCTAAGATTTTTCTAAGTATTTGTCATTGACCAATATTCTGTCTTGTATAGATTGTATATACAAATTGTTTGTGATTGTTTGGGGGTGTTTTGATTCATATTTTTTGTACAAATAAAGTTAGAGCACTGCTCCTTCAAATACCCAGACAGCTCTACCTGATGTGGCAAATGGTGTGATTGCAGGAAGTGCACCCCTGCTGCCACAGTGTCCCACATAAGGCGAAAATAGAAGTTAAATATCCTGCTGTCTTAAGTACTATTGCTTCTGTAAATTATTCTGAACCCTTGATTGACATTGATGGATTTTCTTCTTATAGTCGGTTTCTGGGTGTTGTCACCAAGGTTTGTAAAGCTGTCTTGTTAATCCATAAAAGGCTTGGTGAGGAGGACTGTGAAATTGAGGCAAGGAGATTCATTTTCAAACAGGTTCAGATGAGGCATTTTCTTCTCATGAGCGAAAGAATAATTTTGTAAATTGTAATGTGAAACATCTTAAGATCCCTCTCAACTCAGCATAGGTAGGGGCCACATGGGAGTGGCTCATTAGAACTTTTAAGAATTGTCTGTTCAAGGCAGTAGGTAGGAGTAAACAGTTATTTTGTCAGATGTTCATCAAGTGGCTTATTCTAGGCCCCTGACTTACGTTCCATCTGAAAATGAAATGCAGCTCCTTACTTCAAATCACCTTTTGAAAGACGATGCCAACGCATCTTAGTATTTATTATTGACCTTCAACCAGAGTTGGCGGTTGACCATGATTCTCAACTCACTTCTACAGTTGATGGAAGAGATCTCTTTCTTTAATGTAAGATAGTGTGGTATGATCAATATTTGTTAAGTTTGTGGGAATCTTATTCAGTAGATGAGAATTAAAAAAATAAATTAAAGGAGGAGAAATGGTTTTAGTTAAAATGCCTAACAAGTCCAGGCCCTTCTGGTTGTTGGGCAAAATTATGAGTTATATTGGGACAGGATGATAATGTGCGTAGTGTATATTTAAGAAGTTTTAATGGTAAAGTGTCATCATTCCATTGCTCACCTATACCATATGGAATTTAGAAGTTATGAGATTTTTGAAGGTGCTCAAAAGGTGGTTAGTGAAGATCATCAAAGTTATGAGGTTGATTGCCAAACCAAAGTCAAAAAAGATAATGGAGATTTCTGAAAGAGATTCAGTATCTGAAGTTGCAGATCCTGATAAATTTGAGACCTCTGAGGCTTTCCTTTCTAGGCCCCAAAGATCTGCAGGTCAAAGAAGTTTGGGTCAGATCCTTTCTATCCTAGGTACACTCAGGCCACCGTGAAACACCTCGAGTGTTAGGGTTTGGAATGCTTTTGGGTATCAGTGTCAGCTAACTTTTCGTCTGGGAGAGGAAGGTTACTGTGAACAAGGACAGGTATTTGGGGCTGCTCTGCGACCAAATGGAGGATTGTTTTGATGCTTGCCAGAGTGAGGTGTTTATCAAGGACAGCACATGCATGAACGCCTAATTTCATTAAAGAGTGGGTTTGATATATCTTGGTTGGTGAACTACATTGAGGATTGGCAGAAGAAATAGCCGGGAATTGAACCTCTGTGTCTAAGCTCATTCATAACCACCGAGAGTTGTGGAGCAGTTTTGAGCCCTCTTTGCTCGAGAACCACGTAAAGTCAGTCTCGAATCGTCTCTCGAATCGTCTCCAGGAGTGTATCAAGCGGAAAGGGCACCAAAAATTAATCCCTAAGAAAGTACCCGATAACCATTTTACATATTTTTCTGACCTCCTCCCTCTGAGTTGGTGGTGGTGGTGGCGGTGGTGTGGTGTGTGTGTGTGGGAGGGGGAAAGGGGGACGAGTATTATGGAGCTGAATGTGAAACATAACTATTTCATTATTTGCCTTATTTCTGTTGAATTCACAAGAATGTATATTAAATGAAAAAAGTGGGTACATTTTGGCAAAATATAAAAGAGAAACTTCTCCAGAGAATAATAATTACTTGCCTAATTTGATCCTTCTTTCAAAGACAGGGTGATGGGAATGCTTCTTAATTTTGCGTAGCATTCCAAAATCCCAGCCTTGATCCTCGGTGATAGTAATGGCTCTCCCAGAATAACCAGCACGAGCCGTTCTTCCAACTCGATGCAAGTAGATTTGGTATGATAAAGGAGTTTGGTAGTTAACAACCTAGAAAAAACGTCATTATTAATAGTGTTGTTAATTTTTTTAACTGGCTTATCACCCTCTCGACTACAGTTGGGTTTATCCAGGCATGCAAAGAAAAAAAAGTGGAGTGGACAACTGATTACTTAGGCATAAGTCACCTTAATTCTTCCAAAGCCTAATGTTAGGCTAGATTAAAAACAAAAAGGTGCAGAGGAACGAAAAAAAAAGTAAGAATGAAGAATGTTCCGGCTTCGGCGGGATGCCCACCTCTCCCCGTCGCAGGAACATGGGCCCAACAGCAAAGAGAATGGAATAAAATGGAGGCAGCCAGCCTCCTACAAAAAGTCAGGTAGCGCACAAGTCGGTGTGCACGAATCAGTCCCAAACACTAGGGGGAAGCGGTAAAGAACCCGCTCGTCCCGGTAGCAGGACAGGTAAGGTGGGCGAAGCTCACCCAGAATGAAACATTTAACAAGAATGTGCCCAACAGTTTGGGGGAGAAAACAGTCGTCGCAGTAAGGTGCAGGGGAGAGCTCCATCAAATGGTAGTGCGTCCTACAAGTGTGCTCAATTCGAAGACGACAGAAAGCGAGCTGAAGTTGTCGCGTCATTGGGAGGAAGATCCATGGGAACAGTTGCGGCGCAATGGCTCGCAACTTTGAGTTCCCCTCGGCCGTTTCCCATCTTTTTTTGCCAGACAGCCTTGATTACGCTGGTCTGGACTTTTTAGCGCCATCGTTAGCGTGCTCTTTCCCCGTAATTCTCACATGTCCAGACATCCAGAAGATAATCTCGACATCCACCCGACTCGCGGCAACAGTGGCGTCACGGTTAGCACCTGGAGGCTTTGTGAGTCGCTAAATATCACAGTCCGGTCTTCGAACCGGACACGACGCATTCGCTCTTACCGAGTGGACTATTGCAACCAGCTCGGCCGTGAAGACCGGCGCAGGGACTGGTAGAAACCCGCCTACTTCAGAGAGCGAAAACGGTGTGGGCTCCAACACTTCCTTGGACATAGAGCCGTTCGTGTACACGAGCAGGGTTAGGCGTGACACGAAGTGTGTTTCAAAAAAGTGAAACGGAATACTCCCGGGGGTATGAAAGCTAGGGAAACAGAGGCGTGGCGACCAATAGGGTGGCTTCCTGGGTAGAACCAGAGGCGCTAACGGCCCGAGAGATACACCGCGCTCTCGAAGGAGTTTCCTAACCCTAACTGGCGTCTCTCTATGACATAGGCACCGTCGAGATCGACCGCAGATGCAGTGAGAGCCGTTGGCGACTCATTGTGGCCCCGGGTTCGCGAGTATAAGCGCATAATGCACTGTGCACGGCGCAGACCGAGTGGCAGCTCCAGAAGATAGACAAGTAGGCTCTCAATGGGGCACGTGCGGGAGGCATCGGCGACCAGGTGGAGACTGGTGTGGCGAATAGAGTACCTTTCGCAATACACGCTCGGCTGAGGATGTATAAAAGTCGCATCCGTAGTCAAACTTCGAACGAACAAAGAAAACAAGGCAGTAGCCCTATCAACACCCCAGGTGCTGAACCTCACTGACAAAGAATGCCCATGGCGCGGGTACAAAAGACCCTGAGGCTACGAATATGAGCACCCCTGGTGATGTGTCGGTGGAAAAAGACCAGGAAACGGTGCGAATTCACGACTTCCAGGCGAACCCCGGTTAGGAACAAGGCCGGGTCGGGTTGGTGCTGCCGATGGCAGCAGAAGTGCAACCCTATAGTCTTGGCCAAGGAAAACCAAAACCTATACGTTTGGCATAGCGAGAGATGCGGTTCAATGCATGTCTTGTGGCAGCAGAGAGGTGATACCGTGGATGCCCAGGGCAAATAGCGTGACACTGAGGAGAGCACAGCAGGACACCCTCTTCCTATTCCATTGGCCCAGTGAGGGGTCCCCCTCATAGCGGGATCAACGCGTTCCGTCGCCCCTATCATGTGGAGAGTCTCCATGAAACTGTATCATAGGCCTTATGCAGTTCGAAAAACAGGTTGGAGCAGAGCATCCAACGTGGAACTTGTGGAAGTCACACTGAACAGGAAAAAGGCTAGTCTAACATTTACCAATTTCCCCATTAACTTGCACACGCAGGAGGTTAGAGAGGTTGGGCGGAAACTGACCAGAGTAGAATGATCTTTCACCGGTTTGTGAAGGCGAGCCAGTAGCCATTCGCCAGGATTCTGAGAGGATACCCTATACCCAGATCCATTTTAACAAATCTAACAGAAGGCCATGCCTCACTCACCTAGGTGTCCAAGAATGGCATAAGTGACATCGTCCGTACCAGGGGCGGTGTCCGCGCAAGAAGCGAGAGTAATTTTTTTTTTTTTTTTTTTAATTAAGCGGCTATCTGGCGACTGCCGACTTAGGCATTAGTCGCCGTAAACAAACAGCCTAGTTCTAGGCTACTTTAAAAATTAAACAGGAAGCAATAAAACGAAATAACAATAAAAAAGCAATAACAAAAACAACAACAACAATTAAACTGTGTTAAATGAAAGGGAGAAGGCCAGCCTCCCCCAAAAAGTCAATAAGTCCACTAGTCATGGTGCACGCACTCGTCCCGAGTACAAGGGACAGGCGGTAGCGACCCCGCCCATCCCGGTACCGGGACAGGTATCGTGCGCGAAGATCACCCAGACTGGGACATTCGACAAGAATGTGCCGAACAGTCTGGGGGACGACGCAGTCGTTGCAATAGGGCGCAGGCGAGCGCTCCATCAAGTAGCGATGCGTCACACGAGTGTGTCCGATTCGAAGACGACAGAAAGCAACCTGAGGCCGCCGCGGCATTGGGGGATAGGTCCATGGGAACAGTCGCAGCGTGACACGATGTGTGCTCCAAAAAGGTCGAACGCAATACTCCCGGCGCAGTACAAGCTTTGGGAGCAGAGGCGTGGCGACAAATAGCCAACAGTACCAGCGTGACACGATGTGTGCTCCAAAAAGGTCGAACGCAATACTCCCGGCGCAGTACAAGCTTTGGGAGCAGAGGCGTGGCGACAAATAGCCAAATGTGGTACCCTCCAGGGTGGCGTCCTGGGCAAAACCAGGGGCGCCACCGGCCCGAGAGAAATATCTACCTCTCGAAGGAGTTTCCTGGCCCTAAACCCAAAGGGCTTAGGGTATGACTGGCGTCTCTCGGCGGCATAGGCACCATCGAGATCAGCTGCGGATGCAGTGAGAGCTGTTGGCGACTGAGGGAGGCGCCGGGCTCGCGCGTACAGGCGAGTGATGCACTGCACGCGGCGCAGAGCGAGTGGCATCTCCCCAGCATCGACCAACATGCTCTCAATGGGGGAAGTGCGGAAGGCACCGGTCGCAAGGCGAAGGCCGGTGTGGTGGATCGAATCCACCTTCCGCAATAAACGCTCGGCTGCGGATGCATAAAACTCGCATCCGTAGTCGAGCTTCGAGCGAACAAAGGATCGATAAAAAAGTAAGGCGGTAGCCCTATCAGCGCCCCAAGCGCTGAACGTCACGGAACGGAGAATGTCCATGGCGCGGGTACAAGAGACCCTAAGGCTGCGAATATGAGCCTCCCAGGTCAGGCGTCGGTCGAATACAAGACCAAGGAAACGGTGCGACTCAACCACATCCAGGCGCACCCCATTAAGAAACAAATCTGGGTCGGGGTGAAGCCGTGGATGGCGGCAGAAGTGCACCACCTTAGTCTTGGCCAAAGAAAACCGAAACCTGTGCGCTTCGGCATAGCGAGAGACGCGGTTCAATGCCTGTTGGAGTCCACGCTCCAGAGTTGGCATCTGGGCCGCGCCAAAAGAGATCGAAAGGTCGTCCACGTAGAGCGTAGCGAGAACATCTTCCGGCACCACCGAGGTGATGCCGTTGATGCTCAGGGCAAAGAGTGTGACACTGAGGACACTTCCCTGCGGGACACCCTCTTCCTGCTCCTTTGGGCCGGAGAGGGCTCCCCCCACCCGTACGCGGAATCGACGATCTCGCAAAAATTCAGATATAAACATTGGGAGGCGTCCCCTCGCCCCCATCGTGTGGAGAGTCTCCATGATACCGTATCGCCATGCGGTATCATAGGCCTTCTCCAGATCAAAAAACACCGTGGCGTAGTGCTGTCTACGAAGGAAAGCCTCGCAGACGGCACTTTCCAGTCGGAGCAGAGCATCCGACGTGGAGTGGAACTTACGGAAGCCGCACTGTGCAGAAGACAGATGGCCTCCGCTGTCCAGGAAATAGGCTAATCTAACATTTACCAATTTCTCCATCAACTTGCACACGCAAGAGGTTAGAGAGATTGGGCGGAAACCGGTCGGAGTAGAGTGATCTCTCCCCGGGTTGCGAAAGGCGAGCACAGTAGCGATTCGCCAGGAGTCTGGGAGAAGACCTTCCACCCAGATCCTGTTGAACAAATCTAACAGAAAGGCCATGCCTCGCTCACCCAGGTGTCGAAGCATGGCGTACGGGACATCGTCCGGACCATGGGCGGTGTCCGCGCACGAAGCGAGAGCGGAACGCAACTCACTCACAGTAAACTTGTCGTTGAAGGGTTCTCCGCCTCTGGAGGTAAAGTCCAGCCGGCGGCCTTCCGCGACATCACGACGTGCATTGAATGCTGGCGGAGCAGCATCACGGCTAGAGAATGCGGAAAAAGCGGTCGCTAAGGATTCCGCCACGGACGCGGGGTCCGAGATTGCAGTCCCATTCTCCTGGAGAACGGGAGGGGGGTCCTGCGAGAACTTGCCCCGAATCCTTTTGACTCGCTTCCACACCTCAGCTAAAGGGGTCTTCCCGTTAAGTGAAGACACGTATGCCCGCCAAGAAGAGCGGCGGGCGTGCTTCGAAATATACCGGAACCTAGCCCTAGCCCGACGAAATTCAGCGACAGTGAAATCGTTCGGGCGGCGCTTATAGCGCATGTAGGCATAACGCTTCTGTTTGAGGGCCGTCTCACACTCGGCCGATCACCATGGGAGAAGCGAGAGTAGAATGCAGCTTCGGAGGCATGGGTCCCTCCTTTGGAGGATCCACTGTCTCCAAGCCACCCAGTCCAGCCTTGGGTAGGGGCATAGGAAACGAAGCTGCCATGGTGGTCCTTCTTTCCGGGGGCTGCTATAGGAACCCTGGAAGACGACCTCACGACTCGGTTTAGCTGCGGGGTTGTTTCGCCTTACTGGAAACGGTAACGTTGGAGGATGGGAAGCTCTGGTTGCATTTGAGGCTGGGTGGTGACAGTAGTACCATCTCCCTCCGAGACATAGGTACAAATGCCTTCACGCGGTATCGATACCAAACGCTACGCACCAACACACGGAGCCTGTCGCGGTCGAACGTGACGAAGTAAGTAGGAGGGGGTCTCGAGGCCCCTCCCTGTTTTCTCATGACACGCTCGACCTTGACCGCTCCATGGTCAGCCAGCTCTAAGGTGATGTCTTATATGGAGTAGTCCACGAGTTACCTCGTATAAACCGCTCCTTTCACGAAGTTCATGGTAAAGTGCGGCGTCACACTCACCGGAGAGCTATTAAGTGTCCGAAAGACTCTAGTCATGGCCGCCTCGAAAGGGTCCGATACATTCGCCAGAAGGCTCCCGTTCGAGAACCGGGTCACCTTCGGCTCTCTACCAATCAAACTAACTAATGCCCTCCTTGATGGACCATGATACCTTTGACCAACATGCCTCAGTGGAGTGAATAAGCAAAAGAGTTTGAAGCCAGCGGGCTCAAAAACGCCAGATAGTCTCTGAATAAGGGGCTCCGCTCATCGCACTTGCCACTCTGGTCCTATCAGTGCCTCTCTGCCCAAGGGCGCCTCGGGGCCGGACGTGCCGATCTTGGCCTGGTCGCTTCCAGAAGTGGCAGGAGACTCATCCTTCCCTGGAGCCCCTGCGAAGGGAGCGGAACTTTTAGCCCTCTTTGTCTTCCTGTTTTTTTTTTCTTGGGGGAAAAGGAGTGGGGAATGAACCCACTCCTCTCCACCTCCAGAAGGCGCCCCTAGGCCGGATGGACCAGTCTCAGCAAGATCCTTCTCCAGATGGAGAAAGGCTTGGCTGTCAAGGAGGCACCAGTCAGGGTAGAAAGTCCCTCCTCTCTTTGTGAGTCCTCAGGGGGCTGAGCCTGCTGAGAAGCTTGCACAGGGGCAGATCCAGGTTTGGTGTTTAGCAACGATCCCGGGTTTTACCTCATGGAAGATCCTGCCATTTAGAGCCGAGTCACCTCCAGGACCATGTCCAGCTCAGGGGGCACCTCCAAGTGGACATCATCACCTCAAGGTAGCACAGATCCCTATTAAGGTCTCTTCCTTTTTGTCTTGTGCTGGTGGGCAGAGCTCTATTGGGGAAGAGAGGGGGCAGGCTCGCCAACCTTACATAAAAAAATAAAGGCTTGCAAGCGACAGGGCTCAATGGACCCCGCTCTCCCAGGTCACTCGAAGGGGGTTGACCACCAATCAGTCCACTGTGAAAGGAAAAGGGGCAGCACCGCTGCTGCAGAGGAAAAGTCATCCATGGGCGACTCCAAAGAAGGGAGTGAGGGGGAAATCACGGTCCTTGTATGCGTATGAGTTAACCTCCTATCTGGAAGAAAAAGTTGGAGGCCCCCTGTAAAAGCAGAGGATGAACCACTTCATTTTCTGAGCTAGAGCTGTCCAGAACTGGCTCCACAGATGGCAAAGGAGAAGCTCCTTTGCTGTAGCTCTATCGGTCAAAAGGGTGCCTTGTGTTACCTCATCCTCCCCCTGACAAACGGAGAGGGCGAGGCCATGCTTGTAGGCGGCACTCCGTGCATTTCAGGTTGCCCAATATTTCTTTTATTGTCACCATGATTAGTATGAAAAAAAGAGAAAAATGAACGGAAAGTAGATACTATGACCTCACAATGCCTCGAGAAGTTAAGAGAAAAGTCTGCATAGGATCAGAAAATTCCAGAATGTGATCATTTATGGTCCACACTTATAATAAATACTAAATAAAAATATTAATAATCAATGAATATAGAGTAGGACTGAGAGGGAGCGAGTGGGAAGCAAGCTAACAACATTACCAGGCCCCATCAGAGTTCACGTCCGCCCAGTGACAGACAGGAATTCACTAATCTGCACTCAGGCTAGAACGATGTGCAGCTCCTCTAGGTACTGAGGATAACAGGCTATGCAGTGTACCCTCCTGCAGGGTGCAAAGAAGAAGTGAACATCAGAAATTAGGATAATGTTTGGTATGCAAACCTCACTATCCTAATCACAGGGTTTGAAAGGCGTATTTATAGCAGCCAGGAACTAATTTGTTCAGTATACAAATAGTCAAAATTCCAAATTTAATTTCCCTTGCAGGATTTAGACTCAATGACAAGCTGTAGCAGAGCTAAAGTAACACATATTTGGTGATGCAACTTAGTAAAGTGAAAACATCACTGTCTACATTTAGTAAAGTTATACCAAATAGAGTGACCTGTCCTGGAAAGGAGTCTCAATGAGGTTGCCTTTGTGGAACCTGAGATTATGTTGTAACTAATCAGTGGTCGTGAACATATATCAAAATACTCATCTCCCCCACCTAAATTATTTTGCTACAAAAAACGCACAAAAAACAAACAGGTACGAGGGGTGGTCAATAACTTTTGGAATTCAGATATAAGGAAACGAGATATGAGGAAAAGTGTTTATTATTTTTCAATATAACTACCTCGACTTCAATGCACTTGCGCCACTTGTCCCTGAGGCTTCGAATTCCCGACCACCAGAAATCTCCCGACTGCTGTTGATACACTCCTGGACGGCGATTTTTTTTTTTTTTTTATTAGAGCTCATCTGGCGACTGCCTACTTGGGCATTAGTCGCCGTATTAAAACTGGCCTAGTTCTAAGCTACTTTAAAATAAAATTAAAGAGACAAAAAAAAAACACCCCAAAAAGGGGAAAAGGAAGCAAGCTGGTGCGTCGGGGGGAGGTCCCCTCGGCGAAGGAGCGTGCAACCTAAAGAGGGAGAAAAAAAACAAATGCAAAAAACAAACCCTGCTTAAATAATAGGGAGAAGGCCGGCCTCCCCCAAGAAGTCAACAAGTCCACCAGTCAATGTGCACGCACTCCTCCCGAGTACAAGGGACAGGCGGTAGCGACCCCGCCCATCCCGGTACCGGGACAGGTGACGTGCGCCAAGATCACCCAGACTGGGACATTCGACAAGAATGTGCCGAACAGTCGGGGGAAGGACGCAGTCGTCGCAATAGGGCGCTGGCGAGCGCTCCATCAAATAGCGATGCGTCACACGAGTGTGTCCGATTCGGAGACGACAGAAAGCGACCTGAAGCCGTCGCGGCATTGGGGGATAGGTCCATGGGAACAGTCGCGGCGCAATGGCACGCAACTTTAAGTTCCCTTCGACCGTCTCCCATCTTCTTTGCCAAGCAGTCCGAAGAGCTGCCCGTATTCCTGCCATGTAGTCGGTGTGAGGAAGAGCGAAACGCTGGTCTGGTCGCCGAGTCCTCGCGGACTCTTTAGCGCCCTCATTCCCCGTAATTCCTACATGTCCAGGAACCCAGCAGAAGATAATCTCGACATCTGCCCGGCTCGCCAAAACCGTGGCGTCACGGATATCGCGAACCAGGGGATGCGGAGATTCCAATGCCCCGAGAGCACTCAGGGCGCTTTGTGAGTCGCAATAGATCACAATCCGGTCTCCGATCCGGACACGTCGCTTAATCTCCCGTACCGAGTGGTGTATTGCCACCAGCTCGGCCGTGAAGACAGACGCAGCGCCTGGCAGAGCCCCGCTGACTTCAAACAGAGGGGACACGGCGTGGAAGCTGACCCCCTCTTGGGACGTGGAGCCATCCGTATACACTGGCACGGTTCCAGCGTGACACGAGGTGTGCCCAAAAAGGTCGAACGCAATACTCCCGGCGCCGTACAAGCTTTGGGAGCAGAGGTGTGGCGACAAATAGCCAAATTTGGTACCCTTCAGGGTGGGGTCCTGGGCAGAACCGGGGGCGCCACCGGCCCGAGAGCTATATCTACCTCTCCAAGGAGTTTCCTGGCCCTAAACCCAGAGGGCTTCGGGTATGACTGGCGTCTCTCGGCGGCATAGGCACCGTCGAGATCAGCTGCGGATGCAGTGAAAGCTGTTGGCGACTGAGGGAGGCGCCGTGCTCGCGCGTACAGGCGAGTGATGCACTGCACGCGGCGCAGAGCGAGTGGCATCTCCCCAGCATCGACCAACAGGCTCTCAATGGGGGAAGTGCGGAAGGCACCGGTCGCAATGCGGAGGCCGGTGTGGTGGATCGAATACACCTTCCGCAATAAACGCTCGGCTGCGGATGCATAAAACTCGCATCCATAGTCGAGCTTCGAACGAACAAAGGATCGATAAAAAAGTAGGGCGGTAGCCCTATCAGCGCCTCAAGCGCTGAACGTCACGGAACGGAGAATATCCATGGCGCGGGTACAAGAGACCCTAAGGCTGCGAACATGAGCCTCCCAGATGAGGCGTCGGTCGAATACATGACCAAGGAAACGGTGCGACTCAACCACATCCAGGCGCACCATCATTAAGAAACAAATCTGGCGAGCTGGACATCTTCATCGTCCCCAAACCGGCGTCCACGCAGTGCAACCTTGAGCTGGCGGAATAAAAAGTAGTCGCTAGGGGCCAGATCTAGACAGTAGGGGGGATGGTTGAGCTCCTCGAATCCGCACTCGCGCAGGGCAGCTTGTGCAACTCTGGCCTTGTGGACTTTGACGACGTTGAAGTCGATCATGGGGCGTGACGCTTCTAGGGACCCAATGGGCAGACTTTGGGCATGGCCAAATTGTCGTGGATGATGTTGATAACACTTCCATGTGATATTCCAAGTTCTCGCTCGATTTCTTCGACCTTCACCCGTCGATTTTCGAGGATCATCCTCTCCACAGGGGCCACATTGTCCTCGTTTGTCACGTCTGACGGGCGTCCTGGACGGCGGTCATCTTCAAGGGACTCACGACCATGGTGGAACTCCCTATTCCAGCGAGTAATGGTTGCATAGGAAGGGGCGGTGTCGGTGTACACTGCAACCATGCGTTCATGGATCTCTTTTGCATTCTTGCTTTCCTTGGTCAAAAATTTGATCACTGCGCGGTGCTCAACCTTCTCCATTGTTGAAAAATTTGTGACTGGCGATCTGCGATCAGCTACTGCTTCTTAAATAGACGAAGCAGGAGCGTGCAGCTGCAGGTCCTGACTTGTCATAACTTGTCCTACACCCCCCAAAACAGCCATCCCCCTTCCTCTGTTTTGCCCTACCGATTCGCAAAACTTATTGACCGTCCCTCGTAGTTTAATTTGGCTCTATTCTATGATTGGGTAAAATCTTAGATACAGTTTTGAATCAACCAAACAAGAAAATGATTGGAGATGTGTGACGCAAGAGTTATAAAGAGAAAATGAAGCTTTAGTTAATACAAAATTTTTATTTCAACTGGAAGCAGCTAGTGAAAGAGAAGATAAAAAAAGATAATACATGAACCGGTTTGAAAGCAACAAATAATCAACTAATCATTAAATTTCTGTAAATATATACACAAAACATGGTCTTATTATTCCTGGCAAATGCTACTTACTGTTTTTATTCCAACAATATCAAGCCCTCTGGATGCAATATCTGTAGCGAAAAGAATACTTGTGCGATGATTTCTGAAGTGATCTAAGGACTCTATACGCTCCTTTTGGCTCAAATCTCCATGAAACTCTCCAGTTGTGAGTCCAAGAAGGTTAAACATGACTCTCAGGAAATGACAATCACTCTAGAACAAAGGAGGCATTTCATGGTCAATCATATTGACTGTGGCCATATATTGATTACCATTATTAGATAAAGATACTGTACACAAATTTAGGATAGGTTTGTGGAATAGGATTGGATATTTTTTGCATTTAATTCTGGGTTCCTATTATTATCATATATATATATATATATATATATATATATATATATATATATATATATATAATTTTTATTATAAATACAAGTTATAAACGATCTCTCCTTCATTCTCCCCTTGAACAACGAAGCAGGCATCTTGCGATGCAGCAGGCAGTATGACTGCAGGATATGTAGAGCCTGTCACCACATATTTTTGGCACCCAAAGTGGAGCTCGAACCAACAAACCCAGGATTAAGAGAACACTAGCTTGCCGAGATAGTGGCTAATGGAGAACCATCCAACTACGCAAAGGATGAAGAACTTTTTCATTACCATGAGTGAATTGTAAGTCCATAATGTTATAAAGGCACAAATAAATGAATGTCCATCAATTGCTTTCCACAAGGTGGGGTTGGCATGCAACAATGACAATTATCCATCTGAGCACCACATTAGGAGGGTGACGTCATTATTAGTTTGTTAGGAAGATACAGTTGAAGGTAGCATCGAAAATACACTTATCGACAGCAGATGGCAGCTGCTTGGAAATCTATTTGGTGATGTAGCACACGCAATATGGCTTAGCTTTGCTGTAATCAGGAGTTTCTTTTCAGCTGGGCTGTAACCTAAGGTAAATATAATTTGTTGCCCCACTGCTAATTATCATGGCTAGATTGCTTCCCTCAGAAAATTCGCTACATAGTGGACTACCCCATAACTCTTAAGTTATGAAAGAGTTGGAAGTTTGTGCAGTTTTCATTAGGTGTTTGATGTTTTTGGTATTGAGGTAACATCTTGAGCAGTCTATGTAGTTGGAGTTTTGTAATTGGTGTTTGGGGAACCCTAGTTTTGGCCAAGAGAGGGTGTAAACACTTTGTACTGCCAGGTCTATTAGGAGAACACCTGAGGTGGGGAGAACTTGCAGAAAAGTTCCAAATGGGCATGGAAGCGACTGTGCTCAAAGGCCTTTAGATGCAGGGATTTTTAAAAAAGTTTCCCTCTGCCAACTTGTTTCAAGAGCATAAGATACTGTATAATTAAAATTTCAGCCTAGCACTAGGCTACTTTTAAAAATTCCACAAACCAAACCAAACAAACAAAAACCAAGAAGGTCAGATGCTCTACCGCTGAGCTACCAGGCACAGTGTAAAAAGAAGGAAATTCCCTACAATGACCTGCAGTGTTTTGTGATAAGATGATAAATGGTTATTGCATTGATGGTTTCCCATGGTTCAAATCACTTACAAGAGCCTTTGAATGGCTAAATGAGGCTTCTGCCACTAGATGACGCCACCCAGCGCCAAATCTGATGGCAGATTTGAAATCTCCAGGGTGAATAACTATGTCCCATGGTCATATGGGTCATTCCCTGGCTCTAAATGGGTACAATTGAACTTTACTCCTTTTAAAAAAGAGGCGACGCCTTGACCTGGCGCTTCGGCGCAGGTCAAAACAAAACAAAGAAAAAAGCAAGTAAGCACACTCCGGAATAGGGAAGATGCGGACCTCCCTCAAACAGCAACTTGTGGACTTTTGGGAAAAGGCTGGCCTCCTCGAAAAAGTCAGATAGTCCACAAGTCTGTATACACGAACTTATTCAAGTAAAAGGGACAAGCGGTAGCGATCCTGCTCGTCTTGGTAGTGGGAGAGGTAAAATGTGTGAAAATGACCAGGACGGCGACATTCAATAATAATGCGTCAAACAGTCTAGGGGACGACAGTCATCATGGTAAGGTGGAGGCGAGCGCTCTATCAAATGGCGGTGCATCCTGCGAGTGTGCCCAATGCGGAGACGCAGAAATAAACGACCTGCAGCCTTTGTGGCATTAGGGGGTAGGTCTCGCATCTTTGCCAGGCAGCCCTAATTCCTGCCATGTATTCTGTGTGAGGAAGAGTACAGCACTGGTCTCGTCGCCCAGTCCTCGCGGACACTTTGGCGTCCTCATCGGGGCTCTGATTCCCCGCAATTCCCACATGTCCAGGAACCCAGCAGAAAAGATAATCTCGACATCCACCTGGCTCGCGGAGACCATGGAGTCACGGGTACCGTGAACTAGGGGGTGTGGAGATTCCAATGCCCCAAGAGCACTCAAGGCGCTTGGCGAGTCGCTATAGATCCCAATCCGGTCTCTGAACCGGGCACGTCGCGATATCTCAGATACGAAGCGATGTATTGCAACCAGCTCGGGCGTGAAGACAGACGCAGCGCCTGGCAGAGCCCCGCTGACTTCAAACAGAGGGGATACAACGTGAAAATTGCCCCCCTCTTGGGAAATGGAGCCATCTGTATACACTGGCATTTATATTTTTTGAAATTTTAGGAGCCCATATAGTAACTGCCTACTTGGGCAAAGTCGCAGTACTCACGACAGCCTAGTACTAGGCTAAATTATAAAAACAATATGAAAAAAAAACAAACAAAAACTAACAACAAGAAAAAAAGAAAAACGAAAAGGGCAGGAAGCACGCTCGGGTGTCGAGGGAAAGCCCAAGCGCAGGATCGTGCGACCTACAAAAATACAACAAAAGTTAGATAAAGTGGAGGAGGCCAGCCTCTTCCAAAAAGTCCACAAGTCAGTGAGCACGAACTCGAGTACAAGGGACAAGCGGTAGCGACCCCGCTCATCCTGGTACCGGGACAGGTAACGTGCGCGAAGATCACCCAGAGTGTGACATTAAACAAGAATGTGCTGGATAGTCTGGGGAAAAATGCAGTGGTCAAAAATAAGGCGCAGGCGAGTGCTTCATCAAATCGCGGTGCATCCTGCTAATGTGTCCAATTCGGAGACGGCAGAAAGCAACCTGAAGTCGTCGCGCCATTGGGGGGTAGGTCCATGGAAACAGTCGCGGCGCAATGGCACGCAACTTTAAGTTCCCCTCGACCGTCTCCCATCTTCTTTGTCAAGCAGCCAAGAGAGCTGCCCGTATTCCTGCCATGTAACCGGTGTGAGGAAGAGCAAAACGCTAGTCTGGTCGCCCAGTCCTCGCGGAATCTTTGGCACCCTCATTCACCGCAATACCTACATGTCCAGGAACCCAGCAGAAGATAATCTCGACATCCGCCAAGCTCGCCAAAACCGTGGCGTCACAGATATCGCGAACCAGGGGATGGGGAGATTCCAATGCCCCGAGAGAACCCAGGGCGCTTTGTGAGTCGGAATAAAGCACAATCATGTCTCCGAATCGGGCACGTCGCGTAAGCTCACGTACCAAGCAGTGTATTGCAACCAGCTCGGCCGTGAAGACGGCACAGCGCCTGGCAGAGCCCCGCTGACTTCAAACAGACGTGATACAGCGTGAAAATAGACCCCCCTCTAGGGACTTGGAGCCATCCGTATACACTGGCACGGTTCCAGCGTGACACGAAGTGTGCTCCGAGAATGCCGAATGCAATACTTCTGGCGCTGTACAAACTTTAGGAGCAGAGGCGTGTCGACAAATGGTCAAAGGTGGTACACTCCAGGGTGGCGTCCTGGGCAGAACCAGGGGCACCACCGACCCGAGAGCTATACCTAGCTCTCCGAGTTTCCTGGCCCTAAAGCCGAATGGCTTAGGGTATAATTGGCGTCGCTCGGCGGAATAGGCACCGTCGAGACCAGCTGCGAATGCCGTGAGAGCTGTTGGCGACTGAGAGAGGTGCCGTCGTTCGTACAAGCGAGAAATGCACTGTGCACAGGGCAGAGCGATTGGCTTCTCCCCAGCATCGACAAGTCGGCTCTAAATGAGGGAAGTACGGAAGGCATCGGTCGCCAGGCGAAGGCCGGTGTAGTGGATAATAGTCCACCGTCCACAATACACGCTCCGCTGCGGATGCATAAAACTCGCATCCGTAGTCGGGCTTCGAACGAACAAAGGATAGATAAAAAAGTAAGGCAGTAGCCCTATCAGCGCCCCAAGCTGTGAACGACACGGAACGAAGAATATCCTTGGCCGGGGTACAAGTGACCCTTAGGCTGTAAATATGAGCTTCCCAGGTGAGAGTTGGTCAAATACAAGACCAAGGAAACGGTGCGAGTCCACCACCTCTAAGCAAACCACATTTAGCAATAAGTCTGGGTCGGGGTGGAGCCGTGGATGGCGGCACAAGTGCACCACCTTAGTCTTAGACAAAGAAAACCGAAGCCTGTGCGCTTCGGAAGCGAGAGACGCGGTTCAATGCTTGTTGTGAGTCAATGTTCCAGAGTTGGCATCTGGGCCGCGTCAAAAGAGATCGAAAGGTCATCCACGTAGAGCGTAGCGAGAACATCTGGCAGCACTGAGGTGATGCCGTTGATGCTCAGGGAAAAGAGTGTGACACTAAAGACACTTCCCTGCTCCATTGGGCCGGAGGGGGCTCCCCACACCCGTACGCGGCATCGACAATATAAAGATAGGGAGGCGTCCTCAAGCCCCAATCGTATGGAGTGTCTCCATGATACCGTATCGCCATGTGGTATCATAGGACTTCTCCAGATAAAAAAACACCGTGCCATTGTGCATTCTACGAAGGAAGGCCTCGCATACGGCAATTTCCGTGCGGAGCAGAGCATCCGACGTGGAGTGGAACTTTCGGAAGCCGCACGTTGCAGAAGACAAGTGGCCTCCGCTGTCCAGAAAAAAGGCTAATCTAACATTTAACAATTTTATCAACTTGCTCACCTAGGAAGTTAGATAGATTTGGCGAAAACCGGTCGGGGTAGAGCGAACAGCCGAGTACAGTAGCCATTCGACAGTAACCTGGGAGGATACGCTTTACCCAGATCCTGTTGAACAAATCTAAGAAAAAGGACATTGCTCGCTCACCCAGGTGTCGAAGCATTGCGTACGGGACATCGTCCGGAACAGGGGCGGAGTTCGCGCACGAAGCGAGAGCGGAATGGCACTCACTCAGAGTAAACCTGCCGTTGAAAGGTTCTCCTCCTCTGGAGGTAAAGTCCAGTCGGCGTCCTTCAGCGACATCATAATGCAAATTAAATGCTGGCGGAGTGGAGCAGCATCGCGGCTAGAGAACGCGGTTGCGAAGAGTTCAGCCATGGACGTGGGGCCCGAGATTGCGACCACATTCTCTTGGAGAACGGTGTACAGAACGGCCAAAGTCCTAGGAATAGTATGTAGGCCCACGCGGATGAGGTTGCCGGAGAAGAACTCAGCAGCCTCATCTAGCGACCTAAACTCCTAGGTTGATATAGAGAAATCAGTCAATTCCTGAAATGTGGACCACAGCGCCCAGCAGCCCGGGTTGGGCTCTCGGGTGGCAGCGGCCCAGAAAATGATATTTGAATGGGAAAGTGATCGCTACCATGGATGTCATCTGATATTCCCCACCCAAAATAGGGATGTGCATCCGGGAAGCACAAAGATAGATCAAGGCAGGAAACTGACGCGGTTTTCTGGCAATGATGCGTAAACTCGTCTACAATTAAGACACCTATCTCCAGTTCGTCGATCAGGTCGGCAAGGACTCGACCCCAGGGATTAATAGAGTAGTCTCTCCAATGGGATGTCTACGGTTCATATCTCCGAGCAAGAGAAAGGGCCTCGGCAACTGTTCCACAACGCGGTGGAACTCCCCCGCGTCGAAGTCTGCTGACGGTGGAATGTACGCAGAAATAACAGTATACCTCCTATCCAGTTGCAGCTACTGACTAAATGGAGGTATCTAAAGCAAAGAGAAGAATGGAGACATCATGCCAGGTGTAAATCGCGCATCCTCCTGCCCGGCCCCCATCCAGTGGTGGTGGAGTCGTAAAACCCCGAGAGTTTGGGGACGGGGCACGTGTCCAGCATGGTTTCCTGCAAAATGATAGCTAACGGGGAACGGGACGAGACAAGCTTCTGCAACTCCTCCCAGGTGGCCCGGAGTCCGCGGCAATTCCATTGAAGGAATAAGCACTCCAGGCCTAGCTCGTTGGAGAAGCGGGGACCCTCTTCGAAGAGAAGACCCTCACTGGAATGACCGTACGTTTCCCGGAGGCAGAACTCTGGGCGCTGTTGATCAGACAATGCGCTGAAGGCGTTGTCGCTTTCGAGGTCTTATTGGGGAAGGTTGGATTCGCCATGCAAGTCACCCACCCCATCATTGAGTAGGGCGAAGGAGTTGAAGCTCTTTTAGTGTTGTCCTTCTTTCGGGGGGGCAGCTTTAGCAATCCCGGAAGATGGCCTCACAACCAACTTAAGGGGTGTTGCGTCCTGTGAGTCCGACTCGGTGGAGAGGCGCAACCGTTTCGCCTTACGCAAAACGGTCACGCTGGGAAAGGGAGGGAAGCCCTGGTTTTAGCCGGGGCTGGGTGTGAACCCTGTGTGCCGCCAGCTCTACAAGGAGAGCGCCCGGGATAGGTAGAACCCCCAGAAGGGTTCCCAATGAGCGCGGAAACGACCGTGCTCGTAGGCCTGTTTGGGCCAGGAGCATAGGATGTCTTTCTCAACAATGAGGCATAGGACGTCCCGGGCAGCGCCAGGCGCGCCAGGACCAATTCCTTAGCGTAGGAAAATGAGAGACGATCCTGGGCCTGAACAGCCAGGATTTCCTTCTCAAGGAGATATGCACCACATTGCTTCGAAGATGCGTGGTACAGCTCTCGGCAATTGACAGATTTGGCTACACACGATTTGGACTTATTGTGTGCGGCCTTCGAGCAACTTACACAGACTTCGGGTAACCCTTACTTTGCACGTGGGCAAGAGCGAATGGTATAAGAACATAAGAACATAAGAAAAGAAGGAGACTGCAAAAGACCATTCATGGCCTACACTTGGCAGCTCCTGTTCCATTCAACACACAAAAGCGGTGACAGTAGTAGCACCTCTGCGGCAGTGGCACGAATGCCTTCACGCGGTAGCGATACCAACTAGCACGCACCGATTCAGGGAGTGCAGGGGTCGGTTTCGAGGCCCTTCCCTGTTTTCTCATCACACGTTCGATCTTGACCGCCCCATGGTCGGCCAGCTCTACAGTGATGCCATCTATGGAGTAGTCCATGAGTTCCCTCGCATACACTATTCCTTTCACGAAGTTCATGGTAGAATGCGGCGTCACATTCACAGGCGTGCCATCAAGTGTCCGAAGGGCACTAATCATGGCCGTCTCAGAATGATTCGACGCATTCGCCAAATTTTTTTTTTTTCAAGGGGCTATCTGGCGAATGCCCACTTGGGCATAAGTCGCCGCAAACAAACAGCCCAGTTCTAGGCTACTTTAAAATAAAAATTTTAACAGAAACAACAATAAAAAGGGGATAACAATCAGGGAGCAAGCTCCGGCGTCGTAGGAAGGTCCCCCGTCCCCCGGCGCAGGAGCCTGCGACCTACAAAAAAAGCAAAAAAAACAAACAAACAACAATAACGAAAAAAACAAGTTAAATACAAGGGAGAAGGCCGGCCTCCCCCCAAAAGTCAACAAGTCCACCAGTCATGGTGCACGCACTCGTCTCGAGTACAAGGGACAGGCGGTAGCGACCCCGCTCATCCCGGTACCGGGACAGGTAACGTGCGCGAAGATCACCCTGAATGGGACATTCGACAAGAATGTGCCGAACAGTCTGGGGGACGACGCAGTCGTCGCAATAGGGCACAGGCGAGCGCTCCATCAAATAGCGATGCGTCACACGAGTGTGTCCGATTCGGAGACGACAGAAAGCGACCTGAAGCCGTCGCGGCATTGGGGGATAGGTCCATGGGAACAGTCGCGGCGCAATGGCACGCAACTTTAAGTTCCCTTCGACTGTCTCCCATCTTCTTTGCCAAGCAGTCCGAAGAGCTGCCCGTATTCCTCCTGTCCGAGAAACGGGTCATATCTGGATCTCTACCAGTCACACTAGCTCGAGCTCTCCTCTGATGGATCATGTTGCCCTTAGCCAATATGCTGCTCGTTGTCTGGGACTCCTCACACGGGGCCAGACGTGCCGATCTTGGCTTGGTCACTTACCAAAACAGCAGTGGACCCATCTCTCCCCGCGGCTCCAGCGGAGAGATTAGAGCCCAGAGTCTTTCTTCTTGTTCTTTTTTGACCCCCTGTAGGCTCTTAGTGCAAGAGTGTAGGATGTTAGGGGGAAAGGACCGATGGGCCCTGCCACTCCTCGACCCCCTGAGGAGGTTGGCCTTATTGACGCTCTCCAACCTGGAGCGGACAATATTCAGCCACCTGTGTGCTTTCTTGGCAGTCCTTGTGAAAGAAAAGGCGGGACTGCCACTGGAAAATGGGAGGCACCCAAGGGGGCCTCCAGAGAAGTGGATAATGGGGAGTCCCCCTACACCCGTAGGTAGAGGAGAGCAGTAAGCCTCCTCTCTGGCACAAGAAATTTAGAGGGGGGTCCCGTGAGAAAGCATGGGGAAGGTCATTTTTTCAGAGGGGCTGCCCAAAGGGGGCTCCAACAATGCTAGTGGGAGTATTTTTTTAAAAATTCATCATTGGGCATAATGACCCCTTTTTTGGCACAAGATGCAAACGCTCATCACCATATGCAGTAGCCCACTCTGCGAGGGGTGAACACAGGGCTGACAAAGCCAGCTACCACCATTTGAGGACACTCCTCTCGCCTAGTGATCTGAAAGCCCATCAGCATGGCGTAAATTCTTAGACTGTGAAAAGAAGAGAGAAAGGGGGTGTGAGGAAGGTGAAGCAGGTTGTTAAAAACTCACCTCACAAAACTGGTGCTCAGGGGTGAGGGGGCCTTGTCCTCTTCTCCCTGAGGCCCAATCTGAGATGGTTGGATGAGAAAAAACTGGTTGGCATCTACCCTGTGAAATTAGAGGCTGACCAGAGAAAGTTGTAGTATAGATTGTATGCAGTGAGGAAGGTAAGTGGACAGGGTGTCAGAAAGGAGAAGCTAAGCTGGGGCTGGATGGAGTGCTGAGTCCCGTCGGCAAGGTGGCCAAGGAAAGCAAATCGTAGTGCCTCTTACAGACAAGCAAGGCATTAATGCTATCAGCACCCGGGTGCTGAATGTCATGGAACGAAGAATGTCCATGTGGCGGGTATAAGAGACTAAGGCTGCGAATATGAACCTCACAGGTGAAGTTTGAGTCTAAAACAAAACCAAGAAAATGGCATGAATCCAAAACTTCCGGGCGAACACTGTTCAGGATTAAGTATGTATCGGGGTGGAGCCGTGGATGGCAGCAGAAGTGCAACGCCTTAGTCTTAGCTAAGGAAAACCGAAACCTGTGCGCTTTGGCTGAATGACTATTTGAGTTGACACTGCAAATTTGGCATCTGGGCAGCACCAAAAGAGATTGAAAGGCTGTGCATGTCTATAGAGCGTAGCGAGAACATCTTCCGGCAGCACTGAAATGATACCCTTGATGCTCAGGGCAAAGAGTGCGACACTGAGGAAACTCCCCTGCGAGACACCCTCTTCTTGCTCAATTAGATCAGAGAGGGCTCCCCCTCCCGTATGAGGAATCAACGATCTCACAAAAAGTGGGAGGCATCCTCCTCCCCTCAAATCGTGTGGAGTCTCCATGAAGCCGTATCGCTGCGCAGTATCATAGGCCTTCTCCAGAGTGAAAAACACCATGGCATAGTGCTGTCTACAAAGGAAGGCCTCGTAGACAGCATTTTCCAGTCGGAGCAGAGCATCCAACATCATGTGGAACTTGCAGAACGTAGCCTGGTTTTAGCAGTCTGGATGTGAACCCTTTGTCACCAGTTCTCCTAGGAGAGGTACCGGGGTGATTAAAACCCGCTGCAGGGTTCCGAATGGGTGTGGAAAGGAACTTGCTTGTAGGCCTGGAGGGCCAAGTGCAGATTTTTTAAAATTGAGGAACAATATGTCCCAGGCAGAGAGATGATCTGAGCCTGAATGGCCAGGATTTCCTTCTCTAGGAGATATGCACCACCTTGCTTTGAAGCTGTGTGCAGTTTTCCACAATTGACACACTTGGTCATACACGGTAGGGATTCTCGAGTACAGCCTTGGAGCAGCAACTTACACAGACTTCGGGTAAACACATTTAATCAGATTCGTAGGGCAGAAAGAGTGGCTGTAGTAGCACCTTCGCGGCAGTGGAGCCAATGCCTTCACACTATAGCTATACCACTGGCACACATCGACTCAGGAAGCTTGTCACAGTCGAACGTGACAAAGAGTGTCACGTTCGACAGCTAGGTCTAAGGTGATATCTTCTCAGTAGTAGTCCACGAGTTCCCTTGTGTAGACCACTCCTTTCATGAAGTTCATGGTAGAATATGGCGTCACACTCACTAGCGTGTCATTAAGTATCCAAATAGCACTAATTATGGCCATCTCAGAGGGATCTGGCACATTTGGCAGAAGGTTACTTTCCAAGAAAAGGGTCACCTTTGGCACTTTACCAATAATAATAAAGATAAAAACAATAATAATGCTAATGATAAAAAGGTAAAGTAGTGCCGAGTGGAGGCATGGGGAAAGTGCACCAACAACTTTCCCGGCGCCATCAGAGAGTTAACATCACAGTGACAGGGCTTTCCTAATTTGCACTCAGGCCAGGAGGGAGGGCAGCTACTCCAGGTACCAAGTGTAACAGGTTACATAGGGTATCTCACTGCAAGGGTCAACTTTGACCGCACACTGGTTATGCATTTCTTCGGTAATGCCAGCTTGGGAGTAATCAAGTAACTTCCTTGCATAGACTATCCCTTGGAGAAAATTCATAGTGATGTGTGCTGTCACCTGCACAGGTGTACCATAGAGTATCCAAAGAGCGCTCATTATGGTTCACTGGGCAGGATCAGTCTCAGCCAAGTTAACTGGAATGCATATATCCAAAAAATGGGAGACCTTTGACTATCTACTGAGAAGCGTGGCTAATTCCTGTCATTGATGTGGCTCTGTCTGTGAGACAGCCTTCTTCCATGGTGAACTATCCTAAAATGCTTGAAACCGGGCAGCCTCTCGATGAGGGGTACCATCTTTGAGGCTCACCTCACCTTTGTCTTATTTGGGGGGGAATTTAGATGTTGGGGGGGAATTTAGATGTTGGGGACCAGTCTCTCCCGCGTTTGATGGGAAGCAAAGTAAGTGAAGGACCCACCAGCGCTCGGATCCTCTTTGGAACAAGCCCAAATATCCATTTTGATTTGTGCATTTTTAAAATAAAATTTTCAAGAGCTCATCTGGCGACTGCCTACATGGGCATTAGTCGCCGTATTAATACTGGCCTAGTTCTAGGCTACTTTAAAATAAAATTAAAGAAACGAAAAAAACACCCCAAATGGGAAAAAGGAAGCAAGCTCCTGCGTCGGGGGAGGTCCCCCCGGCGCAGGAGCGTGCAACCTAAAGGAAAGAAGAAAAAAAAAAACAAATGCAAAAAACAAAACAAAACAAACCCTGCTTAAATAATAGGGAGAAGGCCGGCCTCCCACAAAAAGTCAACAAGTCCAGCAGTCGATGTGCACGCACTCATCCCGAGTACAAGGGACAGGCGGTAGCGACCCCGCCCATCCCGGTACCGGGACAAGTGTCGTGCGCGAAGATCACCCAGACTGGGATATTCGACAAGAATGTGCCGAACAGTCTGGGGGACGACGCAGTCGTTGCAATAGGGCGCAGGCAAGCGCTCCATCAAATAGCGATGCGTCACACGAGTGTGCCCGATTCGGAGACGACAGAAAGCAACCTGAAGCCGCGGCATTGGGAGATAGGTCCATGGGAACAGTCGCGGCGCAATGGCACGCAACTTTAAGTTCCCTTCGACCGTCTCCCATCTTCTTTGCCAAGCAGTCGGAAGAGCTGCCCGTATTCCTGCCATGTAGTCGGTGTGAGGAAGAGCGAAACGCTGGTCCGGTCGCAGAGTCCTCGCGGACTCTTTGGCGCTCTCATTCCCCGCAATTCCTACATGTCCAGGAACCCAGCAGAAGATAATCTCGACATCTGCCCGGCTCGCCAAAACCATGGCGTTACGGATATCGCGAACCAGGAAATGCAGAGATTCCAATGCCCCGAGAGCACTCAGGGCGCTTTGTGAGTCGCTATAGATCACAATCCGGTCTCCGAACCGGGCACGTCGCGTATTGATTCGTGCAACAATTATCCCAGGAGGAAGACATACTGGGTTGGGAATAGGCCTCGGGTTTGACCCGCAAAAACTACAATCTTCCATCGGGTATGAGCTCGTAGTCTGGTGAGAAGGTAACGTAACCCCCGACTAGGGATCCTGCTCATCGCCTTTCGCCCAGCCCCCGAGCGATGCCGGGAACCCCTCCACCAGACAGAAGTGTGTCTTAATTCTGCTCACCCCACTCAGCACTGAAGTGGGAAGAGGCTGCGTTTGGAATCTCTCTACGCACTAGTTGACAGTATCTGTGATGGAACAGCTCAGGCAAGCTGGATGTAGAGATTGTTGGGATCGGACTAGCAGTTTGCTCTTCCCCACTCAGACTTACATGGGAGGAATGTCAGGCCTAAGGACTGCTGGACATAGATGGGAGATGGCCAACAGGAATCTAAAGTTGTGCCCTACGACTTTTCCTGTAAACCTACAGCAAATGCTTTGACGACTAAGGTAATTTTGGGTAGTCTTCGAATCGGGCACAATCGCAAGAAGGCGCCATCCTGAACCTCACTGTGCCAAATGCTTGGTTCCCTAGCCTATCAGGCACATTCTTGTTGAATGTCTGAGTGACCGTCACACACGCAACCCATCATTGTACAGGACCTTGAATCTTAGTTAAGATGGACTTTGTCAACCCCCAAAATGTCAAATTTTGTCTAATAAAGAATGGGGTCGGTATAGTCACCTTGTATGTGCACTCGAAGCAATGAAGAGAATCTGTAACCTAGTACAGTCCATACCTCAAACTTTCCCCAGTTATTAGGAATTCGGCTATAACAAGGTATCCCACAGCTTCAATGGATTCGAAGACAAGGCGGGACGTGCACCCAGCCACCAGAAGATCTTTAAATGGCAAGAGAAAAAGGTACGGTGTCTAGTAGAGAGGGTAACAAGAAGGAAATGGAGGGGGGGTAAAGAAGCCCATCTGGCGATTGCCTACTTGGGCATAAGTCGCCGTACTCGGAGGAATTGGGATAAGGTGCACTAATAAGTAGGCTGGGTGATAACCTCCCATTACCCTATATAAAAGAAATGCGAGGGGAAAGTCGGTGCATTTTTTTAAAGAGGGGCAGATAAGAGACCAGAAGATAGCACCAGTATCTCTTGGCATTGACTATAAAAATACAGGTCCCAACACTGTCTAACCCTTTGAGAGTGATGGGGCTGGGAGGGCACAAGATCTTCCAAATGTCAGCTGTGCTAGCACTGACACACCCAGAATTCAGAGTGGATGAAAAGACATCTGGGAGTCTTTAAAGAGGGAACGATAAGGACAGGAGAGAAAGTAGCAGCTTTTCTTGGCAGTGACTGTATTGGAACAGTTCGCACCACCGTCTTCGCCTTCAATAATGGCTAAGGGCGTTGGGAAGATACAAGGTCCCTCAAATGCCAACTATGGTTGCCCAAGCTAGAGTTGACATCCTCGGGTGCACCGGGGCTGGGAGGGCATGCTGCTCCTTCAGATGCCAGGGGTGAGGCTACACTGAACTATATCTTTGCTGGTGGAAGTTGGGGAGCAGAGGTGTGTTCTTGATGGTTTGTGTCTGTTGCTCAGAGAGTGTGGTGGTTCGATGATGGTCGTCTATCCTATTGTGTCAAGCTGAGGTTAGCCAGGCATAGTAGTGGGCCTATAAATGGCTGCATAAGAAGTTGGGTAACTGTGAAGGTTGTGTTAGGTTGGGCGAAAATCCTGCTGCGCAGTGTTGGAAGGATGTGGGTTTGTTACAGATGTTGATGATAGTATCTGTAATTTTGTGGATTTTAATGAGTATGGGTTGTAGTTTTTCAGTGTGGCCATTTTGTAGGAGGCTTTCTGTGTGCTTGGCAATGTTAGACAAAGGGATGTCTTTAAGTATTAACCTATGGTGTGCTAGATTAGCATTGTGTCTTAGTGTGTAGTTGTGGAAAGGTTGGAAACGAAATTAAGCTATTAAGTTGGATTCTTGAATTATGGAAATGTTACTTTTCAGAAGTCTTTTTTGTACTTCTTGCTGCTTGTTATGTATGCCATTCATGTTAAATCGGAGGAAGTTCAGTTGGGATGTGTTGGAAGGAGTGTGAGGATAGTTGTGTATGGGTTGCGGGTTCACTAAATACATATTACCAGATATAAGAAAATGGTGTTCTTTCTATATTCAGTATTTTAGAAGATAGGTTCCAAGAGTAATTGCACTATGTCTTCTGATGCTGGCACAAAACGTGATGTAACCAACAACCTAAGAACTATTACTTACTTTTTTTTGTACAAATACCAAACAGCTTTCTCTAAAATATTTGGTTAAGAGATGAGTTAAAATAGCTAAACGAAGCCCTGGCAATGCGATCTTCATCCGAACGAATTCTTGGCGAAGATTTTCAGCAAGTGTGGTATTTTTGTTAATGAACACCTAAAGTAAAAAGGGATTAGAGTTGAATTATTCAGTAAAATATTAAAGTTGAATTAAAGACAGATTAACCTCATCTTGAACATGATCTACATAGTACACATAATTCAAGCCACTAATTGCAAAACTCGTATCATCCTCCACAAACGGGTAAACTCAAGAGCATACTACACCAAGGAATCAAATCACCCATTACTAGGACCCCATTACATAGAATTCATACATGCACATAACAAGATCTTGGCACAGAAGAAATGTCCCACACATGAGTGGCCCTGGAAAGGGTGAAGTGTGTCCAGCACCAAAATACCATATCAACCTAAAACCAATATCTGCTCCCACTGTCTCCAGGAACCAGGCACAGCTTAATATATTCACAATATGCCTGAATCTGTCAGTCTAAGGGATGGATCCCCAACAAAGAGCAACTAAAGCAAATGGGGTTGAAGGGCAAGGTATTTTCAGTGGTTGTGTACTGACACACCCTTTGGGAAGACACAGTATAGACACAGTTAAATGGAGAATGAAAGTTTGCAACTGATGAGTGACCCCAACTACTTTTCAAGTCATATAATGCATTCAAGTGATTATGAGAGACAGTTTCCAGCTTTCTGAGAGATAGAGAGAGAGGTGACACCCTCCCTGGTGGTGCTATTTTCATTCCCTCACCACATCAGATACTTCAGTTGATTAAAGAGAAACTTACCCTGACTGGGTTTTTAAGTGAAGCCTGGGCTAGCACTTTGACTTCTCGAGTCATTGTGGCTGAAAAAAGCATGGTCTGTTTAGTAAACCGGCACTGGCGCATGATATCTTGAAGTTGCTCTGTGAAAAGCTCATCCAGCATACGATCGGCTTCATCCAGCACAAGAATTTCTACAGAGCTGAGACATAAATCCTCATCAGTCTCTAAGTGATCAATAAGACGACCGGGTGTTGCAATAACGATGTCAGGAGATTTTGCAAGTTCTTCAAGCTGAACTCTTCGATTCAGACCTCCCACTACAAGACTCATTTTAACATTGACAAACTGACTGAGTTGCTTCGACATTTCAAAGACCTGATTTCAAAGAAGAGATATTAATAAGGCAGACAACTAAATGGCAATTACCAAAATAAGTTTAAACATTGAATAATAACAACCTAGTTGGTTGTAGCAAATAAGAGTGTATTTTGTGGGAAAAATTTATTCTCTGGATTCTTGTTTTAGATGAGGTTCTCTTTTCAGGCTCTCTCCAAGATGTATCTCAGACTTTGATGTTGCATTTTATATAAATATAAACAATGCACATAACTACAACTATAACCCCACTATCTTCAAATAATTATGTGCAGTTTTCAATGTAAGGGTGCCTATACAAGAGAGTGTTGTAGTTAAAAGAACATCCTGGACTGAGAGTGAAGAGAGAACCTACTTGAAAACTAGAAATAAATTCTGACAAGCTGCATTTTTACTTGCCAAGTGTTTCCTCTTTCACAATATTGAAATATATTATTTGCCCCACACTTCTAAAATAGTGTGTTCTCTCAAGCTATTTTGGCTCGAGCCATAGACTTTCAAATAAAGAAAGGGGCAGTGCAAGGCACATAACTGAGGCCACCCCCTGCTCTCTAGAATAGGTCCAAATGAGTCTTGCCCAAATCTTTATCACATCTCTCCTGAACTATTCTTTCCTAATGAGTGAATGACCCAGGCATGCATCCTTCTACTCGCTGGGGACATCTAATTCATGATCCAAAACATTCAAATTCTAAACAGTGGATACATGGTCCAAAAATCGACAGAAAGATCATACTCTAAAAACTGGACATGCAACATGTTTTTCACAAAAGCTACAAACGTTCAAATCTGGTAACCTCTAGGGGGTAACATGTGCAGAACCAGTAGCCTGCGAACTATATTGAATTCTGAAAGCAGTTGCATGTCTTACAGACTGGTAACCTAGAGGTTACCAGCATTTTTTTTCCATCCACCCAGGACTGCCTACAAGGGCATATGTCATAATTATCTTATAGCCTAATTCTTGGGTAAATTAAAAAAACAAAAAGGAAGGATGCTTCCCTTGCCACGAGAGCAGGTCACCAAGAAGTCAAATAGTCCATAATTCTGTGTCAAGGACAATCAGTAGCAAGGGGAGCACTTTATCAAATGGCAGTGCATCTCCACATCAAAAGCATTATTACCCTTTTCCCCTTGCCTTAATTAAATAGCATGTTTTAATTCTCACTTGAATGGCCAATTCTCGAGTTGGGACCAGAATAACTGCCCTTATGGAGGATCGTTTATCACATCGGAGGAGCAGCCTCTGCAGAATAGGGATCATGAAAGCTGCAGTCTTGCCTGTTCCTGTTGCAGAGCATCCGCAGATATCCCTTCCCTTTAGTCCAAATGGAATAGCCACAGCCTGAATTGGAGTTGGTGAGTGATATTTCATTTGTGTAATTGCCTGTAATTATACAAAAAAAAAATCATAAGAGTCTCCTTTAATATAGTGATTCAGTATTAATAAAATAGACAAAACAAAAATTCAAGAGTCAAGCTTTGCCTCAAGATTTTGGGTAACACATTTAATCAGAAGCAAATTCAGAACTATTCAAGTCTAGTGCACAGCTTTACATTTAAGGTTATTTTAGTTTTTAGAGGCATACAGTTTACATTGATCAATTAAGAATAAAAGCAACAAGATTAAATTTCTATTCAATGTACAGGAATAGTATCAAGGATTCTTGCCTTATCTTTCAATTTGACAATGAAGTGTAAGAAATACATACTCTGTTTTTATCAAATGTCAAAAATACACCCCTCCCCCAACATTTTAAATTCTTTGGGATAGCAGTTAATGATTAGCATAGAAAGGCTAAGGTTAAAGATTCCTGGGAACAGATTGATGGCATGAAGGGAATTAATGTGGTGACTCAACAATCTGTTACCTCAGTGTTAAATGAGTGATATCAAAATTTTGCAGGAATAAATAACATCTGTGTTGGGTTTATGAAGAATTTGTTTTATTTTTTTAAAGAGTCTATCTGGTGACTGCAAACTAGGGCAAAAGTTGCTGCTTTATGAAGAAATGTAATTAAAGATGGCATTGGAAATGTTTCAGGTGCATACTAGATAAAATTGTAATGCCATCTTTAATCATTTCTTCAGATAAAAATAGAGGAATCATGAGTTTGTATCTTTCAAGTGACAATATCAACTAAAAGATTGTTGGGTTTATGTTAATTGATTCCCTCATACACCTCCTGGCACCCAGAGTGACAGGCCATTCTGGTTAATGCTGCCAATTAGTCTCACAGCAAATTGGGCTTTATTCCTTCTATACCACCATTTTACCCTTTTTTTATAGCTACTTTCTTTGATAAGCATAATCTCTATTCAAACTATTTTTGTGATATGCCCTTATTGCTATATTACACTTTAAATAAGAGGGGGAAATAACCTTATGGTCCCTAAAATTACACTAACTTTTTTTTTTAAGATCTGGTCTTTAGAACTTTCTGGAGGAAATGTTTACACAAAATCTCTCTCCCCTCACCCCCACCTTCTCTCTCTTGCTAGCACTTTTTTTCTCCCTCTCTCCCTCTTTCTTTCTATTTATCTCTTTCACACTCTCTTCCTTCTATCTCCCTTTTTTTTTTTCTTTTTCTCACTCCTTTTTGCCTCATTCCATCTTACTTTCTGATCTTGGATTCCCAGTATGGATTTCACAAGAACTGTTCATGTTTCACTAATGTACTAGAATTTTTCCACAGAATTTTGAGTGAGTATAACTGTAGTCAAGCTGTGGATATCTTATACCTGGACTTTCAAAAGGCCTTTGATAAGGTACCACACAGCAGGTTAATAAATAAAGTCTGCGCCCTTGACATTACCGGCAAAGTAGCCAAATGGATAGAAAACTGGCTCTTGGGATGAAGGCAATGAGTAAAGATCAACAGAGTAGCCTTTGATAAGGTACCACACAGCAGGTTAATAAATAAAGTCTGCGCCCTTGACATTACCGGCAAAGTAGCCAAATGGATAGAAAACTGGCTCTTGGGATGGAGGCAACGAGTAAAGATCCACAGGGTAGCCTCATGATGGGTGCCAGTCAGTAGCAGGGTGCCCCAGGGCTTAGTGCTTGGGCCTCTAATGTTCATCGTCTACATCAATGATATAGACGAAGGACTAATATGCTCAATAGCCAAGTTCGCCAATGATAGCAACCTAGGAGGTAGTATGAGCTCACACAAAGGAGTGGAATGCCTGCAAAATAGCCTTCTCAGGATAGGCGAGTAGTCAGAGAGGTGGCATGCCATTTAACCTTGACAAGTGCAAGGTAATGCACATCGGCCATGCTAACTTTCGGGAAAACTACTCCTTGCTAGTCATACAACTAGATACCATTGACCTTGAGAAAGATTTAGGCATGAGAAACAACAGTGAACTAAAGTTCTCCAGGCAGTGCCTCCAGGTGGAAAAGAGGGGGGGAGGGTACATAAAGAGGCATTTTTGCTTCCAAAATAAGCAGATCGTTCTCACCTTCTACAACTCTCTAGTCTGGTCACACCTTGAATACGCCATACAATTCTGGTCCCCAACCCTGAGGAAGGACATATATTGAATGGTTGGAAAGGTTACAGGCCAGTGACAAAATTGATCCCCTTCCTTGGACATAAGAGTTATCAGCATAGGGTACAAGAACTGGGAATGTTCTCCTTGGAGATGAGCCGGTTGATTGAAACTTTTAGATAATACAAGGTGTTGAAAATGTAGATCACAGGAGGCTGTTCATGTTGAACGCAAATGCTACATGTAACCATGGTTACAAACTGAAATTAACGCAATTCCAGGCGAGCGGGGACAGCTTCGGAGGCGGAGGGCCCTCTTTTTGAGTATCCACCATCTCCAAGCCAACCCAGCCTACCACTGGGTGTGGGTGAAGGAGCCGAAACTTCTTTAGTGGTCTTCCTTTTGGGGGGCAGCTTTAGGAACCCCAGAAGATGGCCTCACAACCCTCTTTAGGGGTGTTGCCTCCTGTGAGTTTAACCACTCAGTGGAGGTGAGTGGCCCGGTCATGCTGGGGGAAGGGTGGGGAGCCTTGGTTTTAACCGGGGCTGGGTGTGAAACCTTTGTGATGCCAGCTCTACCAGAGAAGTGCCTGGGGTGGGTAGAGCCCTCAGAAGGGTTCCGAATGAGAGCAGAAATGACCGTGCTCATAGGCCTGGATGGGCCAGGAGCAGAGGGTATCTTTCTCAACATTGAGGCATAGGACGTCCTGAGAAGCGCCAGCCGTGCCAGGACCAGGTCCTTAGCCTCACAAAATGAGAGAAGATCCTGAGCCTGAACAGCCAGAATTTCCTTCTCAAGGAGATATGGAGCATATTGCTTAAAAGAAGCTGGATGGGACTCTCTGCAATTTACACACTTGGCCAGATGCAATTTGGAATTATTGTGTGCAGCCATGGAGCAACTTACACAGACTGTGGGTAACCCTGACTTAGCACATCGACAGGAACGATTAGTATGGTCAAAGCAATGACAGTAATAGCTCCTCCGCAGCAGTGGCACGAATGCCTTCACGCGGTAGTGATACCAACCGGCATCCACAGACTCAGGGAGCTTGTCACAATCAAACTTGACGAAGAGTGTAGGGGTGGGTCTCAAGGACCCTCCCTGTTTTCTCCTCACACGCTCGACCTTGACAGCCAGCACTAAGGTGATGTCAGCTATGGAGTAGTCCACGAGTTCCCTTGCATAAACTACTCCTTTGATGAAGTTCATGGTAGAATGTGGTGTCACACTCACAGGCATGCCATCAAGTTTCCGAAGGGCACTAATCATGACTGCCTCAGAGGGATTCAACGCATTCTTCGGAAGGCTACCATCCGAGAAATGGGACACCAGTGGCTCTCTACCAATCACACTAGCTAGAGCTCTGCTCTGTTGGATCATGTTGCACTTAGCCAACATGTTGCCATCAGTGGAGCGAATGACCAGGAAGTGTTTGAAGCCAGCTGGCTCAAAAAGGCCAGGGAGCCTCTGAATGAGGGGTCCAGATGTAATTGAGGCTCCTCTCTGTGCAGTTCTGGTCTTCATCTGGGACTACCCACCCATGAGTGACGGGGCCAGACATGCTGATCTTGGCTTGGTCGCTTACCGTAATGGCAGCGGCACTTGCGGAAGGAGAGGAGCCCCAAGTCTTCTTTATCTTTTTTTGTTCTTTTTATTTTTAGGAGAGGAAGGTGGGGAATGAACCTGCTTCTTCCCTCCGCCGGCAGGAGCCCCCAGGCCAGATGGACCAGCCTCAGCAAGATCCTTCTCCGGGATGGAAAAGGTTTCGGCTGTCACAGGGGCACCAGCGAAAGGAGAAGATCCCTCCAAGCCTTGTAAACCCTTGGATACCCGAGCCTTCTGAGGACCTTGCACAAGGGCAGACTCGGGTTCGGTGCTTGGTACTGAGCCCAGGTTCCTCCGCATGGAAGGTCCTACCGTCTGGGGCTGGGTTGCCTCAGGGACTATGTGCATCTCAGGGGGCCTCCATGTGGCCACCCGACCTCCATGACATCACAGGTCTCATTGGTGACACAGGCATTTGGCAAGCCTGCAGGTCTTTAGAGGGAAGAGACCAATGGGGCCTCTCTTCCCTCCTCCCCCTAAGGAAGTTGGCCCTATCATGCTACTCCCACTGAGAGCGGTCAATTATGAGCCGCCTGCCTTTCTTGGCAGTCCCCTTAAAAGTAAAGGAGGGAGGCATAGCTGGGAAGAGAGAGGCACCCGAGGGCACCTCCAGAGAAGGGGGTGAGGGGGGAGTCCCCTACACCCATAAGCAGAGGAGAGGAGTAGCCTCCTCTGCAGTTGAAGAGTTTTGGAGGGTATTCATGGGCATGGTGACCCTGGTCTCTTTGCGGGACACAAAGGCTAATCACCCCATGCAGTAGCCCACTCTGCAGAAGGGTGAGTACAGGGCTGGCAGAACCAGTTGCCGCCATTTGAGACCACTCCTCCCGCCTAGTGGCCTGGCACCCCATCGGCATGGTGGCTCCACCTTGGGTACGGCATAAAATGGATAGAGATTGAAAGGAGAAAGAAAAGGGAAGTGAGGAAGGTGTGGATGGGATGAAGCAGGTTGTTAAAAACTCACCAACCCAGAACGGAGCTCAGGTGTGAAAGAATGTTGTCCCATCTCCTCTAGTGAGCAAGTAGGGTAGAAACACAGGCTATATGAAAGGAGAAGAGGATAAGCTAGGGCTGGGTGGGGTACTGAGTCTCATCAGCACGGCGGCCAGGAAGGCAAATCGCTGTGCCCCTTATGGGGCTAAAATTGGGCATTACTTTTGTTCCAATCTAATATATATATTACAAAACAACAATCTTCTAATGAATTAACGTCTGCCAAAACTCATCAAAACTCAAGTCTACCAACATAGTCTGCAAGTTCAACTGCCCACATGAGGACTGCAAGCTTCATAATAACCCAAAGTATGTTTGCATGACAACCACCACCCTTTTGAGGCATTTAACAATGCATCTACAAAAGGAGTGCCTAAAATACATGTGGAGAGCATCACCAAAACCAGCCTTACAAGATATATTGGTTGAGAACATAAAGATAAAAAGGAAAGAGAGAAATCAATCTAGATTAAACATCTTAAAAGCTATCATAATCAACCCACAAGTTGGAATTGAACATTAAAACTGTGCTAAAAATTCAATCTTCATGATTGGCTTGTTCCCTTTGACCTTACATTCAAGCTTGGACTAATAAGTAACCCTTTAAAACTTTCCTCATTCTATTTTCACCATATTTTCATTGGTAAAGGAGGAAAAGGACCGAAAAATCTACTCTAAAGATGATTGTGCAAGATCAAAAGCGTAGTAATTAAAGTTTGATTTTACCAAACACAGTAACTTGAAAAAGAGATCAACTTGGGAGAAATAATTCACCATCTATAAGATGGAGAAAATAAAATAAGGAAAATAGAAAGTTGCCAAAGAAAGTTAATTAAGGCTAAATATACAATGGTCTTCAACAAAATATGTATACAAGAAAAACTACTCCATATATATATATATATATATATATATATATATATATATATATATATATATATATATATATGTGTGTGTGTGTAAATTCAAGAGAATGATGGAAATGAATCAATCAAACAACAAGGAAAGAGAAGATAAACAGAATATTTTTTCTTCAGATGTTAATTGCCAATTGTGGAAAAATCTGTGCATGGGGAGAATGAACTAAACTTGCATAGCCAAGCAGTCTAAGAGGTCGCTTTAATTGAGATCAAAGTGGTTGCTTACTGCCTAAGTGTGCTTGGTTCAATCCTCACCTCTGCATACATTATTTCGCAATTAAGAAAATTTGTCTTAGAAGAAAAATTATTCTATTCATCTTCTATTTCATTGTGGTTTGATATATATATATATATATATATATATATATATATATATATATATATAAAAATATAAATAGATACATATATATATATATATATATATATATATATATATATATATATATATATATATATATATATATATATTAGTGTAGTTGGGTAGCAGTCTTTCTTGAATGCAAATTTTGTTCAAGATCATTGTGTATTTTGCCTTAATTAATTACCTTTGGCAACTTTCTCTTCTTCTATCTTTTTATTCCTTCTATCTATTTATTCCATCTTGTAGATGGTGGATCACTTGTCCAGTATTCATCTCTTTTTTAAATGAATGTGTTTGGTAAAAACCAAACTAAATTGCTAAGCTTTCGATCTTATTCAATCATCTTCGGAGCGTTTTGAAATGTTCTTGCCTCCTTTACTGATGTAATGAGTGGAGTAAGGATCTGACAGAGTGAAAGAAAACGATTTTTAAGGGGTATTTATTCAGCCTTGGTTAAACATAACATTAGAGGAAATGGGCCACTCCTGTGAGTGGAATTTTAAACATAATCCACCATCTACAAGGTGGAATAAAAAAGATAAGATAGAAGAACATAAAGTTGCAAAAGGAAATTAATTAAGGCAAAATACACAATGGTATTCAACAAAATTTGCATAAATATATATATATATATATATATATATATATATATATATATATATATATATACAGTGGCGGCAACAAAAAAAGTGACATATGACAATTCGGGGAAAATGAAACAGAAAAATGTAACTTACATATTTTATTATGAATATTTCATGAAAGTTAATACTTGGTCATGTTGCCCTTGCACTTGATGACCATTCTGAGTCGATTGGGCATTGATTCAGCGAGGTTTGCGAAGTAGGTGGGGTCGATCGTAACCCAGATCTTCTTCAGTGATTCTATCAGGTCCTTGATGCTGCCGGATGCTGTCTTTGAACTTTGGATTTCATCAGATTACAAGCATTCTCAATAGGATTTAGGTCCGGGGAATTACCAGGCCACTCCAAAACACTAATATTATTATCATTGAAGAACCTTTTTACTAACTGGGACCTGTGAGCAGGGGCACCATCATGCATGAAAAATTCACACCGATGAATTTCCCAAAATGGCAGCATGTGCTGCTTCAAAACTTCGAGATAGTTAGTCCCCCTCATGGTTACATTCTTGGGAAGGAAGTACAGACCTCCTCTGCCCTTGTTTCCACTAAAGGCACCCCACACCATCACACTATCAGGGTGCTTCACAGTTTTCACGGTATATTTTGGGTCATACCGAGACACATTGCTGGGACGACGCACGATCTTTGACTCTCCTCTGACCAGCCTAAAGGTGCTCTCATCACTGAACATCACCTTCTTCCAATGGGCAGCTGTCCAATGTTTATAGGTCTTGCAAAAATTGAGCCTTTTCATCTTCATAGCCTTGGTAAGAAGTGGCTTCTTGGCAGCGCGGCGAGCCGGTAGGCCTAAGTCCTTCTGTAAGCGATGACGGATGGTCCTGAGGGCGACGTTCTGGAGAAGGTCTGGGTGTTTTTTCTTGATTGAAGCGGAGGTTACAGAAGGGTCTGACATCACTTCACGCCTTAGGATATTATCAGTCCTTGGAGATGTCTTCCTAGCTGCACCAGTGCCCTCCTTCCTCTTTGGTATGGTACCTGGTGGCAATAACTCAGCTGCCCGTTTTAGGCGATAAATCGTATTTCTTGAGGTTCCTAAATCTGCTGCTACATCAATAAAAGACTTTCCCTGCTCTAATAGGGGCAAGGCACGGCTTTTCTCTGTCATAGAAAGCTTTTTCCGCCCCATTGTATCCACTTGCACAGAAGTTATAGCACGTCAAATGTAGGCACGAATGCAGGAAATCAGCACGCTGGAGCGTTGTACACCAAAACCTCACTGTACGAGCTCAAACGAGACAGTGAGTTCCAATAAAGCGCAGTTCTGTTGTCTTAGCTCAGGAGAGTCATCCACTCGTGGCATAAGCCCCGCCCCTTTTCATTGGCTTGTTGGCAAGTAAAATCGTGAAAGCGATTTTATGTATCGATTTCTATTGCCAATATTCAATGTCACTTTTTTTGTTGCCGCCACTGTATATATATATATATATATATATATGTATATATATATATATATATATATATATATATATATATATATATATATATATATATATATATATATATATATATATATATATATACAAGGGGGGTCAATAAGTTTTGCAAATCAGTAGGGCAAAACAGAGGAAGGGGGATGGCTGTTTGTGGGGGTGTTAGGACAAGTTATGACAAGTCAGGACCTACAGCCGCACACTCCTGCCTCATCTATTTAAGAAGCAGTAGCTGATCGCAGATTGTCAGTCACAAATTTTTCAACAATGGAGAAGGTTGAGCACCGCCCAGTGATCATGGTTGCAGTGTACAACAACACCGCCCCTTCCTATGTAACCATTGCTCGATGGAATAGGGAGTTCCACCATGGTCGTGAGTCCCTTGAAGATGACCCCCATCCAGGATGCGCCTCAGACGTGACCAATGAGGACAATGTGGCCTGTGTGGAGAGGATGATCCTCGAAAATCGACAGGTCAAGGTTGAAGAAATCGAACGAGAACTTGGAATATCACATGGAAGTGTTATCAACATCATCCACGACAATTTGGCCATGACCAAGGTCTGTGCCCATTGGGTCCCTAGAAACCTCATGCCCCATGATCGACTTCAACGTCGTCAAAGTCCACAAGGTGCACAAGCTGCCCTGCGCAAGTGCAGATTTGAGGAGCTCAACCATCTTCCCTATAGTCCAGATCTGGCCCCTAGCGACTACTTTTTATTCCGCCAGCTCAAGGTTGCACTGCGTGGACGCCAGTTTGGGGATGATGAAGATATCCAGCTCACCGTCCAGGAGTGGACTGAACAGCAGTGGGGAGATTTCTGGTTGTTAGGAATTCGAAGCCTCAGGGACAAGTGGCGCAAGTGCATTGAAGTCAAGGGAAGTTATATTGAAAAATAAGAAAACACTTTTCCTCATATCTCGTTTCCTTATATCCGAATTACAAAAGTTATTGACCACCCCTTGTATATATATATATATATATATATATATATATATATATATATATATATATATATATATATATATATATATATATATATATATATATATATATGAAAAGAAACTCACAACCTGCATGTGAGTCAAAATTATGATAAATAACACCCACAAGAAAAATGAAAAAATGATTCTGAGCGCTTTCATCTTTATTCTAAAAGACTTCTCATGGAATAACATAGGTCAGGACAGACAATGTCTTAAATACTAACGAGTAGGGGGGTAAAACGGTTACCTGCATCAACTAGGGGATACAAATTCTTTAAACACTTTCATTTGAGATTTAATATAATTAGATATGATATGATCTAGGCTAAACAATCCAGGGCTAATATTAAAATTTGGGAAAGTATTAATAGAGATACATTCCAAAATATTTCTTGAAATGTAGTTTGTATATTTAATAATAGGTTTAGCACTATTCCAATTAATAGTATGATCCTGACTATAGATATGTAAAACTAATGCAGATTGGTGACAAAAATTACGAACATTAGTTTGGTGCTGTTTAACTTTACCTGTCTGGATGCATTATGTTGATGACATTCTTTGTTTGTGGCCTAATAATCTTAATATCAATACTTTTCTTGATTTTTTTTTTTTTTTAATTTTATGGAGCCCATCTGGCAACTACCAACTTGGGCATAAGTCGCCGAAAAACATGACAGCCTAGAACTAGGCTACTTTAAAGTAAAAATATGAAAACTTAACAATGATATAAATTGGAAAAACTTAACAATCGAAGCAATCTCCGGCAGCGGGGGGAGGTCCCCCTCACCCCGGTGCAGGAGAGTGCAACCTACAAACAAAACAATAACAAAAAAAAAGGAACCTTAAATAAAGGGGAGAAGGCCGGCCACCCCCAAAAAGTCAATAAGTCCACCAGTCATGGTGCACGCACTCGTCCCGAGTACAAGGGACAGGCGGTAGCGACCCCGCCCATCCCGGTACCGAGACAGGTATCGTGCGCGAAGATCACCCAGACTGGGACATTCGACAAGAATATGCCGAACAGTCTGGGGGACGACGCAGTCGTTGCAATAGGGCGCATGCGAGCGCTCCATCAAGTAGCGATGCGTCACACGAGTGTGTCCGATTCGAAGACGACAGAAAGCAAACTGAAGCCGCCGCAGCATTGGGGGATAGGTCCATGGGAACAGTCGCGGCGCAATGGCACGCAACTTGAAGTTCCCTTCGACCGTCTCCCATCTTCTTTGCCAAGCAGTCCGAAGAGCTGCCCGTATTCCTGCCATGTAGTCGGTGTGAGGAAGAGCGAAACGCTGGTCGGGTCGCAGAGTCCTCGCGGACTCTTTGGCGCCCTCATCGGCGCGCTCATTCCCCGCAATTCCTACATGTCCAGGAACCCAGCAGAAGATAATCTCGACATCTGCCCGGCTCGCCAAAACCGTGGCGTCACAGATATCACGAACCAGGGGATGCGGAGATTCCAATGCCCCGAGAGCACTCAGGGCGCTTTGTGAGTCGCTATAGATCACAATCCGGTCTCCGAACCGGGCACGTCGCGTAATCTCCCGTACCGAGTGGTGTATTGCCACCAGCTCGGCCGTGAAGACAGACGCAGCGCCTGGTAGCGCCCCGCTGACTTCAAACAGAGGGGATACGGCGTGGAAGCCGACCCCCTCTTGGGACTTGGAGCCATCCGTATACACTGGCACGGTTCCAGCGTGACACGATGTGTGCTCCAAAAAGGTCGAACGCAATACTCCCGGCGCAGTACAAGCTTTGGGGGCAGAGGCGTGGCGACAAATAGCCAAATGTGGTACCCTCCAGGGTGGCGTCCTGGGCAGAACAAGGGGCGCCACCGGCCCGAGAGCTATATCTACCTCTCGAAGGAGTTTCCTGGCGTCTCTCGACGGCATAGGCACCATCGAGATCAGCTGCGGATGCAGTGAGAGCTGTTTGGCGACTGCACGCGACGCAGAGAGAGTGGCATCTCCCCAGCATCGACCAACAGGCTCTCAATGGGGGAAGTGCGGAAGGCACCGGTCGCAAGGCGAAGGCCGGTGTGGTGGATCGAATCCACCTTCCGCAATAAACGCTCAGCTGCGGATGCATAAAACTCGCATCCGTAGTCGAGCTTCGAGCGAACAAAGTATCGATAAAAAAGTAAGGCAGTAGCCCTATCAGCGCCCCAAGCGCTGAACGTCACGGAACGGAGAATGTCCATGGCGCGGGTACAAGAGACTCTAAGGCTGCGAATATGAGCCTCCCAGGTGAAGCGTCGGTCGAATACAAGACCAAGGAAACGGTGCGACTCAACCACATCCAGGCGCACCCCATTAAGAAACAAATTTGGGTCGGGGTGAAGCCGTGGATGGCGGCAGAAGTGCACCACCTTAGTCTTGGCCAAAGAAAACCGAAACCTGTGCGCTTTGGCATAGCGAGAGACGCGGTTCAATGCCTGTTGGAGTCGACGCTCCAGAGTTGGCATCTGGGCCGCGCCAAAAGAGATCGAAAGGTCGTCCACGTAGAGCGTAGCGAGAACATCTTCCGGCAGCAGCGAGGTGATGCCGTTGATGCTCAGGGCAAAGAGTGTGACACTGAGGACACTTCCCTGCGGGACACCCTCTTCCTGCTCCTTTGGGCCGGAGAGGACTCCCCCACCCGTACGCGGAATTGACGATCTCGCAAAAATTCAGATATAAAAATTGGGAGGCGTCCCCTCGCCCCCATCGTGTGGAGAGTCTCCATGATACCGTATCGCCATGCGGTATCATAGGCCTTCTCCAGATCGAAAAACACCGTGGCGTAGTGCTGTCTACGAAGGAAAGCCTCGCAGACGGCATTTTCCAGTCGGAGCAGAGCATCCGACGTGGAGTGGAACTTGCGGAAGCCGCACTGTGCGGAAGACAGATGGCCTCCGCTGTCCAGGAAATAGGCTAATCTAACATTTACCAATTTCTCCATCAACTTGCACACGCAAGAGGTTAGAGAGATTGGGCGGAAACCGGTCGGAGTAGAGTGATCTCTCCCCGGTTTGCGAAAGGCAAGCACAGTAGCGATTCGCCAGGAGTCTGGGAGAAGACCTTCCACCCAGATCCTGTTGAACAAATCTAACAGAAAGGCCATGCCTCGCTCACCTAGGTGTCGAAGCATGGCGTACGGGACATCGTCCGGACCATGGGCGGTGTCCGCGCACGAAGCGAGAGCGGAACGCAACTCGCTTACAGTAAACTTGTCGTTGAAGGGTTCTCCGCCTCTGGAGGTAAAGTCCAGCCGGCGGCCTTTCGCGACATCACGACGTGCATTGAATGCTGGTGGAGCAGCATCACGGCTAGAGAATGCAGAAAAAGCGGTCGCGAAGGATTCCGCCACGGACGCGGGGTCCGAGATTGCGGTCCCATTCTCCTGGAGAACGGGAGGGGGGTCCTGCGAGAACTTGCCCCGAATCCTTTTGACTCGCTTCCACACCTCAGCTAAAGGGGTCTTCCCGTTAAGTGAAGACACTTATGCCCGCCAAGAAGAGCGGCGGGCGTGCTTCGAAATATACCGGAACCTAGCCCTAGCCCGACGAAATTCAGCGACAGTGAAATCGTTCGGGCGGCGCTTATAGCGCATGTAGGCATAACGCTTCTGTTTGAGGGCCGTCTCACACTCGGCCGACCACCATGGGAGTGGTCGGCGTGCAAAACGGCCAGACGTCCTAGGAATAGTAGTCAGGCCCACGGCGATGAGGTTGCCGGAGAAGAACTCAACGGCCTCATCTACCGACCTAAACTCCTCGACTGAGATAGAGAATTCAGTCATTTCCTGAAATGCAGGCCACCGCGCCCGCGCCAAGCACCACCGAGGTCGTCTCTCAGGCGGCAGTTGCCCTGAAAATGATATTTGAATGGGAAAGTGATCACTACCATGGAGGTCATCGACCACCCCCCAATCAAAATCAGGCTGTGCATCTGAAGAGCACAAAGATAGGTCAAGGCAAGAAAATGAAGCGGTTCTCGGACAGTGATGCGTAAACTCATCCACGTTTAGGACACCCATCTCAAGCTCTTCGATCAGATCGGCAAGGACTTGTCCCCTGGAATTTATGGAGTAATCTCCCCAGAGAGGATGCCTGCCGTTCAGATCTCCAAGCAAGAGATAGGTCCTCGGCAACCGTGCCACGACGCGGCGCAAGTCCACCGCGTCGAAGTCAGCTGACGGTGGAATGTACGCAGAAATGATAGTATACCTCCTATCCAGGTGCAGCTGCACAGCCACTGCCTGAAAGGAGGTATCTAAAGAGAAAGGAAGAACGGAGACATCATGCCGGGTGTAAACCGCGCATCCCCCAGCCCAGCCATCTCGCGGTGGTGGGGTCGCAAGACCCTTATACCCCGGGAGGGCAGGCAGGGGGCACGCGCCTAGCATGGTCTCCTGCAAAAAAATAGCTAACGGGGAACGGGACGAGGCGAGCCTTCGCAGCTCCTCCCAGTTGGCCCGGAGTCCACGGCAATTCCATTGAAGGAATATGCCCTCCAGGCCTAGCTCGGAGGAGACGCGGGGGCCCTCCTCGAATTGAAGACCCTCACGGGAATGGCCGTACGCTTCCCGGGGGCATAACCCCGGGCGCTGTTGGCCGGACAAAGCGCTGGAGGCGCTGTCGCCTTCGAGGACTTATTGGGGGAGGTTGGGCTCGCCATGCGAGTATTTTCCTGCCTCCGCCTCTTAACCTTAGGCGGGCGCTGCGGCTTCGGAGGCGGGGGGCCCTCTTTTCGAGGAACCACCGTCTCCGAGCCACTCGCTCCACCTCGGGGCGTGGGCGAAGGAGCTGAAGCTCCTTTGTTGCTGTCCTCCTTTCGGGGGACAGCTTTAGGAACCCCCGAAGATGGCCTAGAGACCATCTTCAGGGGGTGTTGCCTCCTGTGAGTCTAACGACTCTGTGGAGGCGCGTGGCCGTTTCGCCTTGCGGGAAACGGTCACGCTGGGGGAAGAGGGGAGAGCCCTGGTTTTAGCCGGGGCTGGGTATGAACCCTTTTTGCCGCCAGCTTTACCAGGGGAGCGCCCGGGTTGGGTAGAGCCCGCAGAAGGGCTCCGAATGGGCGCAGAAACAACCGTGCTCGTTGGCATGGATGGGCCAGGAGCAGAGGGTGCCTTTCGAACTACTGAGGCATATGACGTCCCAGGCAGAGCTGGGCGCGCCATGACCAAGTCCTTAGCCTCGCGGAATGAGAGTCTATCCTGGGCCTGAACGGCCAAGATTTCTTTCTCCAGGAGATATGCACCACATTGCTTCGAAGAAGCAGGGTGCGGCTCTCCGCAATTGACACACTTGGCCACACACGATTTGGACTTATCGTGTGCGACCTTGGAGCAATTTACACAGACTTCGGGTGACCCCGACTTTGCACGTCTACAGGAGCGATTCGTATGGCCGAAGCGGTGACAGTAATAGCACCGCCGCGGCAGTGGCACGAATGCCTTCACGCGGTAGCGGTACCAACCGGCACGCACCGACTCCGGGAGCTTGTCACAGTCGAATGTGACAAAGTGTAGGGGTGGGTCTCGAAGCCCCTCCCTGTTTTCTCATCACACGTTCGACCTTGACCGCCCCATGGTCGGCCAGCTCTAGGGTGATGTCCTCAATGGAGTAGTCAACGAGTTCCCTCGCATAAACTACTCCTTTCACAAAGTTCATGGTAGAGTGCGGCTTCACACTCACCGGGGTGCCATGAAGTGTCCGAAGAGCACTTATCTTGGCCGCCTCGGCGGGATTCGCCAGAAGGCTGCCGTCCGAGAAACGGGTCACCTTCGGCTCTCTACCAATTGCACTAGCTAATCCTCTCCTCTGATGGATCATGTTGCCCTTGGACAACATGGTGCCATCAGTGGAGCGAATAACGAGTAAGCGTTTGAAGAGCAGCGGGCTCGAAAACGCCAGGTAACCTCTGAATCAGGGGCCCCGATGTCATCGAGGCTCCGCCCTGTGCACTCTTGGTATTAGTCTTTTTTGTCAGGGGCTCCGCAACCAGGGGGGCAGATGGGGCGGATGTGCCGATCTTGGCTTGGTCGCTTGCCAGAGTGGCAGCAGACCCATCCGTCCCCGCAGCCCCCGCGGATGGAGAGGAGCCCCGAGTCTTTTTTGTCTTTTTCTTTTTCGCAAAGGAGGGCGGGGAATGAACCCGCTTCTCACCTCTGCCGGAAGAAGCCCCCAGGCCAGATGGACCGGCCTCAGCCAGGTCATTCTCTGAAATGGAGAAGGTCCTGGTAGTCGTGGGGGCACCGGTCGGCGGAGATCCCTCCCCTCCTTGTACTGCTTCGGAAACCACAGCCGTTTGAGGAGGACCTTGCATCGGGGCGGATTCGGGTTCGGTGCTTGGGCGGAGCCCAGATTCCCCCCCATGGAAGGCCCTACCGTCTGAGGCTGGGTTTCCTCAAGGACCATGTCTATCTTAGGGGGGGCCTCCAGTTGGCCATCCCCCCCCAAGACATCGCAGGTCCCGTTGGCAGTATCGTCACTAGTCTTCTTTGGGGAGGCATGGGCCTTGACCCCGGCAAGGTTCAGTATTCTTGCCAGCAGGTCTTTTGAGGGAAGCGACCGAAGGGGCCTGGCTTCCCTCTCCCCCCTAAGGGGGTTTGCCCTACCGAGCCGCTTCGATGTGGAGCGGCTGGCTAAGGGCTGCCTGCTGGCTTTCTTGGCAGTCCCCTTGGAAAGAACAGAGGGGACTGCCGCTGGTAAAAGGGAGGCGCTGAAAGCACCTCCAGAGAAGGGGGTGAGGGGGAGTCCCCTACACCCGTAAGCAAAAGAGAGGAGTAAGCCTCCTCTCCGGTTAAAGATATATGGAGGGTCCCCTGAGCAAGCACAGGGGGGAGGACCTCCATTTTTTTTGCTGGAGCTGCCCAAGGGCGGCTCCGTCGATGTTATAGGGGAAGTTGGGGGTTGGGTTTTTTTTTAAACTCATCATTGGGCATGGTGACCCTCTTTTTGACACGGGACGCAATCGCGCATCACCTCTCGCAGTAGCCCGCACTGCGAGAGGTGCTTACAAGCCCGGCACCGCCATTTAAGACCACCCCTACCGCCTGGTGGCCTGGCAGTCTATCAGCATGGCGGCTCCACCTTGGACACGGCGTAAAAAATAATAGATTGTGAAGAGGAGAGGAAAAGGGATGTGAGGAAGGTATGGGTGGGGATGAAGCAGGTTGTTAAAAACCAGCCACCCCAGACCGGAGCTCAGGGGTTAGGGAACATTGTCCCCCACCCCCTCAGCCCCGATGCAGGACAGTTGGCTGAAAGGAAGGTCAGCATCTACCCTGTGAAATTAGAGGCTGACCAGAGAAAGTTGTGGGAGAGGTTGTGTGAAAAGAGAGGAAACAAGAATTTTGAAGGAAGGAAGAGAGGCTAAGCTGGGGCCGGACGGAGCGCTGGGTCCCGTCAGCACGGCGGCTAGGATGGCAAATCACCACGCCCCTTACGGGGATACTTTTCTTGAAAAAATCAACACATTAGTCCCCTCAATTAAATTTACTTTAGAAAATGAAAAAGATAACACCATCTCTTTCTTAAATATTTTGATCCACCGAACAGACCAAGGTTTCAAATATGAAATTTATAGAAAACCTACAACCATTGACTCATACATCCATTTCTATTCCATGTTTTTCCGTGCCCTGAGAATTGTTTCACCTGAATATTTGGAAAAAGAGGTTGATAGGATATATAATATAGGTTTAAATTTATGTTACCCTTTCTACGTATTTAAAAATTGTTATAATTCTGCTAAGCGTTCATTTTATCAACCTAATTGTAACATCCCTAAATTTCATGCAAAAAATGTATTAGTTTTACCTTTTAACCAAAGTTTCATTAAATTACCTCATTTACTAAAACCTTTGAACATAACTGCTATTTTTAAATATGAAAACACTATCCATGGCCTTCTCATAAAAAATTTACCACCTAAACCAGGAATTGTATATTCTATTCATTGCAATAATTGTGAAAAATGCTATTATGGACAGACAGGTAGAGTTAAACAGCACCAAACTAATGTTCGTAATTTTTGTAACCACCTGCATTATTTTTACATATCTATAGTCAGGATCATACTATTAATTGGAATAGTGCTAAACCTATTATTAAATGTACAAACTACATTTCAAGAAATATTTTGTAATGTATTTTTATTAATACTTTCCCAAATTTTAATATTAGCCCTGGATTGTTTAGCCTAGATCCTATCATATCAAATTATATTAAATCACAAATTAAAGTGTTTAAAGAATTTGTACCCCCTAGTTAGGGTTTTGATGCAGGTAGCTGTTTTACCCCCCACTCCTTACTATTCAAGACATTGTCTGTCCTGAAAAATATATATATATATATATATATATATATATATATATATATATATATATATATATATATATATATATATATATATATATTAGGGTGATCCAAAAATATACGCAAAAAATTGAAATTAGTTGAAAATGTTCTCCACATGGCTAAAATTATGCTAATAAGATATTAAAAGAGCTGATGCAAAAAAATATTGACTAAATTGGTGAATATTTAGGTCGCTATGTGTCTCCATATTTTAAAATTTCAGTCAAAATATTGAAACTTTTTAATAGTAGGCATTTATTGGTTGTTACTTATCTACTATCATATATTTGTTATTGATAACTCATTCCTTATGAATTATAATAATTCGCCAAAAAATTAAGATATTGCATTATCTGAAAAGTGGAATGACATTCACATATTGGCGTATGATGCAATAATAATTGTTGCTTCAGCTTGTTGATTTCTGAGCCCATTTGTAAAGTGATGATGCAATAATGCCCCCTTGTTTCAAATGGTGATGCAATCGCACCATTTCCTATATAAGTCAGTGAGGATTGATTAATTGTTCATTTGTAGTTTGAAGTTTAACAGTTGATGTAATACAAGTGAATACAAGTGCTGGTTTATGCAAGTATATATATATATTTATTTAGGTAAGTAATATACTTTGTTTATTGAGTGCATAAATAATTTGCAGTTTTTTATCAATAACAGACTTACTTAAAGAATATTAGAATTATATGTTAACACACTTTATGTTCATATTTTAATTCACATATATATATATTCACACAATATATATATATATATATATATATATATATATATATATATATATATATATATATATATTTTAATTAAGCATGACTGCCATAATTTTTTACAAACACAGGAGCCTATTTATTTATGTCAAATGAAAGCTTATTCTTTGATGAATATTGAATATTTAGATTTTTTAGAGTATAAAAAAATATCTTCTAAGTATAATTAAATGGAGGGGAACCGTGAGCTCACTCAGTTACAATAAATTTTTATTTCTGTTGTTTCAGATTATGGTTGGAAGTAATTGTTAATCTGCGGCAGTCTGGCTTTTAGGACATCCTACTAGTGAGCTTTCATATGCAAGACTACCAGCATGTGGTGATGTGCTTCGTGGTGTTCAGTACCACCATCAAGTGGAGTCAATGACTTTGACCCAAAGTTGCAACCTCTCTTGCAAAAAAGTCATACAAGTATGGGAAAGAGCCTGAATTCCCACACAGTGAATAGACTCTTGCATTAGGAAACTCTCAAGGTTGTATGAAGAATACCTTTCTTTGAAGAAGAACCGCAAACCCGAACTGTACTCATGTAGAATGAATGAGCATAGTTTCAAATCTACTCTTTCAAAACTTTTTGACATAGCCTCAAAAAATGCTTTAAATGTGGTAAAAAATGAAGAAGACCGCCAATTTCTGTTGATGCAAAGAGAGAACATTTTCTCCTGCAGTATGTCGTGTTGTGATAAGATTACTTCAGCCAAGGAATCCCGCAAAAGATATCAACATGAGAAGGCTTTATAATACAAAGAAAAAGTATATACTTCTAAAAATCAAGCAGAGACTGCTGCTGCAGATTTTGAGTCATCATCATCTGAAGGAGAAAGTTTAATTGCGGCAGACAAAGAGTTTTGTCCACCTTCTTCAACTAGAAAAAAGAATGCACAATGTATTCCTTCAAATTCAAAAAATACCTTTACAACTTCAGGTGTGGCTGCTGT